>CM076582.1:556943876-557543876 GCA_034641835.2 Pinus albicaulis | reverse complement strand
ATTTCTCTCTCCTCGTCTGATTGCTTCGATGACCTTGGTGGCTCTTCTCTCCACAGGTGGGAAAATTCCAACAGCAGCACATTTCTAATTTCGGTCTAGGGTTTCTGCAGCAAACTTTGACCAGTGTTGACTTTGGTCAATGCAAGGTCAAATGGACCTGAAACTCTCCCAAAAGTTAGATTTTCCTAATCCGCATTTTCTGGCACTATTCCCAAGGCAAGACATTGACTTTGACTTTTATGCGTTGACCTAGCTGTTGATGTTGTTTGCGTTGATTGTTGACTAACAGCATTGACTTTATGGATTGACTTTTGAGTTGATTGTTTGGTTGTCCTAGAGGGTTGTGTGACATTGCTTGTTGGCTAACCATATTGAGACATTGTTGCTTGAAGCATCCTGTTGACCGTCGTAATGCACCAACACTTATATATTTCTGGCTTGTCTTCTGTCGATCTACTGGTATGTTCTATCAGCATTTTACTTTGTTGTTTATGTGATTGTTGTCTAATATTGGGAATAAAAGTAAATTTGCATCAAGCATAGAACATCTACATAAATTTACAAAGGTGCTACTTCAGGTGCAGTGGTTGAAGCTACCATTTACATGCAGCTTGTGGGTTCACTCATGTACTTGGTGAACAGATGATCGGGCATATGTTATGCAGTTAACCAGCTTGGTCAAGCTATGGTTAAGCCAACCAAACTTTATTGGAAGGCAGCCAAACATGTGATGAGATACCTCAAAGGCACCATTCAGTTTGGTCTTTGGTACAAACAGACAGAGGGAGTGAAGTTGCAAGGCTTCACAGATGAATATTGGGCAGGGAGTCCATCTGACAAGAAGAGCGCATTAGGGGGAATCTTCAGTATTGGGTCAGCAGCAATTTCCTGGTACAGCAGGAAGTAGAGATCAGTTGCACTCAGTTCAATGGAAGCAAAGTACATGGCTTCTAGTCAAGCAACTTGTGAGGCTATCTAGATGAGGAAGATCTATTTGGTCAACAAATGGATTTAACGATGATTTATTGTGATAACCAGAGTTGCATCAAACTCTCGGTTAATCCAGTTTTTCATGACAGGTCCAAGCATATCGACATACGATATCACCATCTCAATGATTGTGTGCAGAGGCAGATTATGCTATTATAGTACATTCCACAGAAGAGCAAGATGTAGACATCTTGACGAAGACATTGTAAAGAGGCAAATTCAAGTTTCATAGAGGCAGGATCAGGGTGTCAGAGAATCCCTTTCTTGCTGAGAGGGAGTGTTGAAAATGGCACCAAGAAAGAATTCTAATTTAATTTTCCCTTGAATTAAATTAGAAGAAAATTGTAATTCCACATCACATGGCAGCTTATATGAGTTAACTAAGTTAGGATGACTTAGTGGGTTCAGTCAATTCGAGTTGAGGGTCAAACTATAGGCATGTAGAGTGTCTCCTACTTTTTAGGAGCCCTGGTTGAGTTTATTTTGAGTTGTACTTAATTAACTCAGTTTATATTAGTTAAAGTCAGTTTAACTAGTTCCAGTTGATGGAGGCACTAGAGAGAGGTCAATGTGTGGAAATTAGATTTAATTCACATGCAGTGATCAATCAGATAATTGATAATTCACTCATAAATAACTCATCCATGTCAGTTCTGAGAATGACCTAGTTGAGATTGGAGTTCAAAGGCAGTGTACTATTATTTGTATAATTATCTGAATTGTACAAGTGGTGCATGCAGTCAAAAGAAGGCCCCTAATGGATTGCATAGTATGGATTGGGAATTTCCCTAATTAATAGGGCCTAATTACCCAAGGAAACTGAATAAGGAAATAGGGACTTGGGCAAGCCAGAAATTGGTTAAGTATTGAACCAAGCCTTGTCTAGGAATCATTTATACAGAGAGAGAGATAGTGCAGAGGTTTCTCAGCTTGGAGAAAAGCATTGAAATCTTCTCATATTCTTTGGCTTATGCAATATACAGATAGCAGTGTTTTTAGTTGAGGCTTTCCCCAGATAAATCTTTGTGTTGTGCGATTGAAATTCTTTGTTTTTCATGTTTTGTGATTTCAAGATCTAAATTGGTTTCCACAATTGGTAGAGTAGATTCAAGTATATTGTTTTATCATATTACAATTATCATTTGAATCTGCGTGGATTTTCTACATGACATGACTCGACTTTTAACCAAATATATGCATACATACCTCATCTCTTCTTTTAGGTCATCTAGAATTCCTTCAACAGCTTCCTTGATTGAAATAACTTCAATCCCTTGTCCCGATTCACTTATTTTTAAATCATACCATCATCCCATGAATTCCATACAAGTTGGAATTCCCAGCGAGATACTTGCTTATTTCAGTTGGTGAACCTTCCAACGAAGATTCCAACTAAGGATCTTGATCATCTTCACCCTGCAAATGCTCCTTTGAATGATGTACGATGTATGATGAGCTCTATACTAGATGAATTTTCTTTTTCCCATAAGTACTACTTATGCTTCTAATGAGGTTACCAAGAGCTACATCCTTCTATAGGTGGCTGCCATATACTTCTATTTCAGCTATCTTCCATGCTTCTTTCGAACTCTTGCTTTCAATCATATGCTTCTATGATGGCATCTCCTAATATGATGCATCCTATCATGCTTTTAATGATTCCTACCATGATAGTTTATAGAAAAACAGAAACTTGGAAAGAACTAGGTGAGGAAGACTTATCTCAACAATAGTAGAGATCTTTTACTTCCTTCATCTTGAATTTATTCTTTTCAACTTCTTCCACTTCTTCAATAATATGGGCTTCTTCTCTTCTTCGTTTGTTGTTGTCCCTCTTGAGCTTAGGACAATCTCTCTTGCAGTGCTCATATTCTTGATATTCATAGCATTGGATTTGCGACATATTGATCTTCTTCTTTTTCTGAGGACCAAACTTGCCAAATTTCCCTTTGCTTCTTGCATGACAACAAATGTTTTAACATGTTTATCTGACCATGTATCACTTTTTCCTTCAACCTGTGTTCTTCACTCTTGCATAGTAACCACAAATTATTGAAAGGGATAGTGTTCTCCTCTTCATAGGCCTTTGATACAAGGTTTTCATGTTCATCAGTTAGGGAATTTAGAACAATGGTAATCATTTCTTTATCAGATATCATCTATCCTAGATCTTGAGTTTGATTCCTTATTTGAGATGCTTTAGTAAGACATGTAGATATCCCTTCATCCTTTGATGCTTTCAAATTGTATAGTTCAGACCTTAGTGATATGATTTGTCATGTTGAGCTTTCAGAGAATAAATCTACTAGCTTATCATATATCTCTTTTGATGTCTCCAACCTTTCTACATATGGGATGAGAGAATCCTTGATGGATTCGATGAGAATCCTTTGAGCCCTTAGATCCTTTTTCATATATTTAGATAGTGCTTGCTCTTCAGATGGTTTGGAGACTTTGCCTTTGAAATGATTAATAACTTCATTTTCTTTGAGGACTAGGTCTATCATTCTTTTCCATGCAAGGAAGTTCGATGACCGAACCAACTTGTTCATCCCCTTGCAAAATGAAGTCATTTTACTAGATTTAGATATAGATATATAAATAATTACTTGTCAAGTGAATATGAACTCCTCAACTTGAGCCTTTGTTGATGATGATTGAGGATGACTTCTAGATGATGCCTTAATGCTTCTTGATGCTGATAACGCCTTTGATCTAACTTTCCTTTGACAAGTAATCTTCAAGATACTTTTAGATCGAAGTCCTTCCTTTCTTGAGTTGAGATAGGGTCTTTTGAGGTCTCCTTTCTTGAGATGATGATTTGAGTGAGGATCCCAAGAATTCTTTAATTGTGAACTTCTTCTTTGATCGATCTAGGGTTTTGATACTTCCTTCAAGATAACGAAGTAGCATTTGCCTTTCCCTTGATATCCTTCTAGAACCTTGATTTTTGAGAGCTCGAGGGTCCCTTGTTGAGTTTCCTTTCCTTGACTTGTTACCTTAGCTTTGATACCATGTTCAGAAATCTAGGGCAGAGATATTAGATGATTTCTCTTATAATGATACCTTCTTGTGAGGACTTTTTACTTTTCTTAATTAGGTTATTCTTGTACTTGACTTTTATTATGTGTCTTATTCATCAAACAACTACCAAACCATAAAGAACAATGAGACAAAGGACACAAGATGTAGGCAATCAGCCAGGGCCAAAACCTTTCCAACCTAAGAGGAAAACCCACAATAATTCTTCTTCTTATAGAATCTTCAAACGATGAATTCCAAGACCTAGACCCTTGACCAAGAACCCCTCCAAAACTAAGTCAATGCTTTCTCTTTGAATAGTTTCTTCTTCCAGCAACTTCGACCTACTCAACAACTGTAACTGCAACTATAACTTCAACTTGTCCACAATCTACAACTTCGACTTGCCCAGAAACTGCAACCAGAAGTAGAAACTACAACTGCAACTAGAAACTACAACTGCAACTAGAAACTACAACTGCAACTGCAACTTTGATATGCCCAGAAACTGCAACTTCTCTTCTTTGCTTGGGTAGATTCTCTCTCCTAAAGAATTCAACTTCTAGAACAACTCTTCTTGGTGACCTGATTTCAATTCTGCAATTCGGGTTCACTGCAACAATATGTTCCCTAATTCCTTCGCACGTGTGGATAGAAGTAACCCAAAACCAAATCCAAAACTTCGACTTTTCTCCTTCTTTAGTCTACCTCTTCTTCACACTCCCCTTCTTCCTTAAGATCAAACTTGTGTGAGTGTGAGTGTGTTCTCCAAATGAGACTGAGGTCTTCTTTATATAGGCTTCACATAGGGTCGAATTGCTTCCTTTAAGCCGACTTGAACTTTGTGCCATGATGAGGTCTTGGAGGGTCTTTTGACTTGATTATGACTCAATAATTTTTTCTTTACAATATGTAACATGCCCAAATGGGTTGTTCATACATGACAATGACTCAATGACTTTATAACAAACCTAGAAGCACTCAATGGGTGCCTTGTCCTATAAAAATAAATTATCTCGAATATGAAACCCATGCCTCAAGACTTACAATAATAAATTTATTTTTCTCCTTTCGTTAAATACATAAAATCATGATTACTTATGTCATTAAGAAGACCGAACATAGTTACATATTTCAATAGTAAGACCTCCAATGGTGTTTGTAGAAAGATTAAAAATTTATTACATGTGTCAAACTTAACAAAGACCCTTCTTGTTGTCTATAGAATCGCAAATGCAATGCTGAAAATTGAGTTAGAGCATAAACATGTTGTTAAATAGGTCTAGCAACAAGTTTTTATGTATGGAATCAGATGGAAACTTGTATAGATTGCTTTCTAAAGTCCTGGTTTTACTAGCTATGTTGGTGGTAGACAAACAAAGAAATGCCAAGTTCATTGTTAATCAAGAATGTAAGTATTGGCACAAACGAATAAGGAAGAATTGAAGACAGGCTTAGATGTCAATACAGCTGACACATTGGCACTTTATGAAGGCTACATTATCAAGAACCATGTCTCAATAGTGAAATATCGCAAGAAAAGGGACTTATTGATCTTTGTTCTGATAAATATTTGTGAACTTATACAGATAGTCTCACAGTGCAGTGGTGTGATTCATTACATTCACTTGTGATGCAACTACGAGAACATAAGTTTGTCATTCTTAAAAAAACCTAGATGATTTAGGTGTGTTTAACCTTTCTTTCTTCAGTGGAAAAGCAACCAAAATACTTAGGGGCCTTTAGTGTGTTAGTAGTATTCACCTCAATGGAATGAGGCAGTGGAGCACAAGAATAGGACACATGCTATCACGTAGCAAGCTATCCAAGTCCTTCATTGAAAAAATTCCAATTATAGCATATTGCACTTCATTACATTTACTTGCGATAATTATAATACTCTCTTTTCAAGGTCATGGCCAAGCCATACACCAAATTGGTGTATCAAACGAAGACCCCCTCTTTGTGGGACAAGGGACCTACCTCCATGCATCAATTTGACTGCCAAAGGCTACAAAAGTGCACATACTCTACCCACCTCTAGATTTGAACCTGTGACCTCCCAAGAGGAAACACATACTCTTAACCATTAGGCCCACTCAAGCTGCATCTACGAGAACATAAGTTCACCATTCTTAAAAACCTTGATACTGTAGGTGTGCTTAAATTTTAAAACTTTTCTTGCTTCAGTTGAAAAACAACCATGACCTCTTAGGGATCTTCAATGTGGTAATAGCATTCACCTCGATGGAATGAGGTAGTAGAGCACAAAAATAGAAAGTTATCTAAGTCCTTCATTGAAGTAATCCCAATTGTAGCTTACAATCTAGACAAAGTTCTCATTTACATTGAAAAAGGAAAGACACACGAAGAGGTGTGGTTAGGTAAGGAGAATTGTAGCACATTTAAGGATATTTGGATGTCTTGTTCATGTACATATCCTTACAAGGAGGGAGAAGTTAGATGGCACAAGTAGTGAAGCAATTGTCATTACCCATCATACCGAGAAGAAGAAATATACATCGTTTGACCTAGTCACAATAAAGGTATTCATTAGTAGATGTGATAACTTTAATGAATGATCCATGGGGGATAACAAGACAAGTAGAGAAGTGATATCGCATGTAAAAATATGAAGAACTATACGACTCCACCAGTTACGAACAAATTGTAGATGTACAAGTCATACAATATGGGGATTTCCAGCAATGACAACTAGCAAAGCAACATGCAGATAGAGAATCTAGTATATAAATACTAGGAGGCCTTTGTAGTTCAATACAAGGAAACTCATTTGGAACGTGAAAGAGTTCTATGCAGCTAGCACAACAGTTATATTCATTTGAACCAATTGATTATGCCTTTTCAGATAGTATAGCAATGTCACAAATCCTAGAGGAGGCTATGAGATGTTTAGGTTCAAATAGGTGAATAAATGCAATATATTGAAAGTATGACTCACTTGGAAATACCCAAGAAAGAATGGAATGTTAGAATTAGCCCCCTTGCACTGAGAAAGAAAGACTGGGCTGGAAATGGTTATTTAGGTTATGAGGAGTTTAGATTCAGATAGGTGAATAAATGCAATATATTCAAAGTATGACTCTCTAGGAAAGCCCTAAGAAAGAGTGGAAGGTCGGAATTAGCCCCCTTTCCACCAAAAAAGAAAGACTAGGCTGCAATTGGTTATTTAGGCTAAAGTTGGAAGGAAAATGATCCGTTTGATAGGTATAAAGGCTCAATCAGTTGCTAAGGACTAGGAGTATTCAGGTTGTAGGGGTAGACTTTCATGACACATTCTTACAGGAAGTAAAGTTGACATCAATTCAGGTGATCTTGGTTGTTGAAGCAATAAAGACATAGAAATATATCAAATTAATGTCAAAGTAACTTTCATGGGACCAACTTGAAGGACTTAAAGAAGTAGGTGAAGGGCAGTTGATCTCCAGGTCATGGAGGTCAGTATGTGGATGAAAGCAAGTTCTTCTTGTCTGCTATCAAAAGAATCGAGACATTCTTCCTAGTTAGTGGATTGTAGAAAAGGGAAACAAATTCTAACATCTATGGTCAGGATGACACAATTACACTAATTATTAATCATCATACAGTGATGAAACAGATAGATGCAATACTATCTACTCAATCTGGAATGGTTGACCACGGTGAAATTCACTACTATCTAGGCATCCAAATTATCTAAGATAGATCTAAAAGCTTAGTTCATTTTGAATAGAAGAAGGATTTGGAAAGTATGTAAAAGAAGTTTGAAATGGCCAAGCGTAAATGGTTGGGCAATCCCATGGAAGTAACTTTCAAACTCGTGACAGATGAGCCCTCAAAAGAAAGGGAAGCAATTACACAATTACCATATCAAAATGCAAAGGAAGTATCATATATGTAAAAATGTGCACCAGACCAGATATATAGTGTTCACTGTCTAAAATGAATACAAAAGACAAAGTGTTGCAGAACCAGGTCCTCATCACTGGTGGGCGGTAAGTTGGATTCTACAATATCCGACGGTAACACTAGATTTGGATGTTGGCTTCAGCGGTAACACCAGTACAGAAGAAGTTTTAGTATTGTGATGCAGATTTGGTTAGTGATGCTTAAACTTAAAAGTGGGGGTGTCCTGTTTCATAGTTTCGAAGCAATTCAAGAAGTAAATTTGGCAGAAATATCTTTCTAATCATTACTATGAGAAGAAAGTTGATGACTTTCATGATCTCAAGCAAGGACAAATGTCCGTTGCTAAGCATGAAAGAAATTTCATGGAATTTTTAAACTCTATCAAATACATGAAGGATGACAAGCTGAAAACTAGTTGCTTCTTGAATGGATTGCACCCTCATACAAAAATCAAATTCAAATTGTAGAGCCTTGAACTCTTGACGAAGTAATTGAAAAGGCTAAACACTGTGAAGAGAAAGCAAGATTTTCAAAAGACTCATAGGATAGAAAGAAGGAAAAGCATAATAGAATAAAGAAAAAGTTAAGCCAGCTATCTTTAGAAACCAGTAGAATATCTTCCAGCGAAGTCAGCTTGCTCAGAGTATAACTTAGACAGCAGAAACTTCAAGAAAAGAGATAAGCTCTCCACCATGATGCTATGTTTGTGGTAAAGAGTACTTGATGAGGGGCCATCAACAGAGAAAAGACAAGGCAGAATTATTAGCAATGTCCAAGAAGTAACAACAATGAACGATGTGGCAGTACAGTACCTGGAATTTATATTGCAATAGGAGCCCCTCATGGACAGCATCAATCTGCCATGGTTGAGATACTAGGTAACATTATATGACTATCTATTTAATCTTCATTGTTCCAGGAGCTGGTCATATGTATGTTTCTCCCATCAATTGGGTTTATCTCAGGTGGTTGGGAAGAATAATTGTTATCCTCCTCACCCAAGTTCAATTCCCACAAGTGACATGATGAGCTTTATTGTAATAGCTTTCAGCCTTGTTATTGAGGCTGAAGTTTGAACAGTCCCTCAAGGACCGAAACATGTATATCCCCATCTGGAATATAAATATAATTCTCATGTATATTGCTCCTGAACTTGTTGAATATTGTTGTCTTGAGTGGAGTAAGCATGGCAAGCCATGATCTGTAAAACTACCACGGGATATTCTACTGGAGAGTTTGTCATAACAAATTTGTGAAAAATATCCGAAATCTATACTATTCAAGGATAATTCCCTTTAGATTCCAGATTTGTTATCATTGTTTTGTTGTTTAAGCATGAAATAGATAATATGTGGAAAATAGAGAACAAGTAAATACAATCATTCACAAACCAAAATGAACACCAAGATATGCTTTGGAAAACCTTTACAAGGGAAAACCCAGCTGGAAGGTGAGGTTGTTCTTCTCTCTTTTGTCTGGAAAGGAAATGATACAAGTACAAAAGAGAAAGGCACTCTCTATGGAGTTCCTGAGACTTATGGCCGGTGGGCTGCCATAGAAGACAAGCCCCCTATGTTCTACTCTCTCTCTATCCACTCTAAACTACTTTGCTCTACTATGGAACAAAATACACTCAAATAGAATGGAATCCCTTTTCCTCCTAGTGGTTTGGTTATAACACAACCTAAAAGCCAATTAAGGGTTAAGTTTGACTCCTTCAACTCTCCACTAAAGCTACAACTTTGGCCCTCCCAGAGTCTTCTTCATAGTCTCCATGTGGCTATCCCCTTTCCCATGAGTGATGGAATTGACGTGGCATCCTCTCGAATCATGGTGGAAAAAATAAGGTCAACTTCCGAGTGGCATAACTTTTGCATATGGACTCCATTTGACATTTTTTTGGCACTGTTGGAAAGGTCTTTGAGTGTAAATAGGTCTGGGGCAAGCGAGAGTGTTTGGACCTCAAAAACCTTTGTTTAATAACTCAAACTACCTCCAAAAGGTTTCAAAGCCCAATTCGTCAAACTGAGACCCACCAATAAAAATGGCCCTATAAGTTAGTTCCTCCAATTTTTCCACTCTAAAAGCATCAAGATCGATGCCAAATAATATAATGATCCAATCCAAATCAATCCATGGCTACTTTGGCCAGCTTCTAGAACAAAAAGAGTGAGCAAGACAGTAGAGAGATGCCCAATTAAGCTGAATGGACTCTCTAGACATGTCGAATTGAATATTACACATATTGGAACTTGTCATGAATGAAATGGAATGGATTGGTTGGGCCACATCACGTTAAAGTTGACTGCTACATCAAAAACTTCGATTCTGTTGATGAAGGGAACCCAAGAACAATGAATGGTCTTCCAACGCCAATTTCCATAAGTGAAATATCAATTTTGAAGATGATAAAATGTTACAGAAAGAAGTATCAAATTATTTGCGGCTCATGTGAGGGAGCCACCAAACAACGAAAAGGTGCAAAGCTTCAAGGCTGTCTGGTCTTGCAAGAGTTCAATGACGTATTTCTATATTATTTACCTAACCTCCCTCCTAAGAGAGATATAGCATTCTCTTAAGCATAATAAGCACAGCAAGCCATGGCTAGTTCAGCTAGCTACCAGAACCAAAAGAAGAGTGAATGAGACAGTAGATAGGTGTCCAATTGGGCTGAATGGACTCTCTGCATGTAGAATTGAATATCTACCCCTTGGAACTCAAGATGTACTCATTCGAATGGATTGTTTGGGCCACATCATGTCAAAGTTGACTGCTACAGCAAAATAATTGATTGTGATGATGATGAAGGAAACCCAAAAAAAGTAAATGTATTCCAACGCTAATTATCATAAGACAAATTTCTGCGACTGAAATTTCAGCTTTGTAGCTGAATGACATGTTTCACCAAGTGTAAATTATTTGCAACTCGTGTGATGGAGTTATCAAACGATAATGGTCCAAAGCATGAAGGTCATCCTGTATTGCAAGAGTTCAGAATCTCCAGATATGTACCTTTGGATGATATACCTAAACTCCCGCGCAAGAGGGATATAGACTTCTCTTAAGCAGCACAAGCACAACAAGACATGGCTAGTTCAGCTAGCTACCAGAACCAAAATAAGAGTGAACAAGCCGATAGAGAGATGCCAATTGCACTGATTGGACTCTTTACACATGTAAAACTGAATATTATGCCCCTTGCAACTTAAGAGAAATTACAGCTTTGCAGCTGAAGAATTTGTCTCAGAAAGAAGTGTCAATTATTTGCAGTGCATGTGATGCAGCCATAAAAGAAAAAGGGTGCAAAGATTGAAGGCTATTCAGTCTGACAAGAGCTCAGTGATATATCTGTGGATGGACTAGCTAAACTCCTTCTATGAGGGCACAGAATTCTCAATAGATGTTGTCCCTCAAGCTACATTAGTACAAAAACTCCATACATAATGAGTACTCCAAAGTTGCTAGAATTAAAAATGCAATCAGAAGAATTGTTGGACAAAGGGTATATTCAGCTAAGTGTCTCACCTGGAGGAGCACCTGTCTTATTTATGAAAAAGAATGACGGAATATTTAGATTATGAGCCAATTTAGCGAGTCATACAAAGCTACAATAAAGAACAAGTACCCATTGCCTAGAAATGATGACTTGTTGACTAATGAGAGGAGCAGCAGTCTTATCAAAAAATGACTCAAGCCTGAATCAAGGATGCAAATATTTAAAAACAATCTTTAGAACATGACATGGCCATTATGAAATTGTGGTGGTGCCCTTTCATTTGAAAAATGTGCCAGCAACTTTTATAAGCCTTATAACTAAACAATCTTTAGAACACGACATGACCATTATGAATTTGTAGTGGTGCCCTTTCATTTGAGAAATGTGCCAGCAACTTTTATAAGCCTTGTAACTAAACAATCTTTAGAACATGACATGACCATTATGAATTTGTAGTGGTGTCCTTTCATTTGAGAAATGTGCCAGCAACTTTTATAAGCCTTACAACTAATGTCTTTTGCTAGTACCTTGACAAATTCATTCTGATATTCTTCGATGACATTTTAATCTAATCTAAGTCCAAGGAAGAGCATGAAGAACACTTACAATTAATCTTACAAGTGTTGAGAGAACACCAATTGTAGGAATAGTTGAGCAAGTGTAAACTTGATCAGAAATTATTTCAGCATTAGTCACATTATTCCTAAAGAGGGCATCTCAGTGGATCCAGAGAACATTGAGGCCATTATGGTATGGCCTACTCCGAGAAATGTTTCAAATGTGAGATCATTTGTGAGTCTCATAGGATATAATAGAAGATTCATAGAAGGAATCTATGTAATCACTTACCTTATCACATCCCTTTAGAGGAAACGGAAGAAGTTTGAGAAGTTTGAATAGGCATGATGGTGTACTCTACTACCATGTGAAAACTCAAAAATGCTTCTAGTAATTCAAGAAACTTCTCAATAACTCACTTGTAATAAAGATAGCAGTCCTCATGAGATCTTCTTGTTTGCATAAATGCATGCATTGGAGGGATTGAAGGAATCCTTACACATGTTGGTCATGTGGTACGTTATGAGTCTATAAAGTTGAAAGACTATGAGTTCAATTATCCCGCACATGACTTAGAGCTTGCTTTGGTAGTGCATGATTTAAAAATGTGGACACCCCACCTTATTGGCATAAAATTTGTTACGAAGAGATCATTATACCTTGAAGTACCTCTTCACCCATTTGTTGATTCTAGGCAGAGAAGATGATTAGAATCTCTTTGTGGATATGATTCTGAAATCAAAGGGAAAGACAATAACGTTGTTGAGTATGAATTTGAAATATATATTTGACTAGTTTGTTGAGTTATAGTCTAATAACAAGTCAGAACACTTGTTGTGAAAAACACCCAAGTTCAATCTTGACAAGCATTCTCCAATCAAAAATCCCAATCATGACCAAGTAAAATTCCCAATGAACTTTCATTACCTATAGATGCGGAAAAAGTTAAGAAAAGCAACTCTTTTCATGGGTGTTAAGCCCAATTGTTCTCTTGTGTGTGCGCACATGTGTGCATGACCCAAGGGGTTAGCTCAATCGATGGTTGCAAATGTTGTTATACACATAGCTAGTTCCATGCCAACAAATGCCCAATTCAAACCCCCTAGGTTAGTTGTACTGGTCTACACTAACGAGTTTACTAGGGATGCAATCCATGAATGTGGAGAAGCATCCCCTAGGTTTCCTCATTAAGCTTTCATTAAAGTGTGTGTATACATGGGTGTGCATGTGTGCGCACACGTGCATGCCCAGGGCATTGGATCCAATGGTGAGGAATGAGGAGTTTTTAACTATTGACAAGATTCAATTCATGTGATGTACTTCCTAACTCCTTAAGATAGCCATGGGGGCACTTAGAGATAGTGGTCAAAGATGTGATGTTAGCATTGCACCACACCCCTACACCCATACATGGATCAAAAAACTTTCCCATGCTCTCCTTAAGGCCAACCACTTTGCCTCTATTGGGTTGTGGTAGGGTTGTGGTATAGCGACAAATTGGAGTGTTTTCCTTAAATATGACCCGAATTCAATTCTGAACAAGCTCACTCAACTCATGTGTTTTTTATTGTTGGCTCATCTTGTAACCACGTAGCCGCATTTTGATTTTGGGGCCTTGTCATCCTTGATGAATAATGCACTTGTTAGAGTTATTATATCATAAAGGTCATATAAAAACAAAGTTCTACTTTAGGCTGACTACTAATAAAGTGATTTTAAGTCACCTATAGAAATAAATGTTAAGTTACGGGTTAGATTATATTAGTTAATAAAGTGGTTGTATGGGATTTCATATGGGGCTCCATTTCCCTTGTATATATTAACACCCACACCAAATTAAATAATAAATCAAGTATATCATTCTCTCTTTAATCTACTCTGCTTTGCATTCTCTATCCGCATTCTTAGGTTAATTTCCTCACATAGTATCAAAGCCACGGAGACGCTGAGGAAGTAGGTGAAGGAATCAAGGGGCCACCATATTAAGAAAAGGCATCAAGGGTCTACAATCACATATAGTCGGACAAAGGTGAGGAAATTCAAATCAATTCGAGCACAAAGATAAGTATTTTTATTTTTGTGTATAGCAAATAACTCAATCCATGGAGAGCCTATAAGCCTATATGGACATCCATGAGGGGTGTGTGATTTGAAAAGGTTGGGGGCATGGCCACCTATGTCAATTCAAAATTAGATAAAAGGTAAAGTTCCTGAAGTCACCATCGAGATTGAAGAGCCATCACAGACAATTCTGACAAAGCTGCCATGAGGGAATCAAGATTAGGGCTTTATCCAAGCCTTGCCGCTAGGGATAAAGAGCCAACCACATGGGAAGACAATGCCAATGAGATTAATCTGTGAAGAAGTAAGAGGAATCGTCATCGAAGGGGTCAAAGGAATTGAGTTGTCCTTTGATGTGGAGAGGAACTGACATGAAGTGATTTTTGATGCAGAGAATGATGTTGTGAACCCTCATGCTATCACGGTAAAAATCAAACCTTTGAGTCATGGATGTATGATTCACTCATATTAAGAACTAGAACATCTTTATTATTCCTGTGTCAACATGCTTTGGCATCAAAAATATGGCCATTTGTGTTTTCTACATCTTGCCATTCTAAGTAGGTTTGGGATGGTAGATGACCTCCCTAGTATTTAGAAGATGAAGAAAGTGTACAACATGCTTAGTAGGGAAGCAACACAAAGAAGCTACCGACATGGCAATAGGGAGAGCATTTTTGTTTGCATATGTTGAAGTGTGTGGTCCAACAAGAACACCATTAGTATAACGTGCACGGTATTTTATGCTTCTTTGTTGATGACTTTTTGCAAAAATAATGGCTCTTCTTTCTTAAGCACAAGTTAAATACATTAAAGGCCTTTACGAAGTACAAGGAAAAGGTAGAGGAAGAATGTGGTAGGAAGATAGTTGTCTTCTGATTTTATAGCATCGATCAGATTGATATGTTTGTTTCTTTCCTAAGAATGGAGTTCAAATGTGGGGAAGTGATAACGAAAGGCAGATGTAATAGGATCGCAAACATGATGAAGAAGATGTTTCACGATAAGTCAATGCCAGACGGATATTGGGTTGAAGCAATGAATACAGCAATACATTTATTGAACAGGAGTCCCAGCAATGCTGTGATAGAAGCCGCAATTGAGGAGGTTTGGAGCAGTGTCAAAACAAAGATAAACAATTTAAAAATATTGTTCAATTTCTTATGGTGTCACTTCACATTAAAAATTATTATTTGTTGGGTATGTTGATGAAAAGAAAGCATATAAGTCTGTGGATCTTTGCAGAAATAAGATTGTCATGAACGAGGATATAATAATTGATGAAAAATCAAATCTGAATCCTATTGATGATTACTTTTTTGAGGCTAATAAATCAGCAGACTTACAAGGAAGTTAAGTGCAAAAGGTTAAGGCATCATGATGCAATGTTGTGCAAGCAACACAAGAGGCGAAAGAGATCCCACAATCCATTGATGGAAGTGAAAGGCTTGAACATGTAATGAAAGAAGAGCTCACACAGTCCAGTGATGTAGGAGAAAGTGGAAGGCTTGAAGATGGAGAAAGAGAAGAGCTCCCACAATTCAGTGAGGGAGGAGAAGGGACATGGGTGGTTTTGGATGAACCAGAACAAGTGGAGCTTGCTGTAGATGAGACTCTTTATGGATTATGGTAGGATGCAAAACCATAGTTTGTGATTTATGTAACACTCTGGTACCTAGGTGTGGAAGAGGATAGCTTCTTGAAATTGGAATCAACATCTATATCTGTGGTATATAAGCTGAAATTTTCAGCCAATATCGACTCTCATCTGTGTGAAGAGGCAATGATTGATCAGGTGGTTGATGAGGTGTTTTATGCCACGTCGACATTTTTGCTCTTTTGGTGACAACTTCAAAAACTGATTTTTGGACTGCATTTAAGAGTTGCAGTGTAGACATCTTTGACACATTTGGTCCATACAAGTTAGTATTCTGGGACAAACACTAATTCTCCATATGATCATTAAGGGAGGGTGTTAAAGTTATGATTTATCACATTTTAATGGTCATATAAGAAAGTAATATTGTACTTTACGTTAGTAATAAAGTGACTAAAGTTACATGTAGAAATTAATGTCAAGTTATAGGTCAGGTTATGATTAGTTAATACAGTAGTTATACAAGATTTTTGTGCAGGGACTCCATTTCCCCTATATGGATTGGCATCCACACCATATTGAATGATAAACCAAGCATATAATTCTCTCTTTTAATATATTCTGGTTTGCAATCTCTGTCCACATTCTTGTATAATTTTCCTCATAGGATTGACTCGTCACGACAATCTCTCCTCAGAAATAACAGAGGAGAACCCATATTGTTTATTTGTGGGAAAATATATATGTCCATGTGTGTGCACACACGCACATCAGCACATTATTTGATCCTCCATATACCATTTTGTTTCCTTGGCCAAATATATCTTAATTGGGGCACCATCATGCCCTTATCACTCTATTGAAAGCTCTGAACCTCAAACAAGCAGCTAGACTTTGGAAATTTGGCATAAAATTGAGTTTTTGTCCCCTCTACAACACCAGTGCTCATATCTCAACGTTACAGGTGCTACTAGTGCTGATATCGAGGGAAAGTAGTTATTAGCGCCGATATTGAAGCTACCCCATACAGCTTGACACAATTCTCAGCTGATTTGGCACGTGGTATATTGAATTTCATTGATGGGCTCCTGAAATTTGTACATTGGGGCTCCTTTTGACAACTTTCCTATCCCAAAAGGCCGCCATGAAATCTCTAAAAGCAAATCAAAGCAAGTTTTTCGGGCACCCTTTGGATTAATATTAATATGCTGCCTTTTTGCTAAAGAGTCTTGAAGTGTTGCATTCTCATTATTTGTGGTTGAGAGAAGCCACGGATATTCATGGATTGCAAGGATTAAGGAGTGTCCTGAGCTGAGAAACCTTCGAAGAAGGTTAGAGAGCCACCTCTCCACATGTATAAGATCTTTTCTTTGTACTTTTCTTTCAGTTTAATAGAAACTCCTTTTTCTCCCGAAACAACCTTTTCATTTGGTTTTTAAATAATGCTATATGTAAACTACCTTCAATCATCTCTACCGAAATCTTTGTTATTTTCAGGGTTTTTTCAAACAAGTAAGCATTGAATTTCTTTCCATAGTTAGATATAGGATTTTGCTAAACAAAGGGTAAGGTATTTTGTTGTTCTACGTGTGCAGGTAAATTGAGAATCAGTAGAAAGCCTGAAGCTCCTGATCCTCCAGCACAAGACTTCAAGACAAAGACTCTTCGGAGCTTTTTCCAGGTTCTTCTCATTTACTCCTCTAAAAATCTTCTCTTTCTTCCCCTTGCTTCTTTGCTTGAATAAAGGGAACATAGACCACTGCCTTTTTTATTCTTTAAGGACCACCCACCCAACTGTAGGAAGCTTTGTCACCCATGCTCAATCTTTACCCTAAAACAGTAGGTGGAAATGCCACCCATACGGGCCAAACGACATGGTTTTGGTTTCTTTTTTTATTAGATTCGAATTATCCTGATGTTGCATGTTCTCCCTTCCACAATCTAAGAGTCTAGGAGAGTTTAAAGTACTATAGACAGTTTACAACATTCCGATCAAAGTCCTTCCTTCAACTCAGATGATGTGAGTGGGGATATCTAATGCACTAAAGTCACCAATGGCACCTGAACCCAACCACGATACAAGCACAGGCACACATAAGCATGAGCACAAGCTAGAACATTGTTGAAAAGACTTGAACTTCGCTAGAAGCAAACATAACACCCTGCTTTAACCGACTCCATCAAGCCACTGTTGACTTTTGTTTTCATTTTGGTTGTAGACTCTTATCTTTTTCTCAATTGAAATATTATGATCCCCATCCTATTTCACAGCATTCTATTTACAGGTCATTTCAAAGCATTGAAGATGACTTTTTGCTCATGGAAAAACAACATAGACAACCCAGTTTAGAAGGTAACTTGCTGCATTACTCGCTTACTGTATGGAAATTCAATGCCCTTGGCATTAGTTCTACTAACAGAGTATAATAACAGGCTTTTATTCTCGAAAACATAATATTTTAACTGAAGAAATGGTCATCTTAATTTCAGAGCCTCTTCTTGCAGAGCATTTCCCAAAACATAGGTCAGGAAAAAGAAGATAAAGTTAAAACAATCAATCATCTCAACACCGTACCACAAATTTTCTCATTGAATATTGAGAATGATTTATCAAAACTATGTGTGTCAGCCGTAGTAGGTAATTCAACTCGGCTGTTGTTAAAGCTTTTTTTACATAAACCAACTTAAAGAATGATATTTTTGTTTTTCCAGATAATCAACCCCTAACTGCTGCATGCTGGCAATTGAACATCTGGAAGAGACACAAATGCAATAGAGAGAGGTGCTACAAAAATACGTTTGTTGGCATCAGCAGTCACCGGCTCTAAAGAAGGTATCTCACCCTCAGGAGTCACATCAAGAGCTTTCCCATTGAGAAGCATAGTTTGGCTGTGGAGATTACCATCTTTTGCTGTTAAATGATACTCCAGTCTCGATCTTTTGCTCCTTCTGCTTGCAATCAAATTCTTCAGGTCCTTTGCATTTGAAAACTTCAAGACTGTATCCATTTCTTCTGTGAAAATTCCTGAAATGGTAGAGAGCTGCACAGAGATACGAGTGTCCCTACTAAAGTTGATCAACAGTAAAGTGATTCCTCTCTGGTTGTGGAAAAACGACCACACAGAAAGATTAGATGGAGTCGTTAAAAGAAAGAAAGAAAGAAAATAGGGTTTCATATTAATACCCTAATTCGTTTTACCATATCCATACTGCTGCTAAGTATGCATTCAATGAGCAAACGATTGGGCAGAATAACGAATGTAACAAATAATAAACTAACTAAAACTCCTGGTTTCTCTTCTCTTTACCGAAGGGATGAGGATCACGAAAGGAATAAGTATGCAAATTATGATTATACTTATATATTTTGCATTACAGAGGTTTAACTACAGAAGTAATCCTAATTGGACCTTCTGTTGCCAGAGAAATACTAGTTCTTCTACAATATTCATAGTTTCTCCATACTTACCGCATTCTTAGTACAATGTGCATAAGCATGCAAATATTCCGTTCCTTTAGAAATTGTTGAAAGAACACGTTTTCCCATTAGTCGATGCCAGAGAAGTGCACTGCAGCATAATTTACCCTAACAAATGTTAGCACTATGCCCATGTCCAAAGATGGGTGAACAATTTTAGTTCTCTCCATGACCTTTATCCTGCATAAAAATCTGCTATAAAATTCTCCATTAGATTGGCATTGATATAACAGAATTGAGAAGTACATATTAGGTCATAAAGCTTTACCTGTAATAATCAGGATTTGGCACATAAGTCGTCGTGTTTAAAAGGCCATAGTTACCACCAATCAAGCTTTGTCTGCAGTAAGACTTGGTATTATACGTAGATGCCATGCCAAGTTGATCTAAATACCTGCTCGCAATACAATGAATAATTATTGATATTGCAATTCCAAAGAGTATAATAAGTATTGCATGTTAAGAAAACTGAGCTTACCAAAAACTAAATATAAAAGCATTAGTGACGAGATTGTGCCCACTGTTATAAGCTCCACCAGCTTCACCCACCCATGCACTTGACCAAGGCCCATGTTCCTGCAAAATGGCTTTGAGACTTTTGAATGTGGATGCTTCTCGACTCAGATAAGATGGATCCAGTATCTTTTCCACAAGGTGCTCATCCACACCTGATCAGGAGATAAAGGTTAATGTCCTATAAAAACATCACACTATCAAAGATTTTAATGAAAACTATAGAACTTATTGTCTGCACCTGCCCCAAGATTGTAGATATGATGTGTAACAACATCCAAAATGTTTGGTCCTGTTTGCCGAATAACCTCCTTAAACCAGTCGGCTTCAAAAAATCCATCAGGTGCAACAAGCAGTGGTTTCTTTTGAAAATCCTTGTAAATCTCTTTCAGAATCTTATCAAGCTGGATTACATCAGCTGCATACTGCTTACAACTGATGCTTGTTCCAACACCACTTCCACTCAACTCATTTCCTGTTTCAAAAGAAAAAAAGAAAAAAAAAAATTACTTCTTATCAACCTTTCCAAAGACTGAAAATCCTTCATAGATCCGTCACAAGGTAATAATATGTTCATTAGCCGCTCTAAAACTGCTTAGAAATCTGTTTCTAAATACAGGAATACATCAAACTGGTTGAGTATAATAGCTTACCAAACTCCCATGCATTTATCTTGTAATCATGATCAACTGTATACTGAATAAAATCACGAGCATTACTTGAATCCCAAGGCCCTTCCACAACTCTATTTGACATCATTTTCCTTCCATTCAGTGCATTCAATCCAAAAGCCACCACAGCCCTACATTCACTCGGTAATATCAGGTAGTGCCTGACAACTTTGGCAAAATCAAGAAAGAGCAATCTTTCAGAAAAAGATGGTTTGGACATCAAGTCAGACTCACCCTGTTTTATTGAAAAAGTGATTGAGGGCATCCCATCTAGACATGGGTAGGCATCCATCTGTGAATCCAAACATCAGAGATGCATTCTTAACAAAAGAATGGCAAGGTTGTTTCAAATGCCCAACATCATATATGACTTTGTCTTGCAATGTTCCACCCAATCTTATCTTCAATGGATTGAAAGCTGTAGTGGAGGCAATTAAATTGAATATTAGCCAAAACATGATATAATTGAGGACCTAACTATATTCACAGGAATTATTAAACAGCCAAAAATAACTATAAACAAATTTCATCAATTCACGGATTCAGGTCCTTAGACTTCATGCATGCCAATTCTAAAGTCCTAAAGTAACTCCATCTTTGCACTCAACCAACACCTCATCGCCACAAATTGCACAAGCCTTTTTTTCTGATAGGCACTTCCAGCCAACCCATGCAGGTGGTGCTGTCCAACATGAAATATTAAAACTAAACAGATACACCGCACTACTCACCCTTGGGCTAAGATGCTGTCACTACAGGTATCTACTCTGCCAAATGCATACAGAAGCTACACCTCATCGCAACCGCATGATATGGCCCACTTACACAGGCAAGATAGCCCAGTAGGGTAAGGCAACTTGAATCTTGGGGAGAAAAATAACAACACCCCGGCTATACCAACCGACCAAGCCCCCCGTTGACATACAAGGCCTAATTTTCTCAACAGCGAGTATATTACCTACTATACTGCTCAGTTCCATGCTAAAAAATGCAAGAGATTTGACTCCCTCAGAAGTGAAGACTGACAACATTTTGGGCCAAACTCAATCCATCATCCACAAAAAAAGCTAAACAAATATTGCATTCTATTCTTAATTACACAAACAAAAAGCAAATTACAGTATCCAAGTTATACCTTTTACAGCATTTGCCAACAGTGGGTTTTCAAGATCCTGTGCCAAGAATCAGCAAACAAGTCAAGACAACTTCCATACAATAAATAGATTACTAACATCAAGTATCAAGGACCTATAATTTTTTGACGAATATAAAAACTGCAAAATCAAGGGAAAGACAAGTGGAGTGCAGTCAATTAGAATTACTAAGTTGAGTAAGGAGGCGTTCCCCCAGCTGCAGGTCCCGTAATCGCATTTGTTGGGTGGCCACCAGTCCAGAGTTGCACAGATGAAGTCCGCATCCGTCTCTCCAATACCAATCTCTCTGTCCACCCAAACTTTGGCGACCACAGTCTTGTTGAAACCACGCTTTACTTCACATAGCGCTATGCCTATGCCTCTGTGGTGGTTCCACAACATGACCACCAAGTAAGCCACTGCCCAAATCCATAATCGGACAGGAGACCCCAAATGTTCCATCGACTCAACTATTTGGGATTGAATGCTCTGGTCCTGATACTGCGATAAAGAAGAGAAGGTTGCGTGTGAAGAATATAAAGGGTAATTGTGGAGGAAGATTATGTGTGAAGAATATAAAGGGGGAATTATTGAGGAAGATTGTGTGTGAAGAATATAAGGGGAAATTGTGGAGGAGAGCACTGGAACATGTGTGGGGTGGATGGATAAGAGTGTCTAATCAAAGTAATAATGATATTCTAAACACGATGGGCTGGACTAGGTGAGCTGTGTTTTTCTCCCTCTGACTGCTACTGTATGTCGGGTGAAGCCTGGTTGGAGTCAGTGGGAGTGGGAGTGGGAGTGGGAGTGGAACTGATTCCAACTGTTACAGGCCCGGGGAAGTGTGTCGTCATCATGAGGCAAGAGTTGGAGGCTTGGAGCCCTCGTAGGTGGGTAGTTCCAAAGGTGGTTTTCCGAGATGGATTCTCGTGAATCCATCTCATTACTTCAAAGTTCAGTTCCCCTTGTTGGGCTCTTTTGGGTTTTCCCAGCAATGGCTTATTGCTATGGTTAACATTTAATTGCTGTAGTTTAATTAGTAGAAGTTTTTGTCCTTTTTACGACCATTGTTGGGGGGCTCTTCTGGGTTTTCACAGCAATGGCTTATTGTTACGATTAATATTTAATCGCAGGACTTTAATTTAATTAAGAGAATTTTTTTTTGTTTGGTTTATTATTATTTGCTAAAACTGTAAATTTTAGTTATATATATATATATATATTTTTTTTTTGGTAAAATTGTAAATTTTAGTTATGTAAAATATGTGATTAATTCTAAAGGTATTTATATATAATTAATATTATAAAATTTTACAAATTATATAATTGAAATAAATTTATTTTAATTTTGAATTTATTAAAGGTTTAGAGGATTAAATGTTTTGAAATGTAAACGGTTTTTAGAGTGATAAGAGATTTGATCTCTTTAGAGATTTAGTAGATCCGGAGTTAAAATGGATCTAGGCTTGTATAATTCCCCATTTGAATAAGCTATATTCTCTATGAATATCAAAAGTCAAAACCATGGGTCATTTTTATTTTTATAGGATTATTTTTATTAATAGATCTGGAGTTAAAATGGATCTAGGGTTGTATAATTTCTCCTTTGAATAGGGTATATTCCAATTGAATACCGGAAGTCAATATTATGGATTCTCAATACTATGGGCCAATACTACACGTCATATTTATTTATTTTTATTTTCAATGAACTAAAATATTTATATTACATTAATCTTCTTTTTTTAAATGTACTTTGACTTAGTTAAAATGTTAAAAATTACATTACATCTCTATCATATTAAAGCATTTCTCAACATAATAATTTTAACACATTTATATAAGGGATCTCTACTTGAATGGTTCACGAGGCACAATACTTGCTAAGGTTTTGCAAATGGGGTAGCAAGCTAAGTGGGCTTGAATGTGGGTAAAAACTCCACAGTTAAGCGCACTTGGGCCAAAAGAACTCTAAGAGGCGTGACTCCCGAAAAGTCCTGGTTACTCACCCGTTCATGATCATGGAAATGGTCATAGATTAATGACTTGCTTAACACAGTTTAATCCCAAAAAATGATATTAAAAAAAATAAATATATGAATATAAACGGATTTTATTAGATTGATACGCGTATGAATTTAAACTGATCTTATTAGATTGATATGCGTCCTCTATATTTTGTGAATAGGGATTAGGTTCTTTAATTTTTTTTATAAAAAGTTTGTACATCAGTTGTTTTTAACTTATTTCTATTCAAATTTTAAGAGTTACAGGGTCCTGTATTCTTGACTACCACTCCAGTCCTTGTTTTACCAAATGAGTTTTACTAATTTTATTAAGTTGATATGCGTGCTATAATCGCTGAAATCCGGGGTTTTTAACTGATTTCTATACAGGACCTCCATTCCAGCCCTCTATTCTTGACTACCGCTCAGTTCTTGTTTTACCAAATGATTTCTTTACAAATTTTCAAAGTTATCTCATTTTCACAGGTGTTATTTGTTATCCTTGGGTTACACATTTTCAATTTTACAAAGGCATATAATTATAGGCGGTGTCTACGGAGTTATAAATTTGTTTAATTGGTAAAAGGGTGTTGGAATCTGGTTATATATTTCTAAAAAAAAAATTGATAATTTGATTGTTTGAATCTTGTTTTTGTTTTTTATGGTGAAAATGGATTCAACACGGTCAAAAACATTTCACTCAAAAAAATCTTAAAAACTTGACAACTGTATCACTCAAAAAAAATCTTGAAACTTGATAGCTGTATCTCAATTTCCCAAAATTTCTACCAAATTATATCAAAAATCTTACTAAAATTTCCATTATTCTCCAGAAAAATTTAAATCCTACTAAAAATAATTATGAACCATTTAAAAATTAAATAATTGTGTTGTATTGCCAAGCCTTTTGAGCAAGCTGGCATGTAGGTTCAGCACCAGTGGATTCTGCCCAGCACCAGTGAATTCAGCCCAGTTCTCGATCAGGCTGAGTAGTTTCTAGATGAGTTAATCTGTCTTTTTGTTTAGTATTTATATAAGGCTAGCATTTAAATTTCCTTGTTCAGTGCATCTGTTAATCAATTTGTGAAAAATTATATATGTGTATCTAGGGTTTGTTTGCTTAATATGACACTCAACTTTATTTTTTGATCACATACTACAATAATTCAAACAACAATTTCCCAGGCAAAATAAATTTAACTATTTGATATTTATAAAATTAATGAAAAAAAAAAAAAATCCTACCAACCTTACCAAGAAAACAATGCTAGCCGTTCAAAACTACAACAGCTACAACTTTTAAACACGAGATATAGACTACTAAATGCCGACTAAATACACGTGTACCGTGCTGGGGATTCTCACGAGGAATTCACTGAGAATTTCATCTGGCGCACTGGTTTCAATTTGGTAAACTCCAATCCCAGGAATTGACTCAGAATTTCATCCTGCGCAGTGGTTTCAATTTGGTAAATTTTAATTAAAAAAAAAATGTTTTTTAGTTTTGAAAATCATTGAAATTTTAGTAAGATTTTAAGAAAATTTCACAGGAATTTTTGTAAATCTATATTATAATTATCAAATTTTAATACTTTAGGTGTTTGAAAGGGTTTTGAAAGTGCTGAATCTATTTTTACCATCAAAATCATAATTCAAACACTATTACTGTGAAATTTCTTAATTTTTTTTAACCCGGATTTCAGCCAAACAATTTCTCCATCTCGTTAGAAAACTCTATAAATAAAAAAAGGACCACTCCATAAATAAAGAAAAGACCAGTCTTGATGCAAAACAAGATCCTACAGCGAGGTTACGATGTACTTGGAATTAGTGTCAACATCATATTGAGTACTAAGTCAAAGAGAGTAGACAAGATTCAATATATTTGCAATAGTCTAGTCTAAAAAGTACGAGTTTTCATCGAGAATCTGGCAATGATTTTTAGAAAATCCAGCAAAGATTTGCTCAAAATCTTGTTTACAGTTGTTAAACTTTAATATTTTGAGTGCTCTAAAAGTTTTTGATAGTGCTGAATCCATTTCCAGCATCAAAAATGGATTCTAAACACTCAACACATGATTTTTTGAATTTTAGTTAACCGAATTCCGACAATTTTTTACCATCGAAACTAATTCGCATGCTCAGTGGACAACTTCTATTTGCAATTATTATAGAAATTATGTAAAGTTGAACATTACGTATTGTGCGGAGAGTACTTATTGTACGTGTCATGTAAATATACACGGTCAGATCTCCTTAAATCAGATACATATTAGGGTATATATTTCTCTCATAAAGTCAAAGATAGAGTATATAAGTATTTAATGTAAAGATACATTTGCAATTAATAAAGACATAATGTAAAGGTGAACATTGTGTATAAGTAATAAGGCGACTACTTGCCCCCTAATGTTACTATAGAGTATATAAGTATTTAATGTAAAGATACATTTGCAATTAATAAAGAGGTGAACATTATGTATAGGTAACAAGGTTACAAGTAGCATTACCTGCCTCCTAATGTAAATATAGAAATGTTACAATTTGAGTTTGAGTATGTTTATGAGTAATTGTTTTCAGTGTTTTGTTAATTCACTTAGTTAGAACATATGGATAACACTTTAAGATTGGAATCTATCAAGTTTAAAATGCTCAATCAGAGATTAACTAATTTACATACAACTTGTTGCAGAAAAAATTAAAGTTTTATGGTTGATATAGTAATATAGGTACTTTGGATGGGTTATTTTTAAAATTATTTATAGTTTTTATCTTCACATTTTATAGTTAAGGAAAAGGTTAATATTAACGAGTGTAAAAGGTTTTTGTACTTATTAAATTTATTTATTTTTATGTATTTGATGTACTCGATCTTCATATTAATTCACGTCCATTATATTCATTAAATAGTTTCAAAATTATAAAAATTTAAAGTATAAAAAACAAAAAAAATCTAAATTTATTTTATAATAAGAAAAATGGTTTTTCATTAATACTTCATATATAATTAACTCTAATTTTTTTATTAAAATCTAATTTTAGATATTTATAATTTTGATATATAAATTATAAATTCAAACTTAAATTATAATATAAATTATTTAAAAAATTAAATATTATTAGTCTACCTCAACCAAACCTATAGTAACTAATAACAATTTTGGACATTGCGGAAGTGAAATGAAAAAAAATCATTGTACCCTAAAATGACATAGCAAAGTCAAAAAGTTTCAATTTTCAAAGTACTACAAGGCCTCTTCATGCATATCGGGTTTATGGCTAATCACGAGATCCTTCGTCAATAATCTCTGCATTCATGCCCCACGCTCAACGTGCAGGATTTCGAATTTGATATGGAATGAAGTAGCATTGTTAAACAATACAGAGAATGTGGATGTACAGTGGAGAATGATGCCGAGATGCGAGATATGTTGGAGCATGGTTTAGAAAACCATTTCAAATGAAGATGCAGAGTTAGAAGGCGAACGGAAGCAACAGAGTGGCGAAGTGGCGAAGTTTGAACCAGAACCAAAGTAATGCGAAGTAGCAATGGTGTTGTTGCGATGCGATCGTAATCGCAATCGGCGAAGTAAGTATGCGATGAAGGAATACGGGTCCAAAATTTATAAAGACGAGTTTAATTGGCCATCGGGTCCGTGGGATCCATCGCAATCGCAATCGGCGAAGTAAATATGCGATGAAGGAATACGGGTCCAAAAGTTATAAAGACGAGTTTAATTGGCCATCGGGTCCATGGGGATCCATCGCATTGGCTTGGAGGAAGAGCAGTGGAGCAAGCCATTAAACAACGATAGCGACAGTGCGATTTAATCACAACCGTCCGATCGGGTAAAAGAATGCCTTGGGCGTAAATATCATTGTTTTCGGTGATATTAAAATAAAAAGTATAGTACAAATCCAATAATAATAAAACCATTTATTTTCTTTAGCGATTAAAATCCATGAAATGAAATTGATGTATGTAGATATTTAATATTTAATGCCAAGAGTGGTAGCCTCCTCCTTTCCAGATATTTCGTCGAGGCATGAAGTATAGGTCATCACATCACGGGCTTCGCCGGCGTTAGCATTAAATTCCAAGACCAGTCTGCCACCCAGGCATCAAGCTCGCAAATAAAGGAATTTATATTATTTTGTTAATTAAATGTATCATGTGAGTACGTAGTTAATACGAAGGGTTAAGGGGAATTAAATTGTTGTGAAGATAGAGTGTCCTCTCCGTATCTGTCCACACTCCTAAAACAACCACTTTTACCCCTCCACTGTCCCCTGAATGGCACAAATTTCAAAGCATTTTGCAATAAGATGTTGAAAGAATGGACCAATAAGAACTCAGAAAAATAAATTTAAATAATTTAAATAAATAAACAATAAAAAATTCCAATGTTTAACTATGGAAAATTATCAAAAAAAATTGCAAATAGCCAAATTAATGTCAACATCACAAGAAACTTGATGCGAGATTGGAGAGATAAATTGGGAATTTTATTGAATTTTATTGGTAGTTAAAAAAAATTGCCTTAGTTTGAAAAAGTAATAGAATAGCTCAGAATCTCGTAAAGATTTTGAAAAAATCTGGCAAAGATTTATCAAAATCTTGTTTACAGTTGTTAAACTTCAGTATTTTGGGTGCTTTAAGGATTTTTGATAGTGCTGAATCCATTTCCACTATCAAAAATGCAATTCAAACATTCTAACTACCTGATTTTTTGAATTTTTTTTTTACCTGATTACGGCAACTTTTTGTCATTCAGGCTATTCCATATGATGGGTAGACAACTTCAAAAAAAATTAGCATTGTATTGAAATTTCATTTAAATGTTAAAAATAATAATAATAAATTAAATTTGACCAGTAGGTTGGATTTGAAATTTTAACTTTGCATAATATTATTATAAATATTTGTGTATTTATAATTTATAAAAATTTAATAAAATTTCAAAAATAATATTAAATTAGTTAATGAATTAATTTCATGGTTTGCTAATAAGAGAATTTTAATATTATTATAAATATTTGTGTATTTATAATTTATAAAAAATTAATAAAATTTCAAAAATAATAATAAATTAGTTAATGAATTAATTTCATGGTTCCTTGTGAAAATTTCGAACTAATTACTTTTTGCATTTATAATAATAACAAATAAATAAAATTTTAGTTATTATATTAATAATAATATATTAGTTGATGGGTTAGTTTGAGTGGTTAAATAATATAATTTGTTAGTAAAAAATTGTGTTAAAATTTGTAGACTAAATTCTTTTGTAGTTTGTGCATGTTTTAATACTTTATGTTTTGGGTGTATTAGATGAGTTATAATTATTAAGTATTTTAAATAATTTTTATAAAATAAAAAATAAAAAATAAATAAAAGTCGGTAACAAATTTATAAAAATACAGTATTAACCATAATAATGTTTACTGATATATAATATGATATGATATTAACTCATATAGATGTTAATTTGGTTTTTTTTGGTTGGTTGGGAGGAATTTTTGTTATCCTCAACATGAGGCTTAATTTTCACAACTAACATGTTTAAGAGGATATTAAGTATATTGTTGTAATGGCTTTAGGCCTTGTTTTTTAATGACCTTAAACTTTAGATGAATAAATTACCCTTACTTGTGGGCCAAAGAGTATACATACATAAAATCATGCCTAACAACATTATTAACATAAAGCATAAATAGAAATGTTTAATTGTGTGTGTGTGTATATAAAAGAGACACACCCCACTTACCCTAGTGGGGTGGCCATCGCTAATCCAATTTCTTTGGTCTTGTTGTGTGTGTGTGTGTGTGTATATATATATATATATATATATATATATATATATATATATATATATAAACCACACTTTGCTTCCATCCCCTAGTGGTCCCAGTCATTTACCAATCCAATATGATGGTCATTAGCAAGTGGAAGATCGACAGTTTGCAAGGGGGTACCCTCCCCGCTGATGTCACAATGAAGGGGGTTGCGCATACCGTTGATTTCATGTGGTGGATTCTTTGTCATTGATCACTACGCAGCGGTCCCTGCTTGTTTCCAAGACACAACCATGCTAATCCCTCTTGCAAATTGTGCATCAATCAATGGTACCTGATGCTCGAGCTCAAGATCCACGAATTATGATGGGTCAACATGCACGGATGTTAACAAGGGAAAGGGTGGCACACAAAGCGGTTTATCAAAACCGTTTATCTCCAGATCTACGATCGAGATCAATTTTGACACCCTTCGTCACCTTTTCTGAAACCACTTCAAGGGGTGTCATAAAAGGTTGTATCGGGTTTCCAAAAACACATACGAGTTTGCATACATGTGCATAATGACAAGCATGTTGAAGTCCAACAAGAAATTGCATCACACACACTAGTGTGGGACCAATAGGTCCTAGCGATAGATTAGTGTGAAGGCCAAATTAATTAATTAATTTGGTGCAATGTCTAATTTAATTTTCCCTTAATTAAATTGGAAAATAAAATGTAATCTTATCTCATTATCACTTGTAATAGTTCACTGGGTGTGATAAACTCAGTTAGATCATGTATTTCGAGTTGAGGGTGATTGGTGAGGCTTGCAGAGTAATTCTATTAGTTATGGAGTTCAAATTACAGTTGGTGCATTAGTTTAATGCATGAGTAATCAGTTAACTCAGTTAGGTGAGTTAGAGTCACTTGAACTAGTTGTAACTGTTTGTTGCACTAGTGAGAGATCAAGTGAATTAAATATTATTTAATTCACAATAAGTGATTTTCCATGCAATTGATGATTTACTATTAATAGTTGCATGCATGTCAGCTCCAGTGGAGACCCAATTGAGACAAAGGTTAAAGGGATGTTAACTATCAGTTGTGTGATTAGTAGGTTGCCCGCATGCAACCAGACATCCATTGGATTTCCCATGATCCTTGCGCAATTTTGGAATGCCAAAATTCCTAAATAATAGGGATTGCATTCATCAGGAATTGCGCAAGCAAAGCAGGCTGTTTAGAGGCTGAGAATTGGCTAAGTGTTGGCCAGTTTTGTCCAAGATAGTGTGAGACAATTGTGAGAGTGCAGGAGACTCTTGTGAGAAGAGTGCATTTTAATTGTTTCATGATTCCATGGTTAATATACAGTAGAAGATAGATGGGTTTTGAGCAGCAAGATTTCCCCGGGCAATTATCTGTGTTGTGGTGTGATTTGATTCTTTCTTTGCTTCATGTGTTTGGCGATTGTGTTTAATTTCCACAATTGATTTGTAGAAGGATTCGGTATCTTGCTTTAGTAGATCGCATGATCGAATTGAATCCATTGATATACATATTTTTTTTATAATTTCTACATGGTATCAGAGCACATGAAATCACTATAGTGGAGGAGAAGTTGAGTTTGTGACTAAATAGAATTCGAATTTTCATAAGGTATTCTTGGTGCAACAGACGATTCAGGATCGAAATGGCTTGAGATTGGAGTATGCACTCGAGGGAAACTCTAACTATATTGCATGGAAAGACAAGATGGAGGCAGTCTTGGAGGACAATGGGTTGAAAGAATTCATTGACAATGATGTTCCAAAACCCGTTGTAGCAGATGTTGAAAATCTTGATGCTTGGCAAAAGAAGGTTGCAAAGGCAAGGAGGATCTTATTGGAGGGAGTATGAGACCACATTGTCTCAAGTCTCCATGAAAAAGTGACACCATATGCAATGTGGAAAGCTGTGACAGATCTATTTCAGAGCAACAGTGATCATAGAAAATTGGCACTAAAGGACAAGCTCAGGAAAATCAAAATGGAGAAAGGCGACACCATGCCAAAATATTTAACAAAGTTTTTCCAATGTCGGGATGAGCTCGGGAGTGTCGGCATTATTGTCGCAGATGATGAATTGGTGAGCCTAGCTCTTCTAGGACTTCCCAAGAGTTGGCATAGTTATCAAGACTCTATCAATGGAAGGGAAAATCTGCCATATTGGGAACGACTTTGGTCGGATTTGGTGCAAGAAGAATTCAAGCAAAATACTAGGGATGGATCTTCATCTAAGAATGGTGATGAAGAATATTGTGCTTTGGCTACCAAGTCGAAGAAGGGGAAAGGAAAGAAATTTCATTCCAAACCTAAGTCCGGCAAAGATGGCAAGAAGCGCGACATGTCTAGAGTGAAGTGTTTTCATTGTCACGAGCATGGACATTATGCCACTAATTGTCCACAAAAGAAGAAGAACAAGAAAGCTTCAGTATCTACAGTTGGTGAGGCTTTGGCCTCCCAATTTGAGCTTGAATTCTCGCTCATTGCATGCATGGTGTCAAGTGCAATGGGATCGGTGTGGTACTTGGATAGTGATGAATCCTTTCACATGATGGGAGACAAAGAACTTTTCAATAGCTTGGAGGAGAAGGACCTCCATATGCATATTGAAATGGGTGATGACGTCCAGTATATTTCTATCGGGATTGGTACAGTTACCTTCCAGAGACAGCCAGGTAAACCCTTTCAATTAAAAGATGTAATGCATGTACCAGGCTTGAAGAAAATTTTGGCCTCAGTTGCAATGTTGGAAGATAGAGGCTATGATGTTGTTTTCAGTGAAGGAAAATCTTTCCTGCGACACAAAACAACAGGACAAGCCAAGAAGATTGGGATTTGTGTGAAGAATCTCTATAAACTTGATGTAGATGGCTACGCAGCATTGATGGGTAAGGCGGACAAAGTGGTGAGCCAAGATGAGGGTGAGTTATGGCATAGGAGATTGGGCAATCTACACCACAGAGCCTTGAAGGTCATGTAGCATAATTCTACAGGTCTCCCAAGGGTACTCTTGTGCAATCAGACACATGCAAGGTATGTACTATGGGGAAGTATGCAAAGGCCACTTTTCACGAGAATGAGAACTGAGCTTCGGAAATCCTTAAGAGAGTTCACTCAAATGTGTGTGGACCATTCTCTACTGCTTCGACAGCAAAGCATAAGTACTATGTGTTATTTGTTGATGATTTTTCTATAAAGTGATGGATCTACTTCATGTAGAAGAAAGATCATACGTTCTCAAAATTTCTTGAGTTCAAAGCACTGGTGGAGAAAGACACGGGGAAGCATGTGAAGGCTCTTAGGAGCGAAAATGGTGGTGAGTAAATCTCTAATGAATTCAAGAACTTCTGCAACAAAGAAGGAATTCAGAGAGAGTTGATTGTGCCTCATAACCCACAACAGAATGGGGTCGCAAAAAGAAAGAACAGAACAATTGTGGGTGCAACACGAGCGATGTTGTGTGATCAGGGCCTACCATTGCATCTGTGGGCGAAGGCATGCAACACAGCGGTATTTGTGCAAAACCATTGTCCTCATCAGATACTTGGCATGATTACACCAAAAGAGGCTTTTACTGATAAGAAACCTGATGTTTCATATTTTAAGATTTTTGGCTCATCTGTTTATGTGCATGTGAGAAAAGATGCCAGGAAGAAGCTCGAACCAACAGCTGAGATTGGGATATTTGTGGGGTACACTAAAACTCCCCACAACTATCAAGTGTATTTTCTAAACAGCAGAATGATTGTTGTGCGACAAGATATAAAATTTGATGAGGAGAAATCCATGCAATTGTCCCTTGAGATGGAGTTTGATTTGCATGCAGAGGAGGAACTCTTGGTTCCAAAGAATGAACCTCAATATGTGGAGCATCCACATGTGGAGGATCATGGAGTGGAAGAAAATACTCATGCAGAGCCATCCACCAGAAATGGTAGAAGGTGAACCACATACGCTGATAGATTGAGACTTGATGTGGCAGAGAATGTAGGAGCCCCTATTTCACTGCGCAGACAGAGACAGTCTCCAGACAGGTTTACTGGATACATGGCTCTTATGAGCAAGTGTATTGTGACAGAACCATCTTCCTTTGAGGAAGCAGTGCAACAACCAATTTGGGTTGATGCTATGGTAGAGGAGTATGACTCCTTCGTCAAGAACAATGCATGGGAGGTTGTCCCAAGACCAATCGGAAAATTAGTGGTTGGATCTAGATGTATCTATAAGGTGAAGCAAGAATAAAATGGGAGTGTGGAGAAGTACAAGGACAAATTTGTGGCTAGGGGATTCTCACAAGTTGAGGGGATCGAATATGAAGAGAATTTCGCACCAGTCCCGAGGTACTCTTCCATTAGATCTATCCTTGCACTCTCAGCGCAGATGGGGTGGTGCATTCATCAGATGGATGTGAAAACTATGTTTCTCAATGGAGTTATTGAGGAAGAAGTGTACATAGAGAATCCATAAGGTTTCGAGATCTTTGACAGTGAGTCACATGTATGCCGACTCAAGAGAGCACTATATGGGCTGAAGCAAGCACCTCGTGCTTGGTACACTCGAATTGATAATTATTTCACTAGGTTGGGCTTCATCAAAAGTGAAGCGGATACAAACCTGTACCAGATTGTGGTTGATGGTAAGCTCTTGATTATCGTACTTTATGTTGATAATCTAATTTTGACAGGTGATGAGAAGTTGATAACTTCATGCAAGGAGGATCTTGCAAGGGAGTTTGAAATGAAGGACATGAGACTCCTTAATTATTTCCTTGGTTTGGAAATATGGTAGCGGGATGGTGAAATTTTTGTTTCTCAAGGAAAGTATGCCAAAGAGATACTGGGTAAGTTTCACATGGAGAGCTGTAAACCCATGGACACTCCTTTTCCAGGAAATTGGAGGAAAGAGGATGCTAATTTTGGAGAAGTAGTGGATGCTACTGTCTACAAGCAGCTAGTGGGTTCACTGATGTACTTGGTGAACACCATACCAGACATTTGCTACGCAGTTAACCAGATGATTCAAGCTATGGTTAAGCCGACCAAGCTCTTTTGGAAGGCGGGGAAGCATGTCTTGAGATATCCCAGGGTCACTACAGATTATGGATTATGGTACAGATGGACATAGGGAGTGAAGCTTCAAGGTTTCACAGATGCAGATTGGGCAGGCAGTCCATCAAATAGAAAGAGCACATTAGGATGGATCTTCAGCATAGGATCGACAAAAGTTTCTTTGTACAATAGGAAGAAATGGTCTGTGGCACTCAGTTCAACCGAGGAAGAGTACATGGCAGCAAGTCAAGCTGCATGTGAGGCCATCTGGGTGAGAAAGATCCTGGTTGGTTTATTTGGTTCTCAGATGGATCCGACTGTGATACATTGTGATAACCAGAGTTGCATTAAACTCTCGATTAATTTGGTATTCCATGATAGGTCCAAGCACATAGACATCTGGTACCACCATCTCAGAGATTGTGTTCAGAGGCTCATTATGTTACATCAGTACATTCCCACGGAGGATCAGGATGCAGATATTCTGATGAAGGTGCTCACCAGGAATACATTCAAATACCATAGAGGCAGGACTGGGGTGGCAAATAATCTCTTTCTTTTTGAGAAGGAGTGTTGAAGTCCAACAATAAATTGCAGCACACACACTAGTGTGGGACCAATAGGTCCTAGCGATACATTAGTGTGAAGGCCAAATTAATTAATTATTTTGGTGCAGTGTCTAATTTAATTTTCCCTTAATCAAATTGGACAATAAAATGTAATCTTATCTCATGATCACATGTAATAGTTAACTGAGTGTAATAAATTCAGTTAGCTCATGTATTTCGAGTTGAGGGTGGTTGGTGAGGCATGCAGAGTAATTCTATTAGTTATGGAGTTCGAATTGCAGTTGGTGCATTAGTTTAATGCATGAGTAATCAGTTAACTCAGTTAGGTGAGTTAGAGTCATTTGAACTAGTTGCAACTGTTTGTTGCACTAGTGAGAGATCAAGTGAATTAAATATTATTTAATTCACAATCAATGATCTGCCATGCAACTGATGATTTACCATTAATAGTTGCATGCATGTCAGTTCCAGTGGAAACCCAGTTGAGACAAAGGTTAAAGGGATGTTAACTATCAGTTGTGTGATTAGTAGGTTGCCCGCATGCAACCAGACATCCATTGGATTGCCCATGATCCCTGCGCAATTTTGGAAGGCCAAAATTCCTAAAGAATAGGGATTGCATTCATTAGGAATTGCACAAGCAAGGCATGTTGTTTAGAGGTTGAGAATTGGTTAAGTGTTGGCCAGTTTTGTCCAGGACAGCGTGAGACAGTTGTGAGAGTGCATGAGACTCTTGTGAGAAGAGTGCATTGTAATTGTTTCATGATTCCATGATTAATATACAATAGAAGATAGAGAAGTTTTGAGCAGCATGCTTTCCGTGGGAAATTATCTGTGTTGTGATTTGATTTGATTCTTTCTTTACTTCATGTGATTAGCGATTGTGTTTAATTTCCGCAATTTATTTGTAGAAGGATTCAGTTTCTTGCTTTAGTAGATCGCATGATCGGATTGAATCCATTGATATATATATTGTTTGTATAATTTCTACAAAGCAAGGGTCTGCACCGCTACCCATTCTCTAGCTCAACTCCGACATGGCATGTGACAACAACCTGGGGCCCACATATAAGTTTCCCTTTGCATGCTTCAACCTGCCATGTCATCTTGGTCCCATCATCTTGGCACTCTCCCCGATTGCTCCTCTTTTTACCTCCGTGATGGGACCTCCGAGACACGCCATCTCGGCCCCATCTTCTCGATGCTCTCCTCCTCTGCTTCTCTTTGCACCTCCAAGATGAGACCTCCGGGACACGTCATCTTGATCCTATCATCCTAGCACTCTCCTCGACTACTCTTCTTTGCACCTCTGGGATGGGACCTTTGGGACACGTCATCTCGATCCCTTCATCCCAACATTGTCCTCGAATGCTCCTCTCTTCACCTTCGAGACACATCATCCCTATCCCCGTGAGGGATTTCCACACAAGATTTTTTGAAGTCCAATTGGTTTGAATGACACATTTTCCACTTAGTTATGGGAGTTAGGCCAAGGTTGTTGTGCAATTTACATACACATATGTGTTCACAAATGGAGTAAAACGATTGCAAAAGGACTGGTTTGACATAAATACAATTCAACAATGCATGCACTCGTTCTCCTTCATTGTATGTATGGTTGTATACACTCAATGCCTACGACACTAATATAATCGCATGTCTCCCTATATTCAGGGCATTAGAACAAAATCAGTCTCAAGGACTAGCTAACAGAATCTCATTCTTTTAATTTATAACCATAAACCATTCATTGTTCTAGTTATCAATGTAAATTTGACTTACATTCCAAACATATACACATACATTCAACAACACAGGTTACATGTACAAAAAATTATCTTGGAATGAAAAATAGACTCTGGGAAACTAATTCTAGGACAAGGAATCTCCACCCAACCATAAACTGCGGCAACCAATCCTCACTTGCAGTTGTCACCCCCAATCTAGATTCCAGATATTGAGAGGCTTTTCTCAAAGGATTAAAACACCAACTTTCATTTGAAACAGGGACTCTATAGGTCCTCCTTCCTCCACCCACCATTCATTTACTAGTTAACCAAAGTACAAGGAATGAAAAGGCCAATTGCCTCCACCCTCCAGCTATTCAACGATAGCCAACCAATACACATAGGGAATCCAAAGGATTGTTGCGTCCACCTAAGAAGGTCAAGGGAGTCCAGAGAAAAGTCTCCCCCATTCAAAAAACAATACAGTGGTTCCACCAATGCTAGGGATTCCAGAATCCACCATAAAAAAACACAACAAGGAAGGCTTCAGAGTTCCCCCTTTTAGGAATCCAAGGAACAACCCTCCATCCCAGCTATCAAGGGACTGTAGAGAAATACAATCTCCACCCTATGGCTATACAGGGAATCGAGAGGTCATTGTTCCTCACCCGGGAGCGATTTTCTTCTTTCCAACCTTACCAACTGAAAACTTATATCATTGTATTTCCTTCTTTCTCTATGAGGCTCCTTTGCTACTCTATTGTTGAATCTAGAATCGAAATCTCCCCTCCTTTTTTCTCTTTTGCGCAGTGGGTTTTCTTCCATTGTCCTTGCTTCCAACACAGTCAGATCTTCATAATTTTTATCCTCTCTGCCTTGTAAATTTTTCCCAAGGCAACATGCCCTTCATCATTCTTTTCAGTTCAATTTAATTCAAGAACCAAGCCATTTAAGACTCAACAACCAACCTTTAATTAATATCAAAACATTTCAGATTTCCCGCAACAAGAAAACCTTGAACATCCGAAAGAAACTCCTCACATCTCGAACTTATATCCCTTAAGTTAGCCCATTTTAATTTTTAAATTTCAATTACATGTAATTTGCAATTACATTGCAAAAATCAAACCAATTTCAAATTAAGTTATATATATATATATATATATTAAACATTTTTAACATAAAACAAAAATCAAACCAATTTCAAATTAAGTTATATATATGATTATATATATTTAAAAAAAATGTTTAACAACATTTTTAACCTAAAATAAAAACCAAAATGCATTAATCATAATTTATATTAATTGTGAATTCTTAAACAAATCACATATACAATGAAAAGCCTATTTAACTAGTCGAAAACCTTGTCAAAATAATTTGAGTAAGAAAACATGTTCACTTATCTCATAAGACTTAATACTCTTGCAAGTAGTCATTATTCTATCCAATAAATACATGCTTTGAAACAATGATGTCCTTCATTGCATTAGTAAAAGTGAATTTTATCAAATTTTTATTCTATGATTTTTTCATTTTTCTTTTATATATATTTCTGAGAAATTATTTTCAATATTTTCTTGTAATTTTACTTCAAACATGATTTAGGGAGATATTCGTGGTTATCTCACTATTCCACTTAATGTATCTTATCATTGTTTATTTCAATTTTTCAGTTTCCTTAATTGTAGCACAATTTATTATTTTTGGTAGTTTTTCAGGTACTGAACTTCCTGATAAGTTTTGAAGTTGTAAAAGAGGTTTTTTGGAAAATGTTGATTTGCCCAAATTATGCCAATGTTTCGACTCCAGGAAGTTGATGTACTAATTTACCCCAACAAATTTTCCCTAATTGTAAAAAGTCGCACAAATCTAGTCATATTTTTCTCAAAAAATATGATAGTAATTTCTCAAAAAATCTAATATGATTGCTTGAATCTTGTTTTTTATGGTGGAAATAGATTCAACACCATCAAAAATCCCTAGACATCCAAAATCTTGAAACTTGAGCGCTGTATCCTACATTTCCCAAAATTTCTACCACATTATATCAAAAATCTTACCAAAATTTCCATTGTTGTCCAAATAAATTTAAAACTATTTAAAAATGTTTATGGACCATTTAATTAACTTTTAAACCTACAATACAGGCTACTAAATACACTTGTATTGCGCTGAGGATTCTCACAAAGAATTCACTTGGAATTTCATATGGCCTAGTGGTTTCAATTTGGTAATTCCAAGGATCAACACCTATTGAATTTTCAGATAAATAATTTCAGAAATCTAGTTTTTTTTTTTTTGAAATATGAAGTGGACAAATAACAAGTGACCTAGTAGCCAATAGACTTGGTTCCCTTCGGACATATTAAGACTACCAAACATAAAATCTGATGAGATAACTTGCTATTTGTGTTTATATAAATGAATAAAGAAACACTACCCAAAAAAAATGATACACTCCAATCCCGAGAATTGACTGACAATTTCATCCTGTGCACTGGTTTCAATTTGGTAAACTCCAATTCAAAAACAATTAGTATGGACCACGTTGTAATAAATAAAGGAAGGAACAGTCTGTATGCAAAACAAGATCCTACAGCGAGTATACGAAGTACTTGGAATTAGTATCAACATCATATGACTGGTAAGTCAAAGCGAGCAGACAAGGATTCAATGGGCAGATATATTATAGAAATTATGTAAAACTTAACATTACGTATTGCGCGGAGAGTACTTATTGTACGTGTCGTCTAGATATACATGGTCAGATCGCCTTAATTCAGATACATTATAAAGTCAAAGAAAGTATATAAGTATTTAATGTAAAGATACATTTGCAATTAGTAAAGACATAATGTAGAGGTGAGCATTACGTATAAAGTGTTTAATTGGATAGTATTTATTATATTTGTAGATAGATATTTTTGATTTATCTTTTTTTTTTAAATTTGGTAGGACCAGACTATTTTCTATTTATAAATGAAGGACAGGCTACAAATTATAAAATTCACGCTGTGACCTCAACCTGCCTGTAGGAAACCAGGTCTGTTGGCCACCTGAAAGCGTGAAAAACATACCAAAACTGAAATTGTTTCATCCGTCTATAAGCCTCATGCACTATCTGTCCTATTACTGCGGTTTGTACCTTCATATAACATAATAAAAGTTCATATTTAACTAAAAAGTCCATCAAAATTCATAATACTAAAAACATCTATCCATCTAATGAGGAAACTGGAGCTGGGTCTTTCACATTAGATCCAGGCATACGCTGTTGGAGTAGCTTCTCCATGCGGCAGACTTGGTAGTTGTTGGAGTAGCTTCAAGGATGAAATTGGAAAGATAAATTTGATTGTTATGAAGGAAATTCACTATTAGTTAAACACGTTTTAGTGTTGAATTGAAATTTTATTTAAATGCTTTATAAAATAATAAATTGATTTTAATGATCAAATTTGACTTGTAACTTGGATTTGAAATTCTAATTTTGCATAGTATTATTATATATATTTGTACATTTATAATTTATAAAAATTTAATAAAATTTGAATAATAATAATAAATTAATTTTATCAATCGTAAATAAGAGATTTTTAAGTGAAATGTTCGAACTAATTACTTTGTCCATTTATAATAATAACAAAATAAAATAAAATTCTAGTTATTATATTAATAATTACGCCGTAAGGCATTATTATTTGAAAACAACATTCCTGTTGCTTTGCTGTCTTTTGTGTGCATCGTTGGATTTTGTGTTAGACGATTAAATTGTTGTTGCCCATTGATTTAAAATTGTTAAATATTGGCCAGGTGGAAACAGAAATTGGTTCAAGAAATTGATTAGTTATTAAAGTTAGTTGTGACCGGAGCATACGCCATTCGCCATTCTCCTCGCACATCTGCATATTAAAACTGTGCTGAGACCGTAGCATACGCCATTCGCCATTCTCCTCGCACATCTACATATTAAAACTGTGTTGAGAATTACAGATCTATGAAGAAATATTGCGCAGGACGTATCCATGCCATGTTCTTGCTTATAATTCTGCTCTTCTGCTTCATGGTCTTTGCGTTCATGGTGACCACCAAGGGCATGGGGAAGTGGTTTCGAACCAGGGATACAAAGAATACCGACTGGGAGACTATTCTCACTGGGTTCAGAAGCGCGTTGAGAATACTGCCAATTGGAAAAAGATCAGGAGCTGCATTATGGATGTCAAGGTCTGCCAAAGCCTTGCAGACGATAGCAAGAGCAAGGTCGCAACAACTTTCTTCCAGGAAAATTTATCACCTATCCAGGTCTCAATTCTTCCCTTTCACGCTCTATTTTTCAACTAAATTCTTATCTATTAATGTAAATTTCGTATGATTGGGTGTATTTTCTATAATTTAGGCAGATCTCACGTTTATTGTAGTTGTTTTTGTTATTAAGGCAGTTTGTTTTCTCTTTTTTGGGCAGCTATTTAATTTTTTGGCAGGTTTTCATTCATTTCGGCTTCTTTTTTTTTTCTCCTTTATTTAGACATATTTTCTTTTTTCATGCTGGCGTTTCCGTTTCATTTATCTAGATGAATTCTTGTTTTCTCATTTATCCAAGCGGATTTCGCTTTATTTTTGGCGGGTTTCCATATTCATGCCGGAGAATTAAATCCTTCTTTTAAAATCGGCTCATTAATTTCGGGCTTTATTTTTGGTGGGTTTCCATATTCATGCCGGAGAATTAAATCCTTCTTTTAAAATCGGCTCATTAATTTTGGGGTTTTCTTCATTATTTAGGAGGTTCCTACCATTTATTAGGCAGCTTTCTTCGTTGTTTCGGCAGTTTTGGTCATTTGTTTAGGCAGTTTTCTTCGTTATTTAGGTGGTTTTCTCCCATTTATTAGGCATCTTTCTTAGTTATTTAGGCTGTATCTGTCATTTATTAAGGTGGTTGTTTTACTTCTTTTTTCCGTTTCTTTTTCCCTTTTCAACCCACTTTCGTGGCTTTTGCTGCTTATGTAGGCGGTTTTCTTATTTCTTTTGGGAGTTTTTTTCAATTGGTTTAAGTAGTTTTCCTTGCCGGTTTATTTACTCATTTTGACGGTTTTCTTATTTATTTATTTAGTGGCTCTCTTTTTATTTAGGCAGATCTCATCTATATCGACATTTTACTCCTTATTCAAGCGGAAGTTGTTACGTGATTACTCGCAGCCTTTTTAAATCCGTGTGGATAGGGAATAGGCATGTAACGTGCTGCGCCAAATGACTCCAATTTCCATTATTGCGCCAACTTGCATAGAATTAAGAAGGCTTTCGAAGGGCCAAAGGAGTGAATTCATTAATGTTATACAGGAAATGCTAAATTATTGATAGAGTAACACCCCGAGATATGATGGTCTTTTCATTAAAAAACTAATTAGATCACCACCACTTATCTATTTCGTTAATAGAGTAACACCCCGAGATATGATGGTCTTTTCATTAAAAAACTAATTAGATCACCACCACTTATCTATTTCGTTAATCTATTGTAATGTGAACGTGATTTAGTTTATAATCATATTATAAGATAGAAAGATATATGTTATTGTATTATATCCGTGTGGATAGGGAATAGGCATGTAACGCGCTGCGCCAAATGACTCCAATTTCCATTATTGCGCCAACTTGCATGGAATTAAGAAGGCTTTCGAAGGGCCAAAGGAGTGAATTCATTAATGTTATACAGGAAATGCTAAATTATTGATAGAGTAACACCCCGAGATATGATGGTCTTTTCATTAAAAAACTAATTAGATCAGGTCACCACTTATCTATTTCGTTAATCTATTATAATGTGAACGTGATTTAGTTTATAATCATATTATAAGATAGAAAGATATATGTTATTGTATTATAGAAGGCTCAGTATCCACTTTCAGATTGATGTTTTCTTTCTACTAGGGCTTTGTTCCTTTGGATACAATGTTTTTTTGTTTTTTACTTCAGATTACGTTTATCTCTACAATGTCAATTTTGTTGGAGTGAATTCATTACTGTTATATAGGGAATGCTAAATTATTGATAGAGTAACACCCCAAGATATGATTATAAGATAGAAAGATAAATGTTATTGTATTATAGAAGGCTCAGTATCCACTTTCAGATTGATGTTTTCTTTCTACCAGGTCTTTGTTCCTTTGGATACAATGTTTTTTTGTTTTTTACTTAAGATTACATTTATCTCTACAATGTCAATTTTATTCTATTTTATGTCTTACGACATTTCCTTTGCAACATCTGGGGCAATTGCTAGATCAAGGATGAAATTGGAAAGGATGAAATTGGAAAGATAAATTTTATTGTTATGAGGGGGAAATTCACTATTAGTGAAACACGTTTTAGTGTTGAATTGAAATTTTATTTAAATGCTTTAGAAAATAATAAATTGATTTTAATGATCAATTTGATTTGTAATTTGGATTTGAAATTCCAATTTCGCATAGTATTATCATATATTTGTACCTTTATAATTTATAAAAATTTAATAAAAATTTAATAAAATAATAATAAATTATTTTATGAATTGTAAATAAGAGATTTTTAAGTGAAATGTTCGAACTAATTACTTTGTCCATTTATAATAATAACAAAAAATAAAATAAAATTCTAGTTATTATATTAATAATAATATATTAGTTGATGGGTTAGTTTGAGTGGTTAAATAATAGAATTTGTTGGTAAAAAAAATTGTGTTTAAATTTGTAGATTATTATTATTTTTAGCTTGTGATGTATTAATATTTTATGCTTTGGCTTGATTAGATCAATTATGGTTATTAAGTATTTTAAATAATATTTATTAAAAAAAATTGGAAAAAAATAATAATAAATCAAAAAGAGTTTGTAACAAATTTACAAAAATAGAGTATTAACAAATATTATTATTACTATCCAACTTTAAGGTCATTGTCGTCACACACCAAATTGGTGTTTGAGACCCCCTTGTTTGTGGGATAAGGGACCCACTTGTGTGCAACGATTTGACTGCTAAGTCTACGAAGGCATACATATGATATAATATATACTATGATATGATATTAATTGACATATATGTTAATTGGGTTTATTTTGGTTGGTTGGGAGGAATGATTGTTATCCTCCCCACCCAGGCTTAATTTTCATAACTAACATGTTAAGAGATTAATGAAGAGATCTCCGGATTATCCACACTGTGATAAAACAATGGTCGACGTTTCAAATCCCAATAGGGATCCATCTTCAGGACACGATGAAGAATGAAGAGTGAAAGAAGGACAAGGTATATATATAGTGTAGTGAAAAGAGAGGAAGGGCCGACTCATTAATTAATATTATGCTAATTTATTTTATTTTATTTTATTTTTTAATTAATAATTTATTTTAATAATTAAATAAATTAGCATAATATTAATTAATCAATCGGCTCTTCCTCTCTTTTCACTACATTATATATATACCTTGTCCTTTGTGTCCTTCTTTCAATCTTCATTCTTCATTGTGTCCTGAAGATGGATCCCCATTGGGATTCGAAATGTCGACCATTGTTTTATCACACTGTGGATAATCTAGAGATCTCTTCATTAATTGATAACCACATAAGCTTGAAAACCATAATGTTAAAAGGATATCAATTATATTGTTATAATGGCTTTAGGCCTTGTTTTTTAATGACCTTAAACCTTAAATTAATAAATTACCCTTACCCGTGGGCCGAAGAGTATACATACATAAAATCATGCCTAACAGCATAATTAACATAAAGCAGAAATAGAAATGGTTAATATATACCACACTTCGTTGCCATGCCCTAGTGGTCCCCATAATTTACTAATTTGATCTGATGGTCATTAGCGAGAGGGGAAGATTAACGGTTTGCACTGGGGTACCCTCCCCGCTAATGTCACAATGAAGGGGGTTGTGCATATTGTTGTTTTCATGTGGTGTATTCTCTGTTGTTTATCACTACACGACTGTCCCTGCTCACTACTAAGACACCACCATGCTAACCTCTCTCGCAAATTGTGCATCAATTGGCGGTCCTCAATGCTCGTGCTCCAAACCCACAAATTCTAGTAGGTCAACGTGCATGGATGTTAAGAAGGGCAGAGGTGGCACAAAAAGAGGTTTATCAAATCATCCATCTCCAGATATACGGTCGACATCAATTCTGACACCCTTCATCATATTTTCTGAAACCACTTTAGGGGGTGTCAGAAAAGGTTGTCTCAGATTTCCAAAACCACATACGAGTTTGCAGACATGTGCATAATGACAATCCACGGCCCACACTGCTACCCATTCTCTGACTCAACTTTGACATGGCATGTGAAAATAGCCTGGAGTCCACATATATGTTTCCCTTTGCATGCTTTATCCCGCCACGTCATCTCGGTTCCATCATCTTGGAACTCTCCTCAATTTCTCCTCTTTGCACCTCTGGGATGGGACCTCCAGGACACGTCATCCCGGTCTCATCATCTCGACGCTCTCCTTGCCTACTCCTCTTCACACCTCCAGGATGGGAGCTCTGTGACACATCATCCCATTCATATCATCCTGGCACATCCTTGACTGCTTCTGTTTACACCTCCAGGAATATGGGACCTTTGGGACTCGTCATCTTGGTCCCATCATCTCGACGCTCTCCTCGAATGCTCTTCTCTGCACCTCCGGGACATGTCATCCCGATCCCTGTGAGGGATTTCCACATGGGATTTTGTAGAGGCAAATTGTTTTGGATGACACATTTTTCACTTAGTTATGGGAGTTAGGCCAAGGTCACCATGCAATTTACATGCACATATGTGATCACAAATTGAGTAAAACAATTGCAAAAGGATTGGTTTGGAATAAATACACTTCAACAATGCATGCACTCGTTCTCCTTCATTGTATGCACGGTTGTATACACTTCGTGCCTATGACACTAATATAATTGCATGTCTCCCTGCATTCATAACATTAAAACAAAATTAGTCTCAAGGACTAGCTAATTGTAACAGCCCCTTCCCACATCTACCCAAATAATCGGCCAATCGGGGTAAACATGCGATGAGAGGCTACTATAATGAGATTAAACCTCCTATGTGACCTTAAGGAAGTGGAACTGATGGATAACACAACCTATAGACCTTGTACAACAACCACAACACCCCCAGGAGGTAACCCAACCATTCAGGCCTCTTACCCCTAGGTCACACTAACATTTTGACCCCCTTTGAGCCATAGCCACAGGCATTACACTGCATTCCAAGGGATAGGAGGCTGCAGCCGCAGGAATAACACTGCATGATAGCGGCTAGGGCCCCAAATGCTTAGTTTTGTGCCTGCGGCTCCGGGATTTCAGCCACCTTTTCAGACCTAGAGCCTAGGTTATTTCCCAGAACTTTATGAAAACTTAAGGGACGATAAGTAACAATAGGAAAATGATACATAAGCAATCACATCAACAAGAACTCATATGGACCCCTCCTGGCCATGACAAACATTTTGTAAAACATGTCACAAACATTGAATCTACATGTGTAAACAACAGATTTAAGCATAGGGGTCTCATACTTATTTGAGAATTGCTAAGAAGCATTACTCCCCTACATCATAAGCAAAAATACAATCTATTTGACCATAGATACATTGTGCATTCATTTATAAGTAAAAACATGGATAGAGCCATACATCATCACTGATAAAAATACATGCTTATTGATGGGCCTCTAAATTAGACATAAAATAAGGCCCATCTAACCTTTCTTAGGCCCATCTACCTTCCTTATGCACATAAAAGAATATCTTAAATATCTCCTTATGCATAATGTTTTCTTATGCTTTAATATTTTCTTAGGAAGGTTTAAAGGTAATTGCATATTTTTGCCTAATATTGGTTATTTTTGTAGAATATTGTGAGAATATTGGGCAGATTACGCATATTTGGAGAAGGAGATGATTTAAGGACTTGCTCCTTGCCACTAGAAGATCAAGATTGGAGAATAAATGAGCACAATGTCAGGAAATTATGGAGAAATCTTGGAGATATTGAAGGGGGTTGTCCACCCTCATTAAAGGCAACCAAAGGATCCTCATGAGATCCCCCTCCAGCAATTCAAATTCCAGAGGCAGCCAAGCAACTCAAGACCAAGTGCACTCAAGCCATACTTCACTTGGAGTCTCTAGAAAAATCGAATTCCAAGAGGCAACCAAGCAACTGAAGATGAAGAGCACTTGATCTATGTTTACTGGGAGTCAAGTGGAATAAATCACCATTTCCAAGGGAGTTGTTGGTAGCTGCCCTGTAGAATAAATAAATCATAGCTAGAGCTAGGAAGGAGTTAGTTAGTTAGTGGATTCTGGTTGACTTCCATTCCATCCCCCTTCCATTCCATTCCATTGGATTCGAATTTTTGTTGTAAAGCCATTAGGTTCTGTTAAAACTTGTATGGATGTAACAGACTATTATTTTTTTATGAAATGAGTAGAGAGATGCCATTCTATTGATCTAGTTCCAGAGAGTTGGGCTCGTGGGTTAGGGCCCAACCCATGTGCCTCAGTTTCTCTGTTGTTTCCATTCTTTTCTTTCATGTCATTTAGCTAGTTTTTCTTCTGAACGTTTATCTAGTTTGTTGGTATTTTTATTGATGTTTTAGTTCACTTCCCATTTTCTTTTGCTATAGATTTAATCTGCTTACAAAGTGGTAGAATAGTTGATAAACTCCATAAAGTTGTGAGGCCAGCCTTCCCCTCTCAACTCTGTTAATAGAGCTCAAGGAGGGTATACCTTTTCCCACAAACCAAAAATGCTTTCTCGCTTATGATTTCTTGGAAATAGATTAGATCAGTGCTTGTATTTTCATGAACATATTCTATGAATTTCTTGCATAAATAGGCAGGTTGATAGCAGGTACCGGGAAGTATCTTGAGATGGAAGTTCTCAAACACCTCCTTGATCCTTCCATCTCCTTCCATCACTTCTTTGTTACGCTCTGTGCCTCGCGTGCTGCCCTCCATCTCCCTTCCTCTCGAAATCCCTTCTCGTACTTACCGTGCACTTCGGCTTTTCCTTCTAATTTAACATATAGCTCATTGTATTGTTAACAATACGATATCATATCGTAGATCTTACTTCCCTTTATTCTCACTGAGACTTCTAGCAAATGTATCGCATATCCTTTCGCTGTGCAATCGCATCTCCCTTAAATCACACTTAGCATTATTTTCTAAATAACACTTCCTCTATTCCTCCTGTTTTCCGATGTGAATTGCGATAATAATTTCGCACTTCGCAATATTTCGCTTGTTCCCGTTCGCACTTACCGCTCCAACTGCCGATTGCGATTTTGCGATCGTGCTCTGCCGATGGTCCCACCGCCACATCACCCATCGCAAATCACATTTCGCACCTTTTCCCTTTTTCTCCAAGACTTACCGCTTTCTTTTTCCGATTGCAATATTGTTATTTGTAATATTCCTAAATTAGCACATAGCTAATTGGAATATTAAATTTTGATTTTACTCTTAGATAGAGGAATAAGAGGGTATGAAGACCCATAAATCTCCTTAGTAGGAATAAAAGACACTCCTAGTGTGAATGGAGATCATATAAAAGCTAGATTGAAGATCCTTAGGTGTGAAAAGGGGTTGGAGCATGAAGACTGGGTCAACTTTGACCAAATCAAACATCGTTGTTATGGAGGAGTGGCATTCATGGTGGGACAATGCAGTTTTGGAGGGAGATTGATTGCATGGAGGTGGTGACCTAATTGAGTGGGGCCAAGGGTGATGAAGCTCATAACTTATATAAGGAAGAGGATGGCACCCATATGAGGTTATGTTTTAGATTATTATTTTGATATGGTCTATTTAGACTTGTTGCTCTCTCCAGCTGTTTAGCTAAGATTGCTTGTGTTGTTTAGCATATGGTGTTCCCGATCGAGAATCCCACCTCTTTCCTTGAGATTCCTCTTGGGAGAGTATTGCACTACCTTGTCCACTATTCGACATCAGGCCAAGCTACATCTTTGCTATACATCGCAGTTTCTGCAGAGTATTGGGTTGTGTTGCAAGGTGCAGTAGTGGAGAGTTGATTTGGGTCACTTCCTTGCTTGATTTCAATTGGAGGAAGGTTTCCTTCCATTGGGAGACCAGCAAGGAGAACCCCTGAGCTTTATTTCATCATCCAACATTAGGATAAGGTGATGCTATCAGTTACAGTGAAATTTTATGAAGGAACTGTGTTATTTATGGGCGCAGTTGCAGTGGAGAGTTTGGAGCCCTAGTTGGGGGAGATAGATCTTCAATGAGGGGATCGACCTTTTATTTGGAGAATCTATAGGAGGAGTTTACATACATTTCCAGATCAGATCAACAACCTCCTATTATCTATCCAGTTGCAGAGATTATTCATCCCTAGGGCCATATTTGTATTTTTGCATTTTTGTATATTTCAGGAAACCCTTCTCGGGTTATCTTGGAAGTGTGCTTGGGAGCCTAGATCTCTGTTCCTGACATTGTTTGAGATATATAACAGCATATCTATATTGATATATCATTTCTGTAGCATTTATGCCCTAAAACTGCATTTTCATGGCTCATGGCTCTTGTATGGTAGTATTTTTACATGCATTGACATATTTTCTTAGAGGAGGCTTGTTTTCTGTTACTTGAGTGACTAGATCCTCAAGATCTTGTGCATATTGTTTGTTGATATGTTTATTAAGATGGTTTTACATTTATCTCATATCATGGTGTGTTGATTTATTCACTGATGTTTCCAGTTTTATGCACTTTATTCCTACTTTTCCCATTTGGGAATATTACAGTGGTATCAGGGCATGATCTTTGGCTCAGCCTGTGGATCTCAGCCATTATGCTATCAGGAGAATAAGAAGAAGGAGAAAGAGATCATAATGACTAAAAGAATGAGTTTTATCTCATCTCTTTTCAGATCTAAGAGGGACCTCACCAAGGAGGTTAAGCAAATAAAAATGGAGAAAATAAATGAAACCACACTAGGGTTTCAAGATGAGGAAGGTCCATGTACTTCCTATCAGCAAAAAGAAGAACCAGTATGCATAGCGCTCCAAAGAAACATGTTATGCCCTTTCCTTTTGAAGAAGAATACAATAGGCATGGAGATGGAGGACACTTAGATCATGAGATTCTAAGTGAGTATCTTGCAGAATATAAATCTCAACCTAGAGTTTTCAAGGAGAATCTAACTCTCCCACAGTTCATTCAGCTCAAAGAAGAAAGAAGACCTTGCAGCAATAGGTTTCTATTGCCTACATTTGATGGGTCATCCACATGCACAACAAGAGCTTGGGGAATGAATTTAGATGCATTTTTCCTGCTACATCCAGTAGTAGAGAAAGAAGCTATTGAGATTGCAACGTTGCACCTTGAGGGTGAAGCAAACATTTGGTGGTTCAACCATTTGAGTCATACAAGAGTGACTGCATATGCAGATTTTACTCAAAGGTTAATCAAGAAGTTTGACAAGAAGAAATGAGAGGAGAAGGAGCTTCCACCACCACTTGCTGCAGGAGCACTTGCATCAGGATAAAGAACACTTGCACCTTTACAAAGTGGTCTTGATCTCTTGACATTTAGAGTCCCATGCACTATTCTTGAGATGCATGAGGAGGAGGAGACTTGTACCAGTGTTGATGCAGCCATAGAGGAGCAACCATCATCATCAATAGTTGGGGAAACTATCACACCAGAGGAAGGAAACCTTGTAGCAGTACAAGATGTTCCCAAGCTTTACCAAGGTATGCACATATTTCCATTTCCTGTTATTTCAGCACATCATATGGAGGATTATGGAGACATGCTGTCAGGACAAATGCATGACCTAGGGTCAAAGAAAATTGTTGATTTGGAGCAGAAAACTATCACTGTGCTAAGCACCCTTGATGTATTCAAGGAGGATATATATACAGTCATCCTAGTATATCATTGTTGAGTTGCACACAACTCTTGGGGTTGGAGTGTATAATTTTGGAGGGTGGGATGAACCTTTTCCTGAGAAGAGAAATGCACAACTATGTGTTCAACATTGAGCATAATATTGAGACAACATATGAAACATCATGGAGATCAACAACGTTGTCATTGAGCAGCAGTGATGAGTTGGGGGCCCAAACTTTATTGGAGCATTCTAGTGACCATTCTAGATGTGTAGCAGGGGATAGGCAGATGGTTGATGAGAGACACCTTATATTCCATTGTTACGATGGATCTTTCTTGATGAGCACTTCATTGCTCAATGATAATATTTTTCCTCCAGTATATTTGGATCCTTATGGGATCAACTTGTACATTGAGTAGTGGTCTTCATTTGGATATCTCCAGGAGATTGCATTTAAACATCCCATGAATTGCAAAGATAGAAATCTAATTTGGGAGGATGGTATTCTCCATTGGAGGAGTACCAAGATGGAGCATGGTAGGAGACACACACATTTGGATGAATGGGTGTGGATGGTGAGCCACTTGCATATCTATGACACAGGGCAGTAAGAGGCATGGCTGCGTTGGATACTCTTGAAAAATTTTGGCCATCATGTGACATATCCTTCTTCAAAGGGTATGTTGGTGGATGGAACTTGACATGGCACTTGCATTATATGGAAACAAGGAGCTTGGGTGTATTGGGGTGATGTGATATCTTTCATATCAACCCTCATGTTTTTGCTCCATAGTTTATATGATGATGGTGTGGGGAGGCAACAAGGGTTTTTGTGGCTTTAGAAGTTCTTGGGAGAGTATGGGCTGATTTTATCCCATACTTTGCATGATGTTGCAGGAGTAAGTGATGGCGCTATCATGGTGCAAAGGGGCTACTCCTTAGCCTTGGAGGATTAGGAGGTACTTCCACTTTGGAAGGAATCTCCCATATATAGAAGCATTATGGTAGATGACTTTGACATTTGGCATGTCAAATAATGGAGCTATGAGATGAAAAGAGCCTTATTACAAAGGCCAACAAAACTGTCACTTGGGAGATTGGATTTGTTGATGGGGTGTTCCCAGGATCACTTCACACATGATGCACTTGATGCACTTGATGGACAAGTAAGAGATGAGAGTGATGGAGTAGTGGATGGAGACATCTGTTACCATGATATGATCTTCTTGACTTGGATTTCCAAGCATAAGGAGAATGCTTTGCATGCATCACATGGTTCATTCCTTTCCATGGAGATATGTCATGCCACTATGGCGGGCTCATTCTTGGACCTTATTATCATTTTACTCTAAGTACATGGTAAGAATTATGTTTTTGCATTTATTGATTATCTAACGTGGTATTTTCATTTTCTTACCATCTCTATACATTGCATTGCTCCACAAGAGGGCAAGCCTATGTTTGGGCTTCATGGTCATTTTGAGACCAACATATATGAGGAAGATGGCCATTTCTTGTATGGCTTTGGGCAATTTTTGCACTATTCTTTGTATGCTAAGTTGATAAACAATGCCATCTACTATTTACTAGTGGATGAGATGACATGCACAACTAGAAATTTATTGGGAGACAACTTGCCACATCATGTTATGAAGCTGCAATTGATAAAACTATGTTGTGACTACTGGATATATTGTCGATACCTTCCAACACTATGAAAAAACCTTTAGTATCTCTCTCATTTGGATTCCATATGATGATAATTTCATATTCATTTTTTATGGAATGATCTGGGCAAAAACCAAAGGGTGGGTCTTTGAGGATCCCATTGCCTTTTTGCTTCATGAAGGCAACATTATTGCAGCCCAAATTCATCAACAGCTCTACACTTATCATAAGTGGAGAGAGAGACAACATGGGATGGACAATTTGATCCATCATGTTCAGCTATGCAACCCACCTACTTTGCAGGAGCCTAAGGTGGAGGAGATCTTTCATGAGTTGCCATGTTGGAGGGTGACTCATTTTGTATGGATGATATATTGGGGATGGAGACTTCACATGGGAATGATAGCTCCCAATATACTTCATATTCCATGCCTCAAGAAGGCCTATAGACCACATATAGTTGCTTCCATGGATATTCCACTTGTTCATGATGAGATTCATTGGGATTTTCCACCAAAGACATACTTATACACTTGGGAGGAGAAACTTGGAGAATTATTGATGAGACAACTTCTTGTTCATTGCAAAAATTTATCATATGAGGATGCTACAGGAGGAAGAGGAGAGGCTCTTCATTTCTATCCTTGCAGTTGCTTGAGGACAAGCAACATTTGGGAGGGGAGGACTGTAATATCCCTAAATTAGCACACAGCTAATTGGAATATTAAATTTTGATTTTTCTCTTAGATATAGGAATAAGAGGGTATGGAGACCCATAAATCTCCTTAGTAGGAATAAAAGACACTCCTAGTGTGAATGGAGGTCATATAAAAGTTGGATTGAAGACCCTTAGGTGTGAAAAGGGGCGGGAGCATGAAGAATGGGTCAACTTTGACCAAATCAAACAACGATGTTATGGAGGAGTGGCATTCATGATGGGACAACGCAATTTTGGAGGGAGATTGATTGCATGGAGGTGGTTACCTAATTGAGTGGGGCCAAGGGTGAGGAAGCTCATAACTTATATAAGGAAGAGGATGGCAACCATATGAGGTTATGTTTTAGATTATTATTTTGATATGGTCTGTTTAGACTTGTTGCTCTCTTAATCTATTTAGCTAAGATTTCTTGTGATGTTTAGCACATGGTGTTCTCGGTCGGGAATCCCACCTCTTTCCTTGAGAGGCCTCTTGGGAGAGTATTGCACTACCTTGTCCACTATCCGGCATCATGCCAAGCTACATCTTTGTTGTACAACACAGTTTTTGTAGAGTATTGGGTTGTGTTGTAGGGTGCAACAGTGGAGAGTTGATTTGGGTCACTTCCTTGCTTGATTTCAGTTGGAGGAAGGTTCCCTTCCATTGGGAGACCAGCAAGGAGAAACCCTAAATTTTATTTCATCATCTAGCATTAGGATAAGGTGCTGCTATTAGTTACAACACAGTTTTCTAAAGGAACTACGTTATTTTTGGGTGCAGTTACAGTGGAGGGTTTGGAGCCCTAGTTGGGGGAGATAAATCTTCAGTGAGGGGATCAACCTCTTATTTGGAGAATCTATAGGAGGAGTTTACATACATTTCTAGATCATATCAACAACCTCCTATTATCTATCCAGTTGTAGAGATTATTCATCCCTAGGGCCATATTTGTATTTCTGCATTTTTGTATATTTCAGGAAACCCTTCCCGGGTTATCTTGGAAGTGTGTTTGGGAGCCTAGATCTCTGTTCCCGACATTTTTTGAGCTATATAATAGAAGATATATATTGATATATCATTCCTGTAGCAGTTATGCCCTAAAACTGCACTGTCATGGCTCATGGCTCTTGTATGGCAGTATTTTTACATGCATTGACATATTTGCTTAGAGGAGGCTTGTTTTGTATTGCTTGAGTGACTAGATCCTCAAGATCTTGTGCCTATTATTTGCTGATATGTTTAATAATATGGCTGTACATTTGTCTCATATCATGGTGTGTTGATTTATTCACTACTATTTCCAGTTTTATGTAATCTATTCTTGCTTTTCCCATTTGGGAATATTACATTATTGCACTTCGCCGCTCTTCCTCGCTGCACTTCGCACATCGCATTATTTATCCTATTCCCCTTAACACTTACCACTCCAACTTCGCGATATTGCAATTGCGATATCGGTCCCACCTCCACATTACATCTCTGCCATCGCATATTTCAAGTTATTCCACTCCAAAGCCTTTTGTGCTATAATAGAGTCTTAATCTGGTTTAAACCCTCGCTTTCCACTTCTAAGATCTATTTCATGTGCTAAGCCCTCCCTCCATTAGCCTCTTTAGCCCTTTTTCTTTCCTCCAAGTTGCAAAATCAACACTCTTTCAATTAAGATTAAGTCATGGATAACTTAGTTGGATGGGTAGAAGCATGGTAGATAAACCATAGGATAAATAGAGTGCATTTAGTCGATTGGCCAAGTTAAGTGTGGTTTAAATTAGTTTCATTTTTGCAACTTAATTTAGTTTCTTTCCAGTCATTTCATTTCAGCAATTTAATTTAGTTTCTTTCTGCTATTTCTTTTTAGCAATATAGTTTAGTTTCTTTTCTGTCATTTCTTTTTAGCAATTTAGATTAGTTCCCTTTCTGTCATTTCTTTTTAGCGATTTAATTTAGTTTCCTTCTGACATTTCCTTTATGCAATTTAGTTTAGTTTCATTGAAGTGTGACAGAGTTCACTGAGAACCCTTAGAAATAGCACCCTTTCGTAAAGCGGAAGAAGATGACATGAACATAATGCATGTGTTGTGTATATAGCAATGTCACCTCCAAGTTTGTATGAACCCCGGGTTGATAAAGTAAAGTAGGGTAGCTCCTGGGAGTTGCAACACTCTTGGTGCAATATCGGGGCTCACCACTTTTTGGCGCCGTTGCCGGGGAGGTGTCTAGTAGATGCTTTGATTTTGTTTTTAGCATTCTTTTCTGCTTTCCCTTTTCATGTTGTTTCTGAAATATTGAAAAATACAAAAAAAAAAAATTCATGCCTAATAGGTGTAGGGATACTCCAAAAAAAAAAAAAACCACTTCTCCAATACCAACCCCCCCACTTGACCACGTGGTGCAATAAGAACCACATCACCATACACTTTTGAATGAAGAAGAGATGGATGGATATGATGACAATGAAGAAGATATTATTTTGTTTCCCATTCAAGAGATGGACATCAGTGTACCTATGAAGAACATCCCTCAATATTTCCTTCCCAACTTCCATGGTATGAGGACAGAGGATCCAGAAACATTTCTCTTTGAATTTGAGATACTTTGTAGGTCTTATGGCTACTTATCACACACTAAAAAACTGATATTGTTTCCTGCAACATTGAAGATAAAGCTCTTAAATGGTTCATGATTCTAAGTACTAATTCAATAAGATCATGGAGTGATATGGAAAAGATATTTCGAGAAAAATACAAAGATCGTGACCTTAGAGAAGAAATTTTTAGAATGAACCAAGAAGAAGATGAGAGCCTTGAGGATCTAATAGAGTGGTTCATGTATAATTTTAAGAGGGAAAATTTGCATCATCTAGGATTTGACACACTGTAAACCCTCTTACTTAGAACGATTAGGGATGAGTGGATTGGTCTCGTTAATATCATGAGTAGAGGAGATGTATACCAATTGTCATTTGAAGAAATTTGTGAAACATGCAAACGCATATCAAGAGGAAGGGAAAGAGTAAGTAAATCAACATCAACATTGGTAAGGCAAGAGGAACTTGGAAACTTGCTTGATAACTTTAAAACAGAAACTCTTAGCAATCTAAGTGAACAAGTAGAAATGTTAAGAATGCAAAATGAACAAAAAGAAGATGTTGATATTTTTGTTATCCATGCAGAATCATATGCTACTAAATGTTGTTCATCATTTCCCAGGTCTAAAGAAGTTTACCAGGAAGATAATGGAGCAAGGAAATCACTAAAGAAGTTATGTTATGTAGCTCCAAGGAGACCCTGGCAGCCTGGTCAACTTGATATGATGCAAGGACCCACTCCACAATTTCAAGCTTATTCACATCCATCTCAAAATAATTGGGACACACTCCCTCCTTGGCAACCTTGGCTATCTCAACCCCAAAACCAATCTTGGAAACATGGTTGGCAAGGACCTTAATGGGAAAATCCTCAACATCCTTAATATTTCCTTCAATATCCTCATCCTCCATACCCAACTCCATGCTATCCCTACCATCCACCTCCACCACAACCACAAACTCAACCACATCCATCTCATATATCCATCCCCACTCAACTACCTGTACCACCATTTCCAAACCCGCACCATGAAGTATCTCAGCCCACTTACAATGCTGAGGTACAACACTACCAAACATATCCTCTTGATCTAAATGGTATGCATCTTAGTTCAAGAAAAGTATTGCAAAGAAGAAATTTTCTTAATTTCATTGAAGGAAAACATCAAGAAGAAGAAGATCCAAATGAGGAGATCAAAAGATCGAGGGCTGCACTTGATGAAGAGCCAACATCATAATCATATGTTGAGAAAATTTCATCATGTTTACTAGAATTTCCTCTATGTGTTCAAGAGAAGAATCAACAAAAAGAGGAAGATTTGACTGCCATAATAGAAGAGGGCATCCAAGGTGATCCAACTCAGCAAGTGAACCAGGGGAATCACAAAAACAGTCATTAAGTTGCAACAACACACTCTTCTCCAATAGTACTTGATACAATCCCAGTCAAAGAAATTCATCTCTCATATTCAGGTACATTTCAAAGCATGTATTCCAAGTGTGCACATGATTTTATCTGTCATCTTGATGTGTACATGTCTCCATTGGAAGTATTCCTATACTTGAAAAGGTTTTGTTTTTTTCAAGTAGAGTAGGAAAGTGAAAAAGAAAAAAAGAAAAAAAGGGAAAGAATAAAATCTCAGGTGAAAACCTCTTTTGAGGCGTCTGAGATTGGCTCGCTGATTGAAAACCTCCATGAGGTAGTCATTGGGTTGAAAAAAAGAGAGAGAAAAATAAAATATCCTAGGTGAAAACCTCCTTTGAGGTGCCTAGGAATACCTTCTAGTTGAAAACCTCATTGAGGCAGCTAGTAGGCCTTTAAAAAAAAATGCATTTCTCCATGTATCTCTCTCTAATGAATGCAGGCGCTCTCCAACCTTTGCAAGTAGAAAAAAAAAAAAGTTGGCACAAAAAGAAAATTTGGTCAAAAATTTAGTCAAAGGTAGTCAAACTTGGACTTCCTCCTCCTGTGCTCGGAAGCTCCAAAAGGACCTCAAGTAGATCGCCACATGCAGCTTCAGTAGCAACTTCAGCAGCAACTTCAACGACAACTTCAACAGTAGCTTCAATATCACATGCAAAAACAAATCGATGGTAAGGCTTAGGTATGCAATCATCTAACCCTTTCTTCGAACCTATTTTAGCTTAATAAAACATTAAAAAGCATGAGAAGGAATTTTTGTTTATATAGCCAAAATCAGTAGCAGAGCAACCTCATCAACTAGCATCACTTTTTCCACCAAGAAAAGGAACAAGACAAAAGTAAAAAGGACTTGAGAAAGTGGGTAGTACGCAGTTCATGTAATGGAAGACAAGGAGTGCCAAAGGAGTAACCAAGGGTGAACTTAGTTCACAGAAAAAGAGCTATGAGTTTATTTTGCATGCAATTAAAAAAAATAAGGTGGATCCACCACCTCTTGGCATGCAAAACATATTTACTTAAGGCATATGAGGACCTCCATGAAGCACCTACAAGAAGAAATGCAAGAAGAATATCAAGAAGATTAGAATGAGGAGCAGCGCATGGGCCAGTAAACAGAAAATGGAATAAGACAATATGCAGGAAGAACCATAAGGTTGGAAGGATGAGCAACAATTTTAGTAGGGGGTTGATGATGGGCCTCTAATTTGGACATAAAATAAGGCCCATCTAACCTTTCTTAGGCCCATCTACCTTCCTTATTCACATAAAATAATGTATTAAATCTCTCCTTCTGCACTTAATAATGTTTTTTATGCTTCAATATTTTCTTAGGAAGGTTTAAAGGTAATTGCATATTTTTACCTAATATTGGCTATTTTTGTAGAATATTGTGAGAATATTTGGCAGATTATACAGATTTGGAGAAGGAGAAGGAAATGATTTAGGGACTTTCTCCCTGCCAATGGAAGATCAAGACTGAAGAATAAATGAGCACAATATCAGGAAATTAGTGAGAAATATTGGAGAGATTCAAGGGGGTTTTCCACCCTCGTTAACTCTCAAAGGCAGCCAAGAAACTCAAGACCAAGTGCACTCAAGCCATACTTCACCTGGAGTCTCCAGAAGTTCGAATTCCAAGAGGAAACTAAGCAACTGAAGATGAATAGCACTCGATCTATGTTAACTGGGAGTCAAGTGGACTAAGTCACCATTTCCAAGGGAGCTGTTGGCAGCTGCCCTGTAGAATAAATAAAGCAAAGCTAGATCTAGGAAGGAGTTAGTTAGTTAGTTGATTCTAGTTGATTCTATTCCATTCTTCGATTCCATTCAGTACTTTTTCTGTAAGCTATTAGGATTTTTCTGTTTAAGATCTTCGAGATGTAATAAGACCATATTTTTAATGCAATGAGTATTCATATGAAATTCTATTGATCTAGTTTCAGGGAGCTAGGCTCGTGGGTTAGGGCCCAACCCATGTGCCTCAACTTCTCTGTTGTTTCCATTCTTTTCTTTCATGTCATTTAGCTAGTTTTTCTTTTGAACATTTAGCTACTTTGCTGGTATTTTTATTGATGTTTTAGTTCACTTCCCGTTGGCTTTTGATGTAGATTTAATCTTCTTACAGAGTGGTAGAATAGTTGATAAAATCCATAAAGTTGTGAGGCCAATGTTTCCCTCTCAACTCTGTCAATAGAGCTCGAGGAGGGTAGAACTTTTCCCACAAACCAAAAATGATTTCTCGCTTATGATTTCTTGGAAGTAGATTACATCAGTGCTTATATTTTCATGAACATATTGTCTATCTTTCTTTCATAAATAGGTAGGTTGATAGCAGGTACGGGCAGTATAGCCCAGAGGGAAGTTCTCCAACACCTCCTGCTTCGTCTTCCATCTCCCTTCCATCTCTGTTGTTACGCTCTGCGCACTACTGTTACACCCTCCATCTCTGCTTTTTCCTGCTTATTCTCATTGCCACACCCACTTTTTTATTCATAAAAATATTTAAACCATTCAACCCACCGTATTCCTTTGTTTTTATCGGTCACAGTTTCCTTACCTTATTTAATCACAAAATGCTTGAAAACCATCCAAGGTCGAACTCTGCCTTTCCTCCTCGAAATCCCCACTACCGTACTTTGCAAATCGCACTTCGTGACTTTTCCCTTTTACTTTAACACTTACCACTTGTTGTAGCCGATTGCGATATTGCGATATCCCATATCACAGATCGCACCTTTCCCCTTTTTTCTTTCAAGACTTACCGCAAATCGCATCACATTTTCTTTTTTCTCGACCGCAATCACATCTCCCTTCCGAAATTGCACTTCACAGTCTTTTCTAAACAACATCTCCCTTCCATTATTCCCCCAGATTTGCGATATTGCGAATTGCGATATCACATTTCACACTTTGAATTATTTCGCTTGTTCCCGTTCCACTTACCGCTCCAACTGCTGATTGCGATATTGCGATTGCGCTCCGCCGATGGTCCCACCGCCACGTCACCCATAGAAAATTGCATTTCACACCTTTTCCCTTTTTCTCCAAGACTTACCGCTTTATTTTTCTGATTGCGATATTGTTATTTCACTTCACCGCTCTTCCCCGCCACACTTCGCACATCACATTATTTAGCATATTTCCTTTGATACGTAGCTTAGCACACCAACTTCGCGATATCGCAATTGCGATATCGGTCCCACCTCCACATCGCATCTCCGCCATCACATATTTCAAGTTATTCCACTCCAAATCCTTTTGCGCTATAATAGAGTCTTAATCCGGTTTAAACCCCTGCTTTCCACTTCTAAGCCATGTTTCATGTGCTAAGCCCTCCATTAGCCACTTTAGCCCTCTTTCTTTCCTCCAAGATGCAAAATCAACACTCGTTCAATTAGGATTAAGTCATGAATAACTTAGTTGCATGGGTATAAGCATGGTAGATAGACCATAGGATAAATAGAGTGCATTTAGCTGATTGGCCAAGTTAAGTGTGGTTTAAATTAGTTTCCTTTCTGCAACTTAGTTTAGTTTCTTTCTAGTCATTTCCTTTCAGAAAATTAATTTAGTTTCTTTCTAATATTTCTTTTTAGCAATATAGTTTAGTTTATTTTCTGTCATTTCTTTTCAACAATTTAGATTAGTTCCCTTTCTGTCATTTCTTTTCAGTGATTTAATTTGGTTTCCTTCTGAAATTTCCTTGCTACAATTTAGTTTAGTTTCATTGAAGTGTGACAGACTTCACTGAGAACCCTTAGAAATAGCACTGTCACCTCCAAGTTTGTACGAACCCCGGGTTGACAAAGTAAAGTAGGGCAACCCCTGGGAGTTGCATCACTCTTGGTGCAATACCAGGGCTCACCACTTATAACCAACATAATAACAATAGAAATATTGTGGATAAAAAAAAATAGAATCCACATAATAACCAGTACATTTTCATACCAAATACCAAAGGAATGAGCTCTTCATTATTGATTGTAAAAACCAACCGGAGATGGGACTTCCATGTTCCACCCGATCATAGATTGGCTGAGCCAAATATCTCTTCATACAATCACCCCCATGCCATATTCCAAGCATATATGTGGGACTCAACCGAAAGAACCAACCAGGGCATCCCGAGGCTAAATCACCTCACCCTCATCAATAGAAATCATGCTTTATCGTGATCCATCTCAAATCACTAGGCCAACACAATAAACCTGTCATAAACAGCTTTATCGTGATCTACACCTGATCACTAGGCCAACACAAGTATGGATATCACTAGATTATCTCCACCTAAACCATGAGGAACTTTCCTGTCTCTTAGCCTCTTAGGCTTTAGTCTCCTAGAGTTTGCGATTAGTAAAGACATAATGTAAAGATGAATATTATGTTTAAAGTATTAATTGGATATTATTTATTATATTTGTGGATAGATATGTAGATAGATGTCTTTGATTTATCAAGAATGAAAATGAAATTGGAGAGATAAATTGATTGTTATGAGGGAATTTCACTAGTAGTTAAAAAAAATAGTATTGTATTGAAATTTCATTTAAATGCTTTAAAAAGTAATAAATTGATTTTAATGATCAAATTTGACTAGTAGGTTGGATTTGAAATTCCAACTTTGCATAATATTTATAATTTATAAAAATTTAATAAAACTGTAATTATTATAAAGATAATAATAAATTATTTTTTGTAAAAAAAAGATTTTTAAGTGAATTTTTCGAACTAATTACTTTGTGCATTTATAATAATAATAATTAAATAAAATTTCAGTTATTATATTAATAAAAATATATTAGTTGATGGGTTAGTTTGAGTGACTAAATTATTATTATTATTATTATCTATCATTATCTAATTTTAAGGTCATAGCCAAGCGAGACACCAAATTGGCGTATGAGACCCCCTTGTTTGTGGGATAAGGGACCCACCTCCACGTAGCGATTTGACTTCTAAGTCTATGAAGGCATACATACTCTACCCTCCTTTGGTTTTGAACCTGTAACCTCTTAGGAGGAAACACATGCTCTTAACCATTAAATAATATAATTTGTTAATAAAATATTTTGTGTTCAAATTTGTAGGCTAATTTCTTTTGTAGCTTGTCCATGTATTAATACTTTATGTTTTCACTGGATTAGATTAGATGAGTTATGGTTATTAAGTATTTTAAAGAATTTTTATTGAAAAATATTGGAAAAAAATTAATAAATCGAAAAGAGTATATAACAAATTTACAAAAATAGAGTATTAATAATAATAGTGATTATTGATATATAATATGATACGATATTAATTGGTATATATGTTAATTGGTTTTATTTTGGTTGGTTGGGAGGAATTATTGTTATCCTCCCCAACTAGGCTTAATTTTCACAACTAACATGTTAAAAGGATATCAAGTATATTGTTGTAATGGCTTTAGGCCTCGTTTTTTAATGACCTTAAACTTAGATGAATAAATTACCCTTACATGTTGGCTAAATAGTATACATACATAAAATCATGCCTAACAACATTATTAACATAAAGCAAAAATATAAATGTTTAATTATGTGTGTGTGTGTGTGGGTGTGTGTGTGTGTGTGTGTGTGTGTGTAAGTGAGACACACCCCACTTACCCCAATGGAGTGGCTACTGCTAATCCAATTTCAATTTCTTTGTTCCTGTTAAAAAAATGGGAATTTTTTTTCACACAAACACACACACACATATAAGCCACACTTTGCTACCATGCCCTAGTAGTCCCCATCATTTACCAATTCGATTTGATGGTCATTAGCGAGAGGGGAATATCGGTAGTTTGCATGGGGGTACCCTCCACGTTGACGTCACAATGAAGGGGGTTGTGCATACTATTGATTTCATGTGGTGGATTCTCCATCGTTGATCACTACATGGCGGTCCCTACACGTTTCCAAGACACCACCATACTAATCCATCTTGCAGATTGTGCATCAATTGACGATCCCCAATGCTTGTGCTCCATTTCCACTGACAAGTCAACATGCACATATGTTAACAAGGGCAAGGGTGGTGCACAAAGTGGTTTATCAAAACCGTCCATCTCTAGGTCTACAGTCGGGAACAATTCTGACACCCTCCATCACCTTTTCCTAAAACACTTTAGGGGATGTCAGAAAAGGTTTTATCTAGTTTCCAAAACCACATACGAGTTTGCATACATGTGCATAATGACAATCCAGGGCCCGCGCCGCTACCCGTTCTCTAGCTCAACTCCGACATGGAATTTGATGACAGCCTGAGGCCCACATATAAGTTTCCCTTTGCATGCTTCAACCTGCCACATCATCTCAGTCCCATCATCTTGGAACTCTCCTCAATTTCTCCTCTTTGCACCTCCGGGATGGGACCTTCGAGACATGTCATCCTAGTCCCATCATCTCAATGTTCTCCTCGCCTGCTCCTCTTTACACCTCTAGGATGGGACCTCTGGGACACATCATCCCAGTCCTATCATCGTGGAACTCTCCTCGATTTCTCCTCTTTGCACCCCTGAGATGGGACCTTTGGGACACGTCATCCCAGTCCCATCATCCCGACGCTCTCCTCAAATGCTCATCTCTGCACCTCCGAGACACGTCATCCTGATCCCTGTGAGGGATTTCCACATGGGATTTTGTGAAGGCCAATTGTTTTGAATGAAACCTTTTTCACTTAGTTATGGGAGTTAAGAAAAGGTCACCATGCAATTTACATACACATATGTGATCACAAATGGAGTAAAATGATTGAAAAAGGACTGGTTTGGCATAAATACACTTCAACAATGCATGCACTCGTTGTCATTTATTGTCTGTATGGTTGTATACACTCAGTGCCTATGACACTGATATAATTTCATGTCTCCCTACATTCAAGGCATTAGAACAAAATCAGTCTCAAGGACTAGCTAACATAATCTCTTTCTTTTAAATTATAACCATAAACCATTAATTATTATAGAAATCAATGTAAATTTGACTTACATTCCAAAAATATACACATACATTCAACAACATAGGTTACATGTATAAAAACTTATCTTGGAATGAAAACTAGAGTCTGGGAAACTGAGTATGGGATAAGGACTCTCCACGCAACCATCGACAGTGGCAACAAACCAATACACACAGGGAATCCAAAGGATTGTTGCCTCCACCCAAGAAGGTTAATGGAGTCCAAAGAACAGGTCTACACCCTTAAAATAAAAATACAGTGGTTCCACCCATGTCGGGGATTCTAGAATCCACCATAAACAAAAACAAAAATGAATGATTAAGGGATCCGCCTTTCAGGAATCCAAGGAACAACCATCCACCCTAGCCATCAAGGGACTCTAGAGAACTACAATCTCCACCCTATGGCTATACATGAACTGAGAGGCAATTTTTCCTCACATGGGAGCGATTTTCTTCTTGCCAACCTTACCAACCGAAAACTGATATCATTGTATTTCCTTCTTTCCCTATGAGGCTCCTTCGCTACTTTGTTGTTGAATCTAGAATTGAATCTCCCCTCCTTTTTCCCTCCTCTTTTCTCTCCTGCGCAGTGGTTTTTCTTCCATTGTCCTTGTTTCCAACACAGTCAACTCTTCATAATTTTTTCCTCTTTTCCTTGTAAATTTTTTCCAAGGAAGCATGCCCTTCATTCTTTTTAGTTCAATTTAATTCAATAACTAGACCATTTAAGGCTCAACAACCAAAATTTAATGACTGCCAAAACATTTCAGATTTCCTGCAACAAGGAAACCTTGAACATCCCAAGAAAGTAAGCTCCTCAGCTTTGGAATCTGTTTCCCTTGACTTAGCCCATTTAATTTTTTAAATTTCAATTACATGTAATTTGTAATTACATGGAAAAAATCAAGCCAATTTTGGGTTGGGTTGTTACTATATATATATATATATATAATTTAAATTTGATTATATATATTTAAAAGAGAAATTTTTTAACAAAATTATTAACATAAAATAAAAACAAAAATACATTAATCACAATTTATATTAATTGTGAATTGTTAAACAAATCACATATACAATGAAAAATCTATTTAGCTAGTCATAAACCTTGTCAAAATAATTTGAGTAAGAGAACATGTTCACTTATCTCATAATAATTAATGATCTTGTAATTAGTCATTATTCTATCCAGTAAATACATGCTTTGAATCAATGATGTCCTTCATTACATTCGTAAAAACGAACTCTATCAAACTTTTATTCTATGATTTTCCCATTTTTCTTGTATAAATACCTCTAAGAAACCACCTCCAACATTTTCTTGTAATTTCACTTCAAACATGATCCAGGTAGATATTGGTGGCCACCTAACTATTCCACATGGAACCCAACCATTATTTCTTTCAGTTTTCCAGTTTCCTTAATTGTAGCACAATTTACTATTTTTGGAAAATTTTCGGGTTCTGAACTTCCAGAGCCGTTTTGAGGCCCTAATCGATGTTTTTTGGGAAAATGTTGCAGTTGACTATTGTATTACTCAAATATATATTTCTAACAAGGTTTTAATATTCCTTTTTTGGTGTTCCTTATGACAGGGTTAGGATGGACTTCCAGAGTTGGGAGCAGACGGGTCACAGGTATAGGTTGGGGTCATCAGCGGGCCCAAGGGCCTTTTGGAGGAGTTTCTATGAGGGTTGGTGGCATTCATTTGATATATTCCATCATTCGCACAATTTTCCTTTCGTTTCAGTGCATTCTGACAACTTTCGGAAAACTGAGTTATTTTTGGGCTTAACTCAATTAATTACGCTCAAAGTGGCATTCTGGGAGGAATATGTAATAGAACACCTTAGTGTAATAGCTCGTTGGAACTGGAACGAGAATATCTACATGATAGGATGGTTGGACATGAGTTTCAGTGACCTGAGGAGACATGGTAGCCGATTTACTCTTTCTCGCATTAAAAATGAATATTATAATTGGAAAATAAGAGGGAAAAGTGCACCATGATTGAAATAATAATAAAATAGAAGGCTCTAGAGGGGCCCATGAGATCTATAAAATAAGAGGAGGAGGCCATTGAGGAACATCTTGGATTTGATATATTTTCTTGTATTTGAGGTTGAGAACCTGGTTCTCTTCTCCATTGGTAGCCCCAGGACGAAAGCCCTCGGGTATGTTGTTGAGTGTTGGATGAAAACCAAACTATCTTTGAGGAGACTTCATTCATTAGTTTTACTGAGCTTCAGGGATATTGGAGTGAGGATCATTCATATCTTCAATTGGTGCTTCATTTTCTTCAATTGATTCAGTGGCAACTGTTGTTGGAGGGAGAGTGCAGCTGTTTAGTTTTGGAGGCTAGTGAATTGTAGAAGTTTATATTGATGGCCAATTTTCCATCTCAGCTATTTTGGGTCAGATATGCATGTAACCACAATTTTCCATTTATGATAAAAAATTTATATTCTTCTTGTTTAATGTGTAATGGATTGTAGTACTTTATTTTCTTTAATTTTACATGGAAATCTTCTATTAAATAAATGTTGATTTTACTGAAAAATGTTGGGTTAAGTGATTTTCTGCAAAATTGGTCTAAATATCATGTTTGGGATATTACAGTGGTATTAGAGCTTCAGTCTTGGCTCATCCTGTGGGTTTCAATTGCCATTCATAGTGGTTATTGCTCGAGGATTTTATTCGAGTTTTTTATAGAGACCAAAACCCTGGTGCAAATGTTCTTATGTTTGCTAGGAGATCAAAGAGAGTTACATACATCCAAGTTCAGTTTTAGGAGTTGTGATATTTTCTGTGGTAAAATCACTGGTTAAAATTGAATGAAAATCGGCTGTAAAAGGGACCACAATTATTAAGTTATGCTGGACCAGATTTATCGATATTACAGAGTCAAAATTTTATCGAAGGCCAAATTTCTTCTGCTGAAGTTTCTCTGATTTTCTTACTGAAGCTGAGCCAGGGTGTTTAAAAGGCTGAATTATTAATTGCGAATTATCATGATCAACGTAACATTGAATATCTTGAGTTGTCGAGCATCTTTCGGATTTTTCTGTCTCCATGTCGATATTCCAATTTATGCAGAGAATTCAAGGAGGGTCATTGAAGGGGCTAGTTCATGTTTCCGTGATGGCATGAAGAGGTCGTCACGATCACGTGAAATGTAGAGGGCATGTCGATTCATAGACACAGTGTAATACATTTTTGATCTTGTGCGTTGAATGAAGACGTAGAGGACAAGGGTATTAATCCATTGCTGGCTGAGAACTCTTTTTTTTCTTTGACCGAGGAAGATTCTGTCTCTAGTTGGAAGCCAAAAATATAGTCAAATGACACTGATACAGTGAACATGCAGCTTGATACATAGAAATTTTACCTCAAAAAGAATCTGATGGGTTTTGCGTGTGCTCCCGGTGTATGCACAAATTGACATCAGGACATGGATACAACGTTGTTATGCGGAATCATGAATTACGGATAAATCATTCTTCCCTAGACAGGTGCTAATATAGAACAACAGGTCAAAGACTTTACAACTATCTTTCCTAACTGTAAACAGACACATAGAATGAAATAAGAAGCTTACTTGGAGTCCAAGCGCTTCCAAAGTCTCCTTCTGTCGCTTTTGCTGTAGCTTCAAATTCTAGCTAGATGTGCAAAATATTTCCTGCAACAATGAACACTAAACAAAAAGAGATAGCAATAATACAGATGTCTATTCAAGTTATTTAGCTAAACCAATAAAGCATAAACCATATACATCAAATAAGAAATCATGATATGGAAAATCAAAGCTTATATAGATGCATATAGGGAAAAATAAGCAGTAATATTTATTAATGATAGAAGGGGAGGTTACAACCTAGTGATTGATTTAGTGTCACCATCTGCAGCAGCATCCTAGCCTCATCACAATGCAGATATCTCCAACAATATGTCACTCAAATCAACTCCTCAATTGAAATTCCACCAGCATTTCTCTACACAAATTCTTCCTTATCAAACACTAAGATCTGTGCTCAATTTATAGAGGAGCTGAAGGTAGTTTTACAATCAATGAATTTCCAATAATAGGCAAGACATGTTCCTGATCTTGTAGATGTCAAATAGACACATGGATTCAAAGTTTGACACATGTGAACTCTTCTAGAAGGCACTGGCCAAGTGGAGATTCCGGAACAATGAGAATTTCGCTCCCAATGTGACCAACGCACCCTTGGATGTCGGGAAGTGCTTTGCAGAGAAACCTTGCATGGGGTTACCTGCATATGAAACACACTTAGTCTCTTTAGAGGCAACGTTGATGAGCTCTCATATGATATATTATAAACTTCAAATCTTGGAAACCTTTGCAGATGAAAGTCTTGAATGATTTATCTTGTTCTTTGTCTTAGGGCACATAACAACTGAAATGATAGGGGATGATAGACCGTATTCATTGGTCCTGGAGATGATGTCCATTTAACCAGGTCATTGGGAATGGTGCCCAAATTGACCTATAACAATTTCCCCCTAAAGCATGAAGTCAGAATAATAATAACAATATTTTGATTGAGATGATTTACACTGTGATGGGCTGGAGATGAAGCGGAGTGGCGACCTGCATCAATATTACAATACATTACATCATGATATATCCTCTTGATCATAATTGTTGAGGGTAGGCATTCCCATGTTTAGCACATAAACAATCTAATAACATGTACATAATTCAGAAAGTTGTCTACATTGGAATGTTGCCCAATACAAACATGCTTACAAATATAGGCCCATGTTTGGATGACGATATGTATGTAAGGTCACCATCCAGATGATGTGTACAAAAATTCTGAAATCGCAGCCCGGATGGCTGAAACTAGATCCGGGGTCTTCTTATCTCGTTCACTCAATCATTCGTGTACAAGTCTAGCCGTGCGAATATATGATTTGTAGTCGAACATGGAAAGACTTCGTTTGATTACCATCCAATGATGTGAGTTGTTAACAAACGCGAGAGAACCACCATTGATGTCAATGGTCCTCAAGGTACTGCAGTAGATTTTGTAAGGCGTGAATAGATGATTTGATGTCGAACGCCAAACAAAATCTTTCGGTCAAAAGTCCAGAAGCGAGGATCTTGTAGAAGTTGTAACAAGCCTCATGGTACTAGAATATAATGTTTCTAAGTGAACTTCCTGGATAATGATTTGTCGTCGATAGGAAGTCACCTTATTGCAAAATGGGAGTTACTGAATTCAGAGAAAAATGTATGAATTGATATAGCAATTTTAAGGGATGACGGTCATGAGAATGAAGGTTTATGAGTATTGCAGAAGGATGAGTATTCACTGGATGACTTCTCTTGAACATATTGGCGACACTGAGATGAGTTGGCAGCATTGACCCAAAACCGAAGTGAAGGTATGATGAACCATAGGTATGAATGAACCGTCAAGAATATTACCCAACCCAAACAATCACGGACATGGAGTGAAGTGTCATGTTCAAGAGCGACTTGCTGCCATAAAGAATTCTGCTCACTTTTCCAAAATTTTCCCTGGTCATTTTTCGACCAATACCTCTTTATTTTTTAACAATCATGAGGAGGATAACATTTGCTTGATCTATAATTCAACACTTCGGTCAGATAAAGTATCACTATTTAATAATATAACGATTCTAGCGATGAATGAAACTCGATTCTTTCCATGATTGACAAACCAGTCATTATTTTATGTTTTAACGAGCTTAACGACAGTGATAGCCAGGTCCTTTTTCATATTTAGAGAGTTTGAAAAAGAGGACGAAAGAAAAATCCATAAGTACCTTTTCATAAAGTTGTCGTTCATATCTGAAAAAGTGTAAAATAATATCTGAGAGAACCTCTTTAGTCATGTTTGACCAAGATATTCCTTTTTCGTAAATAATCTATCTCATTCCGGAAAAGGGTTAAACTTATACTGAGTAGATATCAATTCATTTACTTTTACGAGCTCAAAAAGACAAGTGCTCGACAATATTTTCACACTATCGGAGTCTGAAAAGAGTTGAAAAAAGACTCTAGGGGTTCCTTTTTCGCTATTATCGAAGCTCAAAAAAGAGATAAAAGTGTGCTTCAAATCATTTTTTGTTTTTAACAAAGCTCGAAAAATAAGAATAAAAAGTATGCTTTGTGGTCAAATCATTCTTGAAATAAATCTACACGACTAATCTGTTCATGAGTTGTAAGACCTGTTCAGAACAACATCAAATGGATTAAAAATTCCTGTTTCATGATAAAAAACATAATAAAACCATAGTCATAGCAATAAATTTAATTCGCAAATAATTAAATGACTATTAAAAGTAGTTTTACTATTCATTTTTACCATTCCATAGTTACCATTTGCATTTTGGAGCTCTAAACCTGATTTTTCCCCCGAACTTCAACTATTGATTGTGATCGTTTCTGTGGATTAATTTCGTTGTCGTTTGATCCAGGTTAGTGATATGAACCTCCTCTTTCTTTTAGTAATCATTTCATTTCCAATTTGGGCAAATTTTTAAGGTTTTGGGGTTCCTAGGGTAAATTCTACCCAAAAAGAGGGCAACGCACCCTTAGATGTTGAAAAATGCGTTGGATAGCAAGCATATTGAAGGCTACTTGCATACACAATGCACTAACTCTTGTTAGGGAGTGCGTTGGGTGCAAACTAGATTTTTGGTTTTTGCATTATGCCCAAAATTTGCCCAATTTTTTGCAATGAATGGAATATAATGGTTCTTATGGTTGTATTTCAGGTTTCCATCGGATTACAATGACGATTACATGGAGGGAAAGAGAACATGAAGAACAAGATATGATTTCCTTAAATGATTTGGGTACAGTAAGAGCCGTAAGAGATTCTGGACTGCTTAAGTACTTCAAGTTGTCAGGGATGAGGCAAAAAATAGAAATCTTGGAGTTCTTAGTTCAAGCATGGGATCCAACTATCGAGGCATTTAATATTAAGAACCAAGTGGTTCCTATAACAGTCGAGGATGTATACTTTCTTACAGGTTTGTCGAGGAGAGGCTTGCCTATTTTGCTCTCAAGGTCTATTGTTGTAGGAGAGACAGTGAGAGATTATGTTTTGCAACATTGTTATCTAGGGGCAAAGCCAAGCAAAGGTGGAAAGATATTGATCTGAGATGTCAGATATTTGCCTTTGAGAACTATCCTTTTCGCGATCGCAAAACTTTCCGGTACCATTACAATACACGTGGCGAATAGATTGTATATGCAGTACGTGCTAGAGTGGTTGGAGCCAACAGTCTTCAACTGGTCTGAAGCTGTTCTTTCTCAGATAAAGGAACAACTGAACAAAGCAAAGGGAGGAAGGAAGAATAATTTAAGTTATGGTTCTATCCTTATATCCTTCGCTTTGGAATGGATTCCACTGATGCAGCCACAACATGTGACACTAGATATATCTAACCCTAGAGATTCACGGATGCAGAGATTGGTAGAACTCATGGGTAGGCATGTAGGCCAATCTACCATTGTGTTCTTGACTGCATTCTTTTCCTGGGTCCGGTGACAAATTGTCACCATCGATGAGTATGCATACGTAGGCGTAGATTTCCGAGGAGATCCAGATTTAGCATTACCAAAAGGCGCTCAGTGGGGTGCAATGGGTAAGAATGTTTTGACCATGTTTTTTGATTTTCCTAAGGTTTATACAATGTTTTTGTATTTTTGATGTTTTCCCAAGACTAAACTAAATTTTTGATGTAATGCAGATGTTGGTCGTGTTCAACCAGTAAAGGAACCAGAGCATGAAGCAGATGTGCCAGCAGAGAGGGCTGTCGGGAGAGCAGTCCTTTAGGATCTTGATATTGCAAGATTCTGGATGAGCTTCGACAGCACATAGAGGGTTTAACCTTTGGGATTTCGGATTTCTAGATCGAAGAGTTACCCATGCGACTACAACGACACACTATTGGGGTTACTAACCGTTGTATGAGGTTACTACGTAGGATAGCTAGATCTATAGCATGTTACCATGAGCACCACTAGTTTACTTTTGACATTTTGCATGCATTTTGAGCTCAGATGACCAATGTGTCTTGGGCACAAATTTTGTAAAAACCTATAACTATCTATCTATATGATTTCAGCATTTTCCTATGTTTATTGTGCAATCTTATTCAATGATGTGAATGTTTTCTTTACATATGTTGCAAATGTCTGTCTAAATCTTGATTAACTAAAGAATCAATCAATGTGTTCAAATTTATGGAAATATGTTGATATTGAATAAAATCAAAGTGTATTTCCAAAAGTCAATCTCTTAGGAACAATCTATGCAGTGTTAGATTTCTAGCAGTATAAACACTAGTAAGTGGTAATACCACAAGTTTTGAGTCTAACCTTATGATGATACGGTTAATACTAAATGAAATGGCATCAGAGAGAATTTAGATCAACATGCTATACTTAGCGATATCGTTCGTCGATCTACCAATACAAATCCCTTGAAAACTCAGTAACTCACAATTCAGAGTGAAAATGGCCCACGCTATAGAGGATAGATTCCACGTACTACGACTAGCACCATCAGCATATCCAACAAAGGGTTCTGAAGATTCAGTCATCTGTGATGAAATGTAAAGCGGATTACTAACGTTAAGTAAACTCTAAAAAAAGAAGAAGATAGTGAATGAAAATCAACAACATATATATACAATATAATACAAAAAATTACTACGCTCATGATTAAGCATAGTAACGTTTCAAATACAACCCATTTCTAGGTTGCGCCAACGGAATTCCATCGTAATAAACCAACTCATAGGCACCCTTAGCAAGAACTCTTTTGAAAATATAGGGGTCATGCCATAATGGCTCAAAATTTCCTGTACCTATCACATCAGCTTCTTGATCATAAAGAAGGACCAAGTCGCCCTCTGAGAAAATGCGAGGCTAGACATTTTTTTCATATTGCACCTTTATACGTCTCTTATGCATTTTGTTGGCCAATTGGGCTTCAAGATGTGTTTCATCAAGATGGATGAGGTTAAGGAGACACACTTCTTCTTCTTAGGTATCAGGTAACAAGTCGATTGCGAGTTTCAATGACGGTATTTCACATTGGATTGGCAAGATAGCTTCCAGACCATACACCAGTTGAAAAGGAGTAAATTTAGTTGCGTTTCTTATCGAGGTTCGATACGCCCACAAGGCAGAGTACATGATCAAATGCAAATTTATTTTACGAACTCCTATCATTCGTTGAAGAATACGTTTAAGAATATTTTTGATAGCTTCAACTTGTCCATTTGATTGTGGATAATAAGGAGTAGAATTATCATGTGACAATCCTAACTTGGCAGTCAATTCAACCATCATGTGATTGAGAAAATGCTTCCCATGATCTGTAAGTATAGCCTTTGGGACTCCGAACTGTACAATAACATGATTAAAGAAAGATAGTTTTCTTCATAGTCAGTAAGATAGTTTTCCTCATAGTCAGGAAGATGGGAACGATGATGATAATATTCCCATGGTTCTCCTTTTGACATCATGGCTTCCAAAATATTCTCATCTATCAAGAACATTGAGGAAAAAGGATCAGAGGGAGTACCAAAATTTAAGGAATGATCAACCTAAACACTTGGCGACGCTGATTTCAGATTTGTCACCCAAGCTAGATAGATTGATTGCTATGCCAGCTCAATAGGGCTAGGCGGCAGAAACTCATCCAACGTAGTAATTTCAGAATCACCCGTACTCTCCTTTAAGCTAGATAGAGTGGAAGAGATCATGTAGAGGTCTCTATACTTGCAATTTCTGTCGACGTCACAGGCGGCAGTAATGAAAAGGTTCCCATGAGAGTGGAATCCTTTCTATAGCAATGTTCTGAAGTTCTAGTTGGGGTATGTGAATGAACGGAACGATTCCAGTTACCTGCGAAGCGGACGAAAATAAGGATAGTTGATTAATGACTATGATAGCACCTTTACATGGAAAGGAGATCATTATAAAATATGTATAAAAAATTGCAGTCATTGCATACACCCATGGCCTTCTAAGTAGAATATTATAGTCAAGGGGTCTGTCAACAAACTCGACATCAACATTCACTATTTTTCCCCGTAGTTCAACATGCAAGTTGTTACTGATACCACAAGGTTTATATGTACGTCCATAAAAAGCCTTCAACGCCATTGATGATTGTGATAAGCGTGGCGAGCTAAGTGACTTCCAGAAATTTAGAGACATAATGCATGTAGATGCTCCCTCATCAATAATAATGCGATGAACAAGGTGATTGAGAACATTTAATTGTATGGAGAATGCTAATTTTTCTGGTAGTTGCAGCACATAGCCCTTATGATTAAAGATGACAAGATTAGAATCAATCGGATCAATTCCACCAATAGTCGATAATAAAGCCTGTTTTTGGGAGGGAAAATTTTTTAATACCTCAAGAGCAGACATAGCTGAAGGGGATTGAGCCAAAACTTCAACTATATTATAATTTTGAGCAACTCTTGCTCGAGGATTATATATTGATTTGTGAATTACGCCCTTTGGTGGCTTGATTGTCAATTCAAGAATAACAGTAGGCAGTACTTCCATAGACGGATTCATTGTCGAGGTAGTAGGTTGATCAGTGGCCTGAATACCATAATCTTTATTACGCGTTAAAACCAAAATATCTGTTGAAGGTTTTGTGACAGATAACATTAACACTTGGGAACTAGGAGCTGGATCCGTAGCAACCATGTTTGTGTCTGGATTTGGAAATGGGTCTGTCAACACAACTGATGTATGGGAAGTCTTGATAATTTTTGAGAGTTCAGCGCGGTGATGAAAATCCCTAACAAAGTGTTCCTCATTACAGATTATGCATGGATAATGAGGTTTCCTAGGTCCCGACGATTGATCAGATGATCTGTCCTGCGGGTTAGAATTTTTCTTTTTCTTAGATTTCCATTTTTTCTTACTTCCGGGTTGCTTGTCACTTTTGCCTTTGTAAAATGATACGACATTAATTTCAGAAGAAGGTGTAGGATCAGATGTAGTAGTGTGATGTGTGCTTGCAGTGCCTATCAAGCCGTCTCCGGCATGAGAGTCCTTTAATTGAGGAGGAACAATAAAATTAAATCTCGGCGCGTTAGGAATTTTTTCATAGAGCGTGCCAGACTGAGTGTAGATCAAGTCTAAATATTGGGCATGAGCGATAACTTGCTCTTCTGTGATGATGCCACCCTTAGCCACATCCTCAATTATAGATGGTAACAGGGACTTAATGAACCATTCAGCAAGGAGTTGATCCGGAACAAATGTCTTTACCATTCTATGACGACGATGCCACTCATGAATATGATCAGAAATGTGAGTAGCATTAGTATGTTTGAAATTGGTCAAGAGTTCCGTTCCAGTTCATATACGATGGGTAGCTGGAAATGAGTAAAAAAAACAGTAGCTAGGGCAGTGAAATTATCAAAAGAAGCTCTAGGTAACTCAATATACCATTTTGCAGTCGAACCTGTGAGCGTACGCTGGAAAAGATGTAGTCGAATAGAATCATCATTTAGGGATTTTGATGAACACCATAAATGATAATTCATGACACGAGTCAACAGATCTTCTCCAGGGTTTCTATTGAACTTAGGAATATCTGAGGGTAATTTGTGAGGTATCACCGACCACCAAGGAGCATAGTTAATTGGATCATTAGTTAGCCGATTTAAATCTGGTAACTCTAAAGTTGCAACAAAGGGAAATTGTCTATTAAGGTTAGGTTAAGCATAGCCAGGGTAAGATGGAATTGCTTGAGAAACAGGCCTTTGAGTACCAGTATAAGGAATATGCTGCTGGTAACCCAGATAGGGGTTGTTTTGAGAAGCAAACACTTGAGGATTATGTTGACCAAAACCTGGATATGATACTTGTTGAAATGAAGTTTGAGGCATTTTCACCTGAGGCTGCCAAGGGGTTTGTCCACCAATTTTATAACCCAAATTAGGATAACTTGGATTCGGTTGATAAGTATAACCAGGTTGCGGTTGTGACATCCCATAAAATGGTAAACCAACTTGTGAATAAATGATTCCGGATACAGGCTGTTGTAAATTAATCGAAGGATTTGAAGTTTGTAGACCCAAAATTTGAGGATATCGAGTTGAAGGACCCACTTGATAAGTTTGTTGTACAACATTTTGATTATGTAATAGGGGTAACGATGTATTAACAAGTGGTAATGACGTGGGTGTAACAGGTTTAACTGGTTGATACAAGTGTATAACCGTTTTTGGTTGGACAGGCAGAGTGGGCTGTCATTGAAAAATGTTAATTTCGACATTAGGTTGACCAAAAAGTGACGAATTACTGTCATATTGGGTGATCAAAGGTTGCCCCCCAGCATGAGGAGGATAATAAGATGGAAAATATTGTTCTCCAAATGTTGGGAGTCCAATTGATATGGTATTTGAAGGAATAGACCAAGAAGGACCAGCTTGATATTGTCTTGATGATGTATATAAAGAATCAAACCGTTCAATACTTACTATAGGATTACCAGTTAGAATACCAGATGATGACATTGGTAAAGTCCATGGGTTTGAAGATGCTCCAGAGAAAATTCCAGATAATGATTTTTAACCTAATGGGACCATAGGACCACCATGAAAATATGACTCTGGTGAAGTTGTGAACATCGACGGGGTAGCGAGGGCAGGTATTGACATAATTGGAACATATGGCCCAACCGAAGATGTTGATTCAAGCATGGTTACTTGACCAAATGTATACCCTTTTAAATCAACTGGAGTTTGAATAGGAACAGGATCAACAAAATTAGATGGTGTTGATTGAGGAAAAGACTCGTACATGTAAAGGTCCTCCCCAAAATGGGTTGGAGTTAAAGGTGTCTCGTCTTGTGGGATTTATTCAATCGCAATTAAACCAAGTGGAAGTATTTCACCGTTAGGCCCAAAGTATATTTCAGGTGGTTGACTGTGTGATGTGGGAGACCCAATAGCTACAGATATTTGTGGGATGACCAAGGTAGGAACAAATTCCGGTTCAACGAATTCAGGATTCAGATGTTCTGGCAAACAAAAGACAGGATTTGGATCAATTTTTGTTTGAACAACGTTGGGTCTAGGAGGTATGGTCTCACTGATTAGATGGATTGTGACTATGGGTAGCTGTGAAGACTCTGTTTCAACAAGAGTAGACGAACCAGGATGTGTAGAAACAACTTGAGATAACTCTGGTTTATGGGAAGATGATGTTTCACCAGAGGTTTGAATTGTACTTGATTCGGCAGAGCGTGATCGCCTTCGCTTACCAGAAGTAACTTCTGGTGGTAAAGGTGGTTTTAATGCTAGTCTACGTGAATGATGGGGGAAAGAATTTTTTTCTTCCACGATTACTGATTTATTTTAACCAAAAACAAATAAACAAAATAAAAGGGTAATGCTAGGCAAAAGGGTTTACCAAGAAACTGTGAATTTCAAAATACCTCCTAGCGAACCAAGAAGTACGAGCAGGCAATCTCCCCAAATGTTGTGTTCTGTGTATCAAAATTTACAAGGTGGCTAGCTCGGTTCACTATGGATGGATAGCACCTAAAATTTTTCCTCCCAAATATACCCGAAGTTACGTGGAGGCCCAAGTCCATATTAGCGATGCCTGATGCAAACCGCATAGTGAAAGCACCCATATATACTTTTCGTACTGTAACACCGCTTGATATACCCAAAATTATGTGGACAAGCTACAATATAATTATGTATGTGGAGTGAGGTATCACACTCAGAATGTATCGCAGACAAGTTAACGACAACTGCTATGTTTTACGACGCCGTAACACGTCTCTAGCCTAGACCTTCTAAATGTTATCGTTATGGTTTCAATGCTTTGTTAGGTAAATTGAGGTAAATTTTATGTTGATCTTGTTTAAAAATTTGCCTTTCAAAGGTTCACCACGATGATGTATTGGAAATTCCTAAAATTCAAACTAAGAATGATAAGTAATCTTTCACTTTTAGTTTTTCAATGAAAATCCTAGCTACTAGAGGGAAATAACAATCAATTTGAGAGAAAACAAATCAATGAATACAAACTAAATGCAGATTTCCTAATTATTCCTTTTGCAAAACACACAAACCACTACATGCAAATGCAGGTTTTTCTTTTCAGTTCCTTTAATTCTATGAATGCAGAAAAGAAACAAAGTGCACTAAATCAACAAAAACAAATGCCTTTTACTTTTGAGAAATGAGGAATATAAACAACAATTTCTCTTTTGAAGGAAAAGTGAGGAATTAAACAACAATTTCTCCTATCAGGAAACGAAGAATTTACGACAATTTCCTTTTTCAAAAGAAAATGGATCTAATGCGATAATGAAAATACTTTGAAATCAATTCGTCAATGATAAAGAAAAATGCTTTAAACAAACATTGAACAAATTTTTCTTTCAAAGGAGGAAGAGGTAGATAAGTTCACTGGTCAATACGAGGCTTAGGCTTTTTAAAACACAATAGAAAACAAACTGCAATGACTAATTAAAAGGAATTTGGATGGTTTCAGGAGGCAACGTAGTCTCTAAAGAGAGACAATGCTTTGCAACGTAGGCCTGAAAGGGAGACAGTGCTATGCAAAGCACTATGTCCTGTCCAAGAGTGAGTTGGGCAGAGTGTACAATGAAAATCACAGCTGTCTAACACACTTATAATGCAAATTTTGATTGAAAAAAGCCTAATCTTTGTGAGTAACAACTACTAGGTGAATAAACAGAAAAAAATAGAGGCTAAAACACCTAGGATAAAGAATAATCTCCCTAGCGGAGTCGCCAATTTGTTATGCGGAATTATGAATTATGGATAAATCATTCTTCCCTATATAGGTGCTAATCTAGAACAAAAAGTCAAAGAATTTATGACTATCTTTCCTAACTGTAAACAAACACACAAAATGAAATAAGAAGATTACTTCTAGTCCAAGCGCTTCCAAAGTCTCCTTCTGTCGCTTTTGTTGTAGCTTCAAAATTCCAGCCGGCTGTGCAAAATATTTCCTGCAACAATGAACAATAAACGACAAGAGATAACAATAATACATATGTCTATTCAAGTTATTTAGCTAAACCAATAAAGCATAAAACATATACATCAAATAAGAAATCATGATATGGAAAATCAAAGCTTATACAGATGCATATAGGGAAAAATAAGCAGTAATCTTTATTAATGATAGAAGGGGAGGTTACAACCTAGTGATTGATTTAGTGTCACCATTTCCAACAACATCCCAGCCTCATCACAATGTAGATATCTCCAGCAATATGTCACTCAAATAAACTCCTCAATTGAAATTCCACCAACATTTCTCTACACAAATTATTCCTTATCAAACACTAAGATCTGTGCTCAATTTATAGAGGAGATGAAGGTAGTTTTACAATCAATGACTTTCCAATAATAGGCAAGACATGTTCCCAATCTTGTAGATGTCAAATGGACACATGGATTCAAAGTTTGACACATGTGAACTCTTCTAGAAGGCACTGGCCAAGTGGAGATTCCAGAACAATGAGAATTTTTCTCCCAATGTGACCAACACACCCTTGGATGTCGGGAAGTGCTTTGCAGATCAGCCTTGCATGGGGCTACCTGCATATGAAACACACTTAGTCCCTTTAGAGGAAACATTGATGAGCTCTCATATGATATATTATAAACTTCAAATCTTGGAAACCTTTGCAGATGAAAGTCTTGAATGATTTGTCTTGTTATTTTTCTTAGGGCATATAAAAACTGAAATGATAGGGGATGATAGACCCTATTCATTGGTCCTAGAGATGATGTCTAGTTAGCCAGGTCATTAGGAATGGTGCCCAATTTGACCTATAAAAAACGTGAGGAGAGGTTCTATAAAATGATCGACTTGGTGACAACTGATGAAGCTGCAATCATAAAGTGCTTCATGTTGTCATCGTCGGATGGCTAATGTAGCTGCATGCACTGCTGGCACTTTTACATACGTAGAGGTTCGAGGATCACGCTAGATATATTTTTATTGATGATAAATGATGGTGAAGTGATCCAATTGGGGGGGCGGGGGGTCAAAACAATAGGATATAGTACGAAGATTGATCCAATTGTTTAGTTGGATGGATCGATGACAGAGAATATGACAAAGATGGAGTGCAATTAAATTGTTTTGTGCATGAGATTTAAAAGTCCTCATTTGCTTCGGTGAGCCAAAGTAATTACGATTCCAGAGCATTGAAGGTCAAATTCTCAAGGCTTTAGCTTCCGTAGCTGATTGCGTTGAATTATCTGCTGAAGGAGTTCAGGTCCATATCTAGGAAGAAGCGTTGCTATTGACCGCATAAGTGGTGTGGAATATGTAACTTCTGAAGACTAACCCATTAAAGAGTTTTTGTAAGCGTAAGCACATAGAGAAGAGAGATGCACATAAGTTGTGATCATATTGTGGGTCAACATATTGTGTGGATGAGTTTGTTGGAGCGCCCTCGGAATTTAACTGAGCATATGGGTTGGTCTTGAAGCAGAGACAAAAGTTATTCTGGAGGAAGAATACCACATCATTCCTTGTCATCTATGTTGGAATTAAATTCTCAGGTGCACTTACAAACATTCATACCCACATTATAAATATAAGGGAGAAATCCTAGGATATTCCTGGAAGTTATCATTGTAGGGTGAATTCAGAGTTTTTTTGGTAGAAAGGTACTAAAACAAGTTCAAGTCTGAGATTAATATTTCTAGTGGAGCTGAAGGACGTCGTCACTTGAGCACATCATCATTGTAGTGTCACTACTATAGCAGATAACGGAAAGCAACAAAATTAAGGGGTTACTCTCTGAAAGTCATCCTTGCTATGATATATGAAGGTTGGTCATTAAATTCAAGGCATTCACAGTGCTCAAATCAGGTTCTTCTAATCTATAGTTATGATACACTTCTCATGATAAAATTTGCATCTCTGTTTGTTAATATTTTCACCAATATTAGACAATTTATGTTATTAGTATATGACTTAAAAATTAAATCCAAACTTCGCCTACAACAATGAGGAATGTAAATTATTTGAAAAATTCTCAGTGAATGAAATACACTCAAAACTCAGAAAAATGAAAAGAAAAGAAAAAACAGTGACCTCATTATCAAAAATGTTCCTGTCATCATTGGGTTGAACCATGGAAGAACTCCTAAACAATTTGAAAATATTAAACAATGTAGAAGTTAGTTCCTTGAAACAAAACAACAAACCCTTCTCCATGAAGGTACATAATTTTCTCCAAAAAAGGCATCAGAGGAATTCACAGAAGGAGAAATGGCTTTATGCACTTGGGATGGACTTAAAGATCAAAATATCGGAAAATGACTTTTCCATCTTGGAGAAATTGGAATATTTTCTTTAAAAGGTAAAGCAATTTGATTGGAGTTTAAATTGGGCTTTGGAGCCATCTATGCTTGCATTGGTGCAAGCCAGATTCTTGCAATATCCAAGTGAGAGAGTCAAGCTTATATTTGCCTCTTGTTTCAGCGATATTTTGAGGATAGTAGCACCCTTTCCTCCCTACAATGATGATGTTATGAAGATAGTTTTCATATTGATAGTAGAGACCTTTCAATACTTGGACAACAATGCAGGCTCTACCTTTGGGAAGAAGCTTGAGGTTTTAGAGGTCATGGCCATGACTAGGACTTATGAGATCAGATCTTCCAATGCTTATTCAACATTAGGAAACATCATCCTGACACAGTCATAGCACACATGAAGTCCATTATATCATCATGTATGAGGGGTCGTGATGCCATTTGTCGGGTGTTGCAGACTAGATTGTTGAGAATTTGGAGGAGAGAGAAGTTGGTCTCACTTGCTCCTTATGAGCTAGCTGAAGGGATAGTTGAGAAGAATATTGAAATATTTAGGAGGCAGTTGACCAGGGAGGAGTTGCTCTAGTTTGGTGGATCAGGCATAAAAAATGAGCTAAGGAGGAAGAGACTTTGCTTCATCTGCAAATAACCTTGGGTGTCTGATCACTCATGTTTGAGAGATGCAGATGAGGTGGCAGAGGTAAAGCAGGATGCCATTCCCTTTGTATATCAGGATGAGGACTCTTCTTGGGATGAGTCCATGGGGTCATATGAGGAGGCTTCTAGGGAGCATGAGCCATCATGTGGACTTGATGAAAGTAGGCTAGATTTGTATTCAAGTGTGCATGGTGAGTAGCCAAGGGACTCTATGGGAGATATTCATGATGATGAGTCACTTGTGATGATTCAGCCAAAGCAGCATATGGTGGAGCATGAGTTAGCTGAGGAGGAGCCTATGCAAATCATGCATGATATTCCTTGGGGGAAGAGCTATATGGATCTATGATGGATATGCGTCTAACCTTGGGGTCAACCATTCAGGAGTAGAAAGATGCACGAACATGTAGTACGGTAGCAGTATTTGCAGATACTTATCCTCAGGAGATGTTGGAGGTTGATGAGGTAATTCTGCGGGAGGCTAGTAGATAGTAGGAGCATGAAATTCCTGATCGGGAGAGGGAGGATCTGTTGGAGATGGTGGTGCATCCATATTTGCGCTGACCCACTGATGAGGTTCCAGTATATGCACATACAGTTAGCAGGGCTGCAATACTTTAAGGGAGCATCACTCTCCAGGAGTACATCGATGGGGCTTGCAACATATCTTGCCCACTTTGGCCTATTATAGAGAGAGGGGCCTTATTTTTCAGGTAGTTGTCGTTGACAGGCGGGACATAGCAACATGAGTTGAGTATGGGCTGGCGACAACACTCCATACGTGTTCCGTATGCAAATGTCATTACATTGGATTCTTCTTCCGGGATAGATTGGCGGGAGATCATGAGATGGTACCTTATTAATGGTACAATCTTCTTAGTTAGGAGCATAGCAAGGCAGGGTTCCTTAGACATGGAACATGCTATAGTTTCAAGTTGGCAATGGGACACGGGTCGACAACTCTTCAGTATTCCTTTCCGACTTCAGGAAAGCAAGGTTAGCATTGGATTGAGTCAGGAGTTGGACAACATGGAGGTGATGAGTTGGTATACTATTTATGGAGTATCATTCTTAGTCTCAGGTACATTTCGACAGGAGAACTTGGACAAGAGAGATGTTGCACATTCCATTGGGCCATGGATTATGGAATAACAGTCCATTAGTATTTCAGTAGTGCTAGCTCGACATCCATAGATCAGGATTGACCTCAGCCTAGGTCAGAGGTTGGATTGGAGAGAGTGGCTGAGTTGGTCTTTGCTTCATGGGGCGAAAACTATAGCTAAAGATAGTGCGCAGTCCAAGCTATGTGATTTGGGCGATGATTGGCCATGGTGGCATTGGGATCCAGGAGGATTGATTGATGATAGGTGCAGTGAGAGATCAGTTTTGGATCCCAGCATTGAGGGGTCTGTTCCGGGTGGCTTGACACAGGAGCATAGTAGCATCCAGGGGTTTGTATGGGATCTGGGCATTGGGTCTCAGTTGCATCAGGCTAGCAGGATGGCCCACATATTCAGATTTCTTGAGGGCAAGCAATCTTGGGGCGAAAAGTCTGTAATATTGTTTTTTTTTATGTTCCTTATGATAGGATTAGGATGGACTTCCAGAGTTGGGAGTAGACGGGTCACAGGTACAGGTTGGGGTCATCAGCGATCCCAGGGGTCTTTTGTAGGAATTTTTAGGAGTTTCTATGAGGTCCGGTGGCATTTTTTTGATATATTCCATCATCCACACAATTTTCCTTTTGTTCCGATGCATTCCGACAACTTTCAGAAAACCAAGTTATTTCTGGGCTTAACTCAATTAATTATGCTCAAGGTGGCATTTCTGGAGGAATATGTAAAAGAAAACCTTAGTGTAACAGCTCGTTGGAACTAGAACAAGAATACCTACATGATGGGATGGTTGGACACGAGTTTTAATGACCCGAGGAGACATGGTAGCCGATTTACTCTTTCCCACATTAAAAAGGAACATTTTAATTGGAAAATAACAGGGAAAAGTGCATCATGATTAAAATAATAATAAAATAGAAGTCTCTAGAGGGTCCCATGAGATCTATAAAAGAAGAGGAGAAGGCCATTGAGAAACATCTTAGATTTGATATATTTTCTTGTATGTGAGGTTGAGAACCCGGTTCTCTTCTCCATTGGTAGCCCTAGGATGGAAACCCTCGAGTATGTTGTTGAGTGTTGGACGGAAACCCAACTCTATTTGAGGAGACTTCATTTAGGAGTTTTACCAAGCTTCACGGATATTGGAATGAGGATCATTCAGATCCTCAATTGGTGCTACATTGTCTTCAATTGATTCAGTGGCAACTGTTGTTGGATGGAGAGTGCAACTATTTAGTTTTGGAGGCCAGTGCAGTGCAGGAGTTTATATTGGTGGCCAATTTTCCATCTCAACTATTTTGGGTCAAATATACATGTAACCCCAGTTTTCCATTTATAATAAAAATATGAGATTATTCCTGCTTAATGTGTAATGGATTGCAGTACTTTATTTTCTTTAATTTTACATGGCAATCTTCTGTTAAATAAATGTTGATTTTACAGAAAAATGTTGGGTTAAGTGATTTTCTGCAAAATTGATCGAAATATCCTATTTGGGATATTACATTTGAGTGTGTCAAACGAATATTGTATGCCAAAGTTACGACCTCGGGAAGTTGGTGTACCAATTTACCCCAACAGGGCCCACAGTTTTGGCGTTCATCTCCTAGGGTTAGGTTTTTGGATATTTAGGGTTTTCCATTATTTCTCAATAATAAATAGGCCTTTAAGTCTCATTATAAAAAATTTCAGAGGCATGTAGCCGCCATGACTCTTCTTAGAGATAAGCTACCATCACCTGAGCTAGTTTATTTCCATTCTGTATGTAAGCATATTTCAGTTCTTTGATATTAATGAAATGAAGTTTTATTTCTGCTACATCTCTATGTTTATCTATATATATATTTTGTTACATTCTTGTATAAGTTTGGATAAGTGGTATCATAACGGTTCGCTCTTTCTCTGTTTTTCTTTGCATGTCCCCAACGAGGTCAGGGTATAAGGAGTTAAGGCTCAAACTGGTTGAACCTTTACAAGACCAACCTCACAAACCATGATTAACTCCCATGTTAGAAGAAAAGAAAGATGGGAGAACGGACGATCCTTTCAAAATATTTCTCAAAGAATCCCTCAAGCGATAGAGGAACACGATGATGGAAAACTTTGTCTAGATCCTTCGGTGGCTACCCACAAGTGACACATGTTCATCCATCAACGACTCTAGAGGTGCCACTCCATTTAAGGTACGAGTCAACCTTGAGATCCCCATATTTGAAGGCCAGATAGATGCAGATGTCATAGATAAATGGTTAAATCTGTTAGAAGGATATTTTTTGGTTCATGATATTTCTAATTGGGAAAATATCACTTTTTCACTCCTCAAACCTGCCCCCCACGAGACAAATCCTAAGCAAAGGAAATGCACCCCTAAACTGCCAAAAAAGGACAAAACCAAGGTGGGGAAAGCCAGGACAACCCGTCGAAGCCATAAGCAAAGAATAACACCACAAAGACAAAGAAAGACATGGGAAAATGGTGTGAGTTCCATAAGAGTCGCACTCACAATATGAGTGAGTGTCGAGCCAAGAAGTCATTGGTGGTCGAGCTGAAGGCTTCCAAATCAGATGCATGTTCTAATTCTGAGTTAGAACTCAACAAGTGGAATGACAAAGGGAAGTAGATTATTAATGAAGAGGCCAGTGCCACCGTAGCCACCACAAAGATCCAGAAGATTGAGCCCAAAGATACAAAGGAGGGGGATCGCCTCTTACACTCATAGATGTTGGTGAAGGGTTATTCGATGCAGTTCATTGTCGACATCAGGAGCTAGAATAATCTCATCTCAGCAGAGGTTGTGAAGCGGTTGGGCTTGCTGACCACACAAAACCCACAACCGTACACCATAAGGTGGCTCCACCAAGGACAAGATCTCTGCATCGGCTAACAGTTCCACCTTCCCTACAACATCAAGCCCTTCACGGATGAGGTATTGTGTGATGTTTCTCCTCTTGAAGTTTGTGTTGTATTATTAGGCCAACCATACTTGTGGAAGTGACATGTTGTGTATAAGTTTAGGCCTCATATTGTTATTATTACTTTGGGAAATAAGTTGTACAAGATACTAGAGGTAGCACTGCCTGGCACCATCTCTTTGATCACTGTGAAGCAATGCAGCAAGATCATTTCCCAGTTTGGGAAATGTGTTTTCCTTATGATTCGCCCTCAGGGAAAGAATAATATTGTGGCCATGAACTATAGACAGGTATCCTCTGCACGACATCCGCATATGGACAAGGTCATGGAGGAATACAGGGAAATCTTCACCTCACCTATAGGGGTACCCCTACACTGTCAGGTCAAGTACTCCATTGATCTGACCCCGGACACGCCGCTACCCAATGGGCCAATATATCGATGCTCTGTTCTAGAGAACGATGAAATCAAGAGGAAAATTGAGGAGTTTTTGTAAAAGGGGTACATCAGGAAAATTTCATCACTCTGTGGGAGCCCGATCATGTTGGTACAGAAGAAGGATGGGACCTAGACACTCTGTATTGAGTATTGGGCACTGAATAAGACCGTTGTCCAAAATAAGTATCCGATCCCACAGATTGATGACCTTCTTGACCAACTCAAGGTGGTCAAATATTTCAGCAATATTGACTTTAAGTCCACTTATCACCAGGTACCAATCAAACCCTCTGATGGGTGGAAGACTTCCTTCAAATCCAAGGAAGGCCTTTTCGAATAGTTGGTTATTCCTTTCGGGTTGACGAATGCCCCCGCAACCTTCATGAGATTGATGGACGACATCTGGTAGTCCTTCACCAACTCATTCGTGGTAGTGTATTTGGACGACATCCTAATATTTAGCCAGAGTTGGGAATAGAACCTCCACCATATTCAACAGGTCCTCCAAACCCTGTGACAACACAAACTATGTGATAATTTGGAGAAATGAACATTTAGCATGACCGAGGTTCAATATCATTAATGAGCGGGGTGTGCATGTGGACCTAGCCAAGATACAACTTATTTGATATTGGCCAGCCCCAACCACTTTAATAGAGCTCCACAACTTTCTAGGTATTTCCAATTTCTACCACAAGTTCGTGTTGGGATTCTCTCATATCACTTGGCCTTGGAGTCAAGTCACCAAGGGCAGAGCGAAAGAAAAGTTCTTTTGGTCTGAATCCAAACAGAAGGATTTTTTTGAGTTGAATCATCACCTTTTCTCTGCACTAGTGCTCACATTACCAGATCCACAACAACCATTTGATATTGAGACATGTGCCTCCGACTATGCTATTGGTGTAGTTATTACTTAGCAGGGGCATCCAGTGGCATATCACAACAAGACACTTTCAGATATAGTTTGAAAGTATCCCACTTATGACGAAGCGATGTATTCCATTATGAATTCCTGTCGACAATGGAAACATTAAATTATGGGGAAGAAAACGGCCATCCACACAGACCACCAACCCTTGTAGTTCATACAGACATAAGGGATGTTGCAGAATAATCACCATAATAAATTGTCCATAGTGGGTCGACATACCTGCAACAGTTACATTTGAACATTAATTACAATAAGGGAAACACTAATAATGTTGCATACTTCCTTAGCCGACCGCCGGTCATGGCGCTGACCACTGTGCTCGACTCTTATGGACATGATACTTTGGAGTTGCCACATCTTTACAAGAGTGACCCAAAATTCGAAAACACATACCAAACCCTCCTAGAAGGCAACCAAGTTCCAAATTTCAACCTACCGGGTGCACTGTTATGCCGCATGGGAAACCTCTGTGTTCCTTCAAGTGAGTGTTCCAAGATGATTTGGGAGGCTTACTCATACTCATACTACGTATATTTTTATCAAGCAAACCTTCAACAAGATGTCTAAATATACATCAACCCGCATTTCCTATGCCATTTCCAAACCTCCTATCAAGAATCAAGGCCTATATACTCCTATGCATACTCCTAGTCGGCTTTGGGAATCCATCTCCATGGATTACATGTCAGGCCTTCCTTCTACTAAGCATGGCAACAACTACATTTTCGTGGTCGTCGACATATTCTCTAAGATGGCCATTCTGGCAGTTTGCAAGAAGAGTATCACAACAGAAGCCATTGCTAAGCTCTTCTTTGAAGGAGTGTGGGTACACTTTGGGATCCCATAGTCCATTATCTCAAATTTGGATAACAGGTTCCTGAGTACATTTTGGTCAAGTCTCTAGTCGATGTTGGATACCAAGCTTACTAAGTCCACAACTTTCCACCCCTAGACTGATGGCCAAACGGAGGTTGTCAACAGGATGATCATACACATTATGCGCATGTACAACTCGAAGCATCCATGCACATGGGATGAAAGCCTCCCATATGTCCAACACCACTACAAAATAGCTCTCCATAGATCAATTTTCCACAACCTCTTTCAGGTGTATTTTGGATTCCAACCACTATGTCCCATTTATAAGTCCATACCATTTGCAGCTACTTAGGCAGGTTCCACTCATGTCCAGTCCAAAGTTGAAAGGGCTAAAAAATTCATTGAGCGCATGCAACGCATCCGATAGTAGGTCCATGACATATTGGACATCGCCAATGCTAATTACAAGCAGCGACATGATCAACATCAGGTGCCACACAAGTTCCAAGTGGGTGACAAAGTTTGGTTACATTTTCAGGAGGAGAGCCTCACTGGGGCCTACCGCAAGCTTTTCCTGCACCAATATGGGAGCTAAACTATCACTAAGGCTATAGGGGTAGAATTATGACAAGGCGATTGAGTACCTAGATGATAATGGAGAAAAGATAATTTTGCAAGGAAATAAGAAGCCTACATCAGTGAGGATGGCCACAACTATACAGGCTAACGTAGTTGTAGGAAAGGTTGTGTAATGTTTGGAGTGCATGTTTCCAGTGATAAGGGTAAGGATCTTGATGATGCATAAATCTTCCAAAGGTATCATGTATTGAAACAATTTAAATATGTGTTTCCAATAGAGATTCTGGAGCTACCCCCTCATAGGGAAGTGGAATTTTCTATTGAGTTGGTACCAGGGGCAACACCAACATCAAAGGAACCTTACAGAATGAGCACACTAGAGTTAGTAGAGTTGAAGTTGCAGCTAAAGGAAATGCTTGACAAGCGATACATTAGGCTGAGTGTATCACCTTGGGGCACACAAATCTTGTCCATGAAGAAGAAGGATGGTACTCTCAGGTTGTGCATTGATTACAGGCAGCTGAACAAAGTGATGATCAAGAACATATATCCATTGCCGCGGATTGATGAATTATTTGATCCGTTGAAGGGGGAAATAATGTTCTCAAAAATTGATTTGAGATCCATATATCATCAGGGACGCATCAAGGAAGAGGATATTTACAAGACAAATTTCCAGACCAAGTATGGGCATTATGAGTTTGTTGTAGTTCCATTTGGTTTGACTAATTATCCAGCTACATTTATGTGTTTGATGAATAGTGTGTTATGTCCTTATCTAGACAAGTTTGTTATTGTGTTAATTGATGATATATTGGTATATTCTAAAAATGAAGAAGAGCATGTCGAACATTTAGTAGCAGTGTTGAGATTTCTAATAGAGCATCAGTTGTATGCTAAGCTTAGCAAATGCAATTTCTTCCAGACAAAGGCACACTACTTGGGACATGTTGTTTCCAAGGAAGGCATAGCAGTAGATCCAGAAAAGATAAGAGCCATCATGGAGTGGGAAAATCCTAAGAATGTGGAGGAAGTCCAATCATTTATGGGATTAACAGGTTACTACAGGAGGTTCATTAGGAAATTCTCACGCATTTCATATCCTATTACATATTTGCAGAGGAAAGGTAAGAAGTTTGAATGGACAAAAGAATTTGCAGTTAGTTTTGAGCAGCTGAAGCAGTTGTTGACCAATACTCCAGTTCTTAAGATTACAGATCTAGATAAAGAATTCATGGTGTGTACAAATGCTTGTAAAATAGGACTTGGTGGAGTCCTTACGTAGGAGGGACAAGTGGTATGATATGAATCCAGAAAATTGAATGAACATGAACAAAAATACTCATGAAGATGTGGATGCATTATCTTCTTGGAAGGAGATTTGTATTACTAAGTGATCAGAGTGGGTTGAGATATTTGTTTGAGAAATCGAATCTGAATGTCAAGAAAGTTAGATGGTTGGCCACCCTTAGTGAATTTGATTTTGAGATTAGGTACATTAAGGGAAAGGAGAAAAGGGTTGTAAATGCTATCAACAGGAAATTACAAGTGAACCATATAGCATCTATGAGTTCCTATGGGACAAACTTAAAAGATCATATCTTATAGGCAGGACAACATGATGACACATATATGGATCTTAGGCATAGATTACAGCAAAGTACATGTATAGGTATAGGTAGTGGTATAGGTACAAGTAGCGGTACAGTTACAGGTGCAGGAGCACATACTCTGGACTACCATCTCACGACAGATGGTTTGGTGAGATTTAGGGACGTGATTTATGTGCCGAATGATAGTGAGCTCAAGAAGCTTATCTTGAGAGAATTTCATGTCGAGCCATACTCGGGTCACCCAGGTTACTGGAAGACATTGACAACAGTAAGGAAGTTCTACTATTGGCTGAATCTAAAGATGGATGTAGCAGAGTTCGTGGCTATATTTTTGGATCTTCAGCAGGTGAAGGCAGAATGTAAGCATCCAGGTGGTCTACTACAACCTATTCCGATTCTAGAATGGAAATGGAAGGTCATTTCCATGGATTTTTTCAACAGGTCTTTCGAGGATAGTGAGGCAACATGATTCTATCATGGTTGTGGTTGACAGGTTGAGCAAGGTGGCTCACTTCATTCTAGTAAAGACTACATATTCAGCCAGTGAGGTGGCCGCATGTCTTCATCGGGGATATTGTGAGATTACATGGTGTTCCAAAGAAGATTCTGTCGGATAGGGATGCTAAGTTCACTTCCAAGTTTTGGAAGGAGATGTTTGCAGGTTTGGGGACATAATTGGTCTTCATTACAACCTATCACCCACAAACAAATGAACAGACGAAGAGGGTCAACATGACCCTGGAGGATATGCTGAGGATGTATGTCATGCATCAACAGAGGAGATGGGAGGAGTACCTTCCATCGGTTGAGTTTGCATACAAAAATGGTTATCAAGAGTCTTTGAGGACGAGTCATTTCGAGGCACTGTATAGGCAGAGTTGTAATATTCCCATCAGTTGGAGTGATCCAGTGAACAAGGTACTTATTGGACTGGACATGTTGGCATACATAGAACATGAAATGTAGGTTATAAAGAACAATCTAAAGGAATCACATGAAAGACAAAAGGGTTATGCAGATCAACATAGGGCACTTAAGGATTTTCAAGTTGGGGAACATGTGTATTTGTACATCAATCCTAAGAAGATCTCCTTGAGGTTTGGATCATGTGCCAAGTTGGCACCATGGTATTGCGGGCCTTTTGAGATTCTTGAGAGGATTGGACCAGTGGCTTATCAACTTGCACCACCTCCAACAATGAAAGTCCATATTTTTTTTCATGTTTCATTACTTAAAAGGTATATAAAGGATGTTTATCATGTAATTAATTAGTCTGTATTGTAGGTGGAGCAAGAAGGAGAATTTCAGCCAGAACCTCAGTGCATATTGTAGTGGAAACATCTCATGCTTAGGAATAGAGCCATATAGCAAGTTAAAGTGTAGTGGAAGCACTTTGGGCTCGAAGAAGCTACATGGGAGATGACTGATCAGATGGGGGCTATGTATCCTTCATTGTTTTCTGGATGAGGAAAATAAATTTTGGTATTTGTTCATATTGATGTATGGTCTGTATTGTAAAAGCCACCGTGAGCTAAGTTATTAAGCTCCAATAAATGGAATGGTTGTTATATTGTCATGTCGTCATGATGGTTTTTTCTTTGAGCATGTTATTCATTATAAATAGTGCATCAAGCTAAGTTATAAATCTCCATGGGAAGTATGTTTTATTTTTAGAGGTTTCGTTGAGGTGTAGGTGTGGTTTAACACCGAGGATGGTGTTCCCCAAGGGGGAGGGTTCTGTAACAAACCTAGGTTAAAATTTTATGTAATAAAAGTTAATAAAGGAAAAAATAATATCACGGTTAAGGGACACTTACTCCAAGTTGAATGTTGGGCAAGATATCTTAGTGGGCATCACTGGATGTGTTTATGGCTAAGGGGAAATCAGCAAAGGAAATGGCTAAGGCATTACAAATGCAAAAAGTATTTTTGGCACATTTATTTATGAAAATAATGTAAATTAGGAGAAAATAAAGGTGAAAGTTCAGAGGTTGCGTGTAAGGAGGAAAATGAAGGAAAATAATGAAAAATGAAGGAAAATAGAGGCCTCATCGATAAAAAGGCTTCTTAGGATAAGTTTGTAGCTTTTTGGTCAGGTCAGTTTTGGAGCTCTCTTTCTATTCTCTCTCTCTCTCACTCTTGGACACTTGTATTTTTCTTAGAGCATTTCAACATTGGATCAAGAAAGGGAAAATCAAGCAAGGAAAGGAAAGCAAAGCAAAGATCAAGCAAGGAAGAGCAAGATCAAGCAACTTCAACAAGAATACATGTAGGTAACAGATTGCATGTATGATTTCCTAGCTGGTTTTGACATGCATGGTATGTGCATGTTGGTATTTGGTTCTTTTGCTATCGATGGCATGGTTTTTACAAGTTTTGATAGTGGTTTTCAGCCCTGCCTTGCCTTTTTCTGGATAGCCATGGTGTGATGGGATTGTTCTCGGTTTTGAGCTTTGGAATTGCTAGATGGTTTCAGAATTTGGGGTGGAGGTGGTCTCAGGTTCATTCCCAAAGGCCTAGGAATCAATGCGACAGTGTGATTCTCCAACAAGTTCACCAGAGGGACCAATGTCCCTTGTCTCTTTCCAATTAGTGCGCCCTACCTCCTATCCCTTTCACATAGACATCCTTTTAAGTATATTATTATTATTATTATTATCCAATTTTAAAATCACAGCGAAATCAAACACAAATTGGTGTACGAGACTACCTTGTTTGCGAGACAAAGAACCCCTTGATATATAAACCACTGTGATGAAAAATACCTATAAATTTAAACGAAAGAATAAAGTCACAAACAAACCAAACCAAAAATGTCCACATATCTTAAAATACCATCAAATATATTTATAATAATAAATATTTGAAAAGATAAAACATTCTACATGGAATACTAACCAAAAACGAGGCACAACCAAAAACAGGCGTTTTTAATTTTTAATTTACATGTAGGTATACCGAATAGTAGGAGCTATTCAAACAACAGGTGCCATAAACCGCGGATACGCGAATATATCTGCGTGTACGCATATAAAATGGATATATGTCAACGTCGAGGATAAGACCAACGTGTTATGCGATAAAATGTCAATAAGGACAAAATATCTGAGGCAAACACGGGTTTTGGGCATTGTAAAAGGTCATAAAGCATTAATTTATAAATAAATAAATAAATTGAAGCGGAGAAGTTTTCTCAAAAGTCACGTAAACCTTAAAAGTTCGCGTGAGGCTTTCTTAGAAAATTATATAAAACGAAAGTTCGAGAATGTATTCGGGAATATTATTTTTAAGAAAGATGAGTAAAAGTTAAAAAAAATAATAATTTATTCGTGTTTTCTTTTTAGGTTTTCTGATTTTGAGTTATATTAAAGTAGCACCTTAAAATTATAAATTTCTCAATTTTAAGTAATATTGATTATGATAAAAATAAAAAAAAGTCATAGATAGAATTAAACCAATATTATTAAATAGGGAAAATTTAAAAAGTATTTAGACTTAAACTAATATTATTAAATAAAGATTTTTTTTGAAAAATATTTATTTAATTAAAAAAAAATTCATATAAAAATTAATTAAAAGTTTGTATTATATATTAAATTAGATTTATCTTAATTATGGATCTATTAAAAATTTAGAGGAATCAAATCTCTTTTCAGTTAAAAAAAATGTACATCTCAATACGGGGTCCGGCGGCCGCCTCGCCGCTGCGGCCCCCTCTTCATCTTCAGCGGCCTCTGCGTAGCCTTCCCACACACTGCGAGTATGTCTCAATGGACTTGAAGGGGGCCATCTCGGTTTTTGGGAGCGGCGGATAGGGTTTTGTGCGGCGGATGGGGTTTTCTTTGCGCGGGATCCGGCGGTCGCTCGCCACTGTGGCCCTCTTAATTTTTTGCGGCCTCTTTCGCTGGTTCCCTGACGTCATCCATACTGTGGAAGACGATATGGGGTGGTGGACTACCTCATGAGGCGGCCGATTGGCGGTTTGGTTCTTTTTGGGGGTTTTTTTGGCAATATATTGATGGCACAGAGTGCTGTGGGTTGCGACCCTCTGCGGTCTGGCGCAATGGGTTTGGCCGCTGCTGCGACCCCTTTGCTGGGGTTTTGCTTGCAGCTGCTGCCCCTTTTTTGCAGGGGCTTTTTTGTGGGCGATGTTGTTGGATCTGCTCTGTTGATGTTGATGTGGGCTTATGCTACGACACCTGCATTTGGGGTTCACAGGGTGGAGACTTCTCTCACTCTGCAGACATATATGTAATGAGTGGTTTATGCACTCTGAAATTAGCTAGGCCTTGCTACTGTGATCCTCTTTCTTACTTAGAATGTGATCTGGTATGTTTTCTGGCATTGATGTCATGATGCTTCTCGCTGTAGCACAACTGAGAACAAAATTGATATTGATGTAATATGTACTGACATATATAATATATCAATGTTTTTTTTCCTCTGAAAAAAAAAAAAACTTGATCTTTCTAAACTCTTGATAAATTCAGAATTAAGATAAATCTAAACTAATTTAATTAATAATTATTAAATTAATAATTATAATTATTAATTTTGTGATATTTAAAATTAAATTAAAATTTTATTTTAATCCAATCAAAATATTAACCTTTACGATATTTCTACTATTAAAAAAAACATAATAAATAAATAATAAAAAAAATTCATCAACATTATAAATAAATAATTATTATATATTTTTATTCATTTTAAAAAAAATCACATTGGACATATATACCAAACACATTCCAGAAAACATTCACCATCGAAAAACATAAACATGACTCGAAAAGATGCGGCTTGAAGGCTGAATGACAATGACCCAAGTCATTATACAAAACCCAAAACTTATGAACATTATATTATATATAATCATCTAATAAAAAATTGATTATCATATAATGGGTGATTAATAGTGTAAGTCTCTTTATATTGTATTAAAAGAAAATATTGATAATTATATTTAAAATAAAGTGATTTAATTTTATTTCAAATTAAAAAAAAATGAATATATAAATATTTTTTTAATAATAAGTATATTTTATGCAAAACATAAAATTGAATATATAAATATATATTTTAATAATAAGTGTTTATTTTATTAAAACATAAAAAAATAAAACATAAAATTGAATATATAAATATATATTTTAATAATAAATGTTTATTTTATTTAAAACATAAAAAAATAAAAGAGGTAAATATCTAATATTTTTTTTTAATGATAATTTATAAAATTACTTTAAATATCAATTTTGTGATAAATATGTTATTGTTAAAATTTATAAAATTAGATATTTTATTTTTTTAGGTTTGGATTTGTAATTTCTTAAAAGAAAACACATATTCTTAATCATTAAACACATAATAAAGTGATTCAAAATTAAAGAAATTATATTAATAACTTTTTGATAAAATAGATCTTTGTGTTAAGTTTTTAGTATATATTTAAGTGAAGTTTGGTATTGGTGGACACTAACCATCATCATCATCATTACAAAGAAAATATTGAATAGATAAAGTCTTCTTTGATATTTTGAATCTTTTAAATCAATATTAATTAGTGAGATTTTTAAATCGTGCATTTCTGAAATTTTAAGTTGATAAGGTATAAACTTAAATTAATAATGTTAATATTATAAATTTTTTTTTAAACCTAGAATTAAAATAATTTAAAAAATAATATATTTTAAATGTAAATATCTAATGAGAAGTATATATATATATATATATATTAAAGTAAAGTTAATTATTCAATATAAAAAATAGCAAATTATAAAGCAAAAAACAAAGGCAAAAAATCAATTTTAAATGATAAAAATTAAAATTTTTGAAAATATTAAACTAGGACATTCAATACAAAGTCTATATCTTAGAATGTAAATTAGAAAATGAGGTTAACCAAATAAAAAAGTTCAAACAAAAACTATGAGTACGAGGAGAAAATTGTGACTTCCTTTATGAAGTATTAAGCATTTAGCAAAATGTTACAATTTAATGTAACCTAGAATTACAAAGAAGACGACATTCAATACAAAGTCTATATCTTAGAATGTAAATTAGAAAGTGGGGTTAACCAAATAAAAAAGTTCAAACAAAAACTACGAGTATGAGGAGAAAATTGTGACTCCCTTTATGAAGTATTAAGCATTTAGCAAAATGTTACAATGTAATGTGACCTAGAATCACAAAGAAGAAAAAGGCCAAGAATTTTTTTGAGAAGATTTCGGGACAAATGATAAGGAAATTAAACATTTGAAGGATTAAGAAAAAATATATATAAATATTAAAAGTAGAAATAAAAACATCATCCATTCATGTGAGTTAATGAAAGAAGCTTTTAGAAGTTGAAACTATTAACAATGTTTTATTTCTAAAAGCACATTTAGAAATTAAGATCAAGAAACAATTGAGTCAACATCTATGGATTTAGTGATAGTTAGAACCCCACTAATAACCACTGAAGACACCATACATTAGTCAAATGATTTTCACACACTAATAAATAAAAATATATCAATTATCAACATGAAGACACAAGTAAATTTAAATGAAAATATTAAATCTAATATTAAGAAGGATTGACTTATCTAAGCATTGTATTGTCCACAAAATTACAAAGGTCCTAACATGTAAAAAAAACAAATCAATACACACTTACCCAGCCAAAGCCAATGTTGTGACTTACATATGGAAACCTTTGAAGATAAATACAACTTGAAATAAGAAAGAAAAAAGTTCAAATTAAGAAAGAGTTCCATAAAGAGTTCATCTAGGATGGTTGATCATTTATGGTGTAATAATATTGTTCACGGAAATGGAAACCATATCACCTTATGTCCTCAACTTCATCAAATAAGTGAAAGTCATGAAAAAATTAACCAATATCATTTATGGTGTGGTAATATTGTTCACGGAAATGGAAACCATATCACCTTATGTCCTTAACTTTAACAAATAAGTGAAAGTCATGAAAAAATTAACCAATATTTCCCTTGTTAAATAAATGTTCTCCACCAATACTTTCAAAGCAAAACATATTAAGAAAAAAACTTTGTAATATACCTGGGATATATTAGAATTATTATCATAATGTTATAAACATCTATCCTATACCATTTATATTAATGTTAATATAAATATAAACATAAATCATGTATTTTCCAAAAATACATAACTTATCACTAATTGCATCTCAAATAATCAATCCCATAGCATATATTTATAATAATAAATTTTATTTATTTGATGTGTATTATAGATTATCTTTTTATGGATGATGATTTCACAATGTGAATCATCATCAAATTTGCTTAAAAAAAAAAATACGAGAAAAGAAAATGATACCTCCGATCACCTAAGCATATTTGGTGCAATGTGAAAGCTCATTAGAACGTACACGCAAATTACTTGCTAAAGCATGCTGCAAGTTGATGTCAACTATAGAAAAGCATATGTTGAAAATGTAACTCAAGTGAATGGGAGAAGAAGAATTCTTATATCTAAATGCATTTTGGAAATGGGATGTGGAAACTTGTTGAGGTATTGTAAATATGATATACACAAGCATGAAAGCAATGATGATGCATAAAGTTATGTACTTGCATTACAAATGTTAAAAGCCCACCCTAAGTGTTGCAAGGGCCCAATGTAACAAATAATGGTGACTTAGGAATACATCCACAATTTTTTTTGTAAGGGGGTTAACACACATATTTTGGCTAAGTGTAACGAATAATGGTGACTTAGGAATACATCCACAATGTCTGTTGCGAGGGGGTTAACACACATATTTTGGCTTAGTGTAACAAATAATGGTGACTTAGGAATACATCCAAAATTGGTATGGAAAAGATGAAAATATAGATGAAGAGGCTTCCGAATTTTCCACAGTGTCAGAGAAAATTTGTTGATGTTTCAAAACCCAATGGAGATTCTTCTTTCAGTCCTTCATTCATTCCCATCCTGAAGATGGATCCTTGTTGGGATTTGAAACGTTGACAAATTTTCTTTGACACTGTGGAAAATCCGAAAGCCTCTTCAACAATTGATAACCACAAGAGCTTAAAAAAAAAAAAAAAAAATGAATATATAACCTGGACCATGGATACAGATACATTTTCTTTTTCTTGATTGAGTTGGATTACATGAATTTTCATTTGAAAGTGTTGTAGTTGCGTAGAAATGAGGTCAAACCCACACAACTATTAAAATGGTAAAAAATAATTATAGGAAGCATGCAACATTGGATATGATCAAAATTGAACAAGGAAGCAGGCACCTAAATTTAGGTATTTTCTTGAAGGTGGAATGTTTCTTTATCCGAAAATATTGAAAGAGGCCATTCATTCATAAAAGGGGCTTTATTGAATATATTTGGATATAAAATTAATGTTTTTTTTTTTTTTTGTAAGTTAGGCTAAACTATATTGAAATAATAAAAGAAGCTTTACAGAGGCTATGGGCAGGGATGGAAAGCAGTACTTACAAAATCCATTCCTTGGAAGTTTCAAAATAAACAATGTTTGGGGCTTCCTCATGGGAGGAAACCAACCCCTTAAGAGAAGCAAACTGTCTTGATTTACAAAATATTCAATGACACATATGAAAACAAAATAGTTGAGGTATGTCCCCAGAAGACAAAAAACATAGATGAAACTTGGTACCGAGCAGTCATGGAGTTCCTTCATCTTCCTCTGTAGCGTGGTCCTCCTCCTCAATTAGGCATCCGTAGTCTCTTTCAATGACTTCCTCCTTAGTTGTGGGTGCACGAGGAGGCTTCAGAGGGGCTGCGTGGACAATGGGAGCAACATGATACTCCACGTTAGGAACTCTGGTCCAGATGCCTTCCGAGTCCATAATCTAAACATCTGTCTCCTCCTCCGTAGGCTCATGGAATGGAAGCGGTTTGATTTTCCAAGGTGTTGGCGGCTCAGATTGCATAATGGTGGATTTTCTGTGGCCTCTTCTGCCCTTTGGATTCTCTGGCGGCTGAGAAATATCCTCCTGAGTGCTTTCATGCGTTTGGATAGATGACATGTCATGGAATCTTGATGAGGATCCTTTGTTGGATTCCAGGCTCTAGTACTGGCCACAGTGAGAATGGACAGAGAGAGCCCCTCTATAGCTGCCCTGGATGGGATTTTGACGTTAGCGAGGGGCCATGGAGAGGCTAGTGATAAGAGGATGGGGAGATGGATGTGAGACAGGGAAAAGAGAAAGGGGGTGCACAGTAGGGGAAATCATAGCAAGGGATAGCGTAGAAGGGGGGCACGCAATAGGGGGCGCGTTGCAGGGGGGCTTGCAGCAGGGGGTGCGCAAAAGGGAGGCACAAAGGGGGAGGGGCACGCAGCAGGGGGCGCACAGTGGGTGGCTCGCAGCAGGGGGGTGCGCAACAGGGTGAGCGCGTAGAAGGGGGAGCAATGGCGGTGGAGGCGCGAGAGGTAGGATGGAGCAACAACGAACTGGTAGAAAGAGGATCAACAAAGACAGATAGAGCTCGCAAGATCGATTGTAGCATCAATGAAATGGCAGAGTGAGGAGACTATATGCCTTTTGTAGGCATGAGGCTCTGAATCCAAGTGTGCATGCATGTGCCTACATGTGATGCGTGGTGTGTCGAGAGGCCAAGTGTGCTAGAGCATTGGTAGAATTAATCAGCGATTTGAGTTTCCACATCATGTAGGAGTTGGCGTTGCAGTGCGGCGTCAGAATAATCATGGGAGGAGCTGTCCTCGCTCGTTTTGGAGATTTCGCCCACATCCGGGGATATAAACTTAATGCTATGTTTTGGAAAATTTCTTTTTTTTTGTAAGCTGATACTATATTATATATGATTACATTGTTCACTAAAGGAGTACTTGAACCTGGAACCTCGGGGACCAAAGTCGCACACACGACCATCGCCAGTCGGGATGCCTCATCTGGTCTGTTATTAGTATTCTTCTCATTAATTGCTCATTTTTCACCTATCCATATAGGTTGCCACTTGGTTAATTAAGTATTGAAAAAAAGACATTTGAAAGACCTTATAGAATAAAGAGGCTTAATGAGAAAAGATCCCCAATAAGAGGAAATTTGGAATCACCACAATTTCTCATGTAATATATTATTTTTGATTTTTTAAAATATTTTTTTTTTGTAAGTCAAAGGGTTTATATTAAATCTAAATATATTTACATAACTAAACGTAGTTCCCAAAAATGTTTCCGGTCTCACTCCTACTGGATTTGTTGGCCATAAGAAAACTATTTTATTTATTTATTTATTGATTACATTTTTTTCATTATTAGTTTTTTACATATTTTATATTCATATAAATTGAATAATATCGGCATAGGTTTTAAGGGAAGAGCAAGATTTTTTTATTGCAATGTTTATAATTTAATTTGAAGACCATTCCCCCCTTAGATTCTTATTTCTCCAAGTTAGTCTCAAGCTTTAAATGGATGGAATATGTCATCCTCATTCTTTTTTTATTTAGTGCACAAATCTACTATTTTGGAAGAGTTTTATCCCACTGCACTCTAAATTATTGCAACAACAAAATTATGACTCAACTAGGGAATAGTTCATAAAATTGTTCCTTTTTGGTTGAGTACAAAATGAGACCTTTTTTTCTCCTTATGTATTTCCGCCTTCTTTCTATTTGAAGATTCAAACCAGAGTATGACATTTGTTACATTTTATTTTCTTTTTTGGGAATTTTCTGCAACTATGCAAATGTCATGGAATTTTCTAAATAATTTCATGTCTTTCTTTAACAAAACCCAACACATTTACACATGGACATGTAACAAACCCGTGTAGGTTTCCATTTTTAACTTATTTAGTTTTGTCTATTCCATGGACACACAATTATCCTTATGTTTACCCATTTTTAGCATGGTGCATATATGTAGTTCTTTATTGTGGAATATTAAAGAAGAGTGGACCATATGCCTTCTAAATTGTTCTACTTTCCTCTGAAAATTTTATGATTTCTCTCTTTCCAGATAATCCACACAGGGTGAAAGAGAGATAAAAGAAAAATTCTTTTCATAATGGCATTTTTGAAGTGATCTCGTTCCTAGGATCTTAAAGTGTCGGTTACATCATTTAAACAACAATTGGTTCTTTCAAACCCCTCAGCAAGATGCTTCCAGAGTGAGTCAATGAGGGGACAATCATCTAGAATATGGTCAATGGTTGCCAAGTCTTGGCCACATAGAAAGCATAACAACGACGCCATGAAACCTCTTTTGATGAGGTTGTCCCACATGAGAATACATATTTTCATGAGAAGCAAGATAAAGGTGGCAACCTTAGGCCAAAGCTTAGCGCACCATAGTTTGGGCCAGAAAGAATCAAGGGGATCTTGTGTTCTTTCTCAATGGATGTTATAGGATTATTTTACTGAAAATTTCCATTTCGAGGAGTATCCCCATCTGAATATGTCAGATCCCCTCTTGGTCTTGATTTTCCTTTTGTCAAGTTATTTTTTAAGCACGATCCATTCATTAAGGTCTTCGTCTCCATTTAAGTTTTCAAAATTTTTCCAGCTTCTCAAGTGGGGGTTATTATCTTCAGAACATAAGTGTGATACTAGTGAAAGTCCCGCTTTACTTGTGATGTCATTTAAAGCATTGAAGTGGAAGGGATTTTCTAGACATGACAACTACTCCCACGAGTCCTCCCAGAAATGGGCCAAGTTGCCATCTCTGATTTCCCAGAAAGAATGTTTCTTGATGAGATCCTTGTTTTTGCAAGCTAAGGGCCAAATTAGAGACCCTTATATCATACTCTGTAAACAGACTAGATCCCCATGGTTCCAGTGATTTGTGTATTTGTGGTGCCACAACTTTGTAGGTTTTAACCCTGAACAGAAATATCTACACACGATTCTTATAACAGAAAATAAACAATAGCAAGAGCATAAAACATAAAACAGATAAACACAGAGATTTTCCCCTGGATCCCAAATTGGGACTACCAGCTTGATTTTTCATTATATTCCTTTTAGTGTTACAACACATATATATACATGCAGAAGCATACATAAACCCCAATCCATTAACCCTGGATTAGAACATAACCGTAGTTCCCTTGACCGGATCTACAAAATACCAGGGGCTGAAAACCATCGAACCCCAAAACCATGTGCAAAACCATGCACAAAACCATGGGCGGATCTGCCTATGAGTGGGTCCGCACAAAAAGCAAATTTTGTGCGGACCCCAACGGTGGGGACTGCTTCGCCCCTCGTGACCCCCCAGCTACGCCCGACGCAACATACAGCGTGTGGGGCTAATCGTGGAAAGAATATAACACATACCCAACATTCTCCCACTTGTTGTTTTCTTTTCACAGGGGGCCACAGGAGAGCTTAGTCATTGGGCCAATTCTTCAACACCCATTGTTTCTCTACACCAAGAGAACTTCTGAGTGCTCACAGACTTCGTCAATGCATCTGCAACATTCTTCAAAGTGTCCACCTTTACCAGTAACACCCTTTTAGCCTCAACCATCTCTCTAACAAAGTGATATTGAACATCAATGTGCTTTGTCTTTGAATGATAAGCAGGGTTCTTAGCCAAGAAAATTGCACTTTGGCTATCACAGTCTATCCTTATAGCTTGCTGTACCAACCCCATACTTGAACACAATCTCTGCAACAAAATTGCTTCCTTGCTTGCATGAGTGGCTGCTATGTATTCTGCCTCTGTAGTTGAAAGAGCCACTACAGACTGTCTTTTACTCATCCAACTGATTGCGCCTCCAAATAGGCTAAACACATACCCACTTGTAGATCTTCTTTGGTCCAGATCTCCAGCCCAGTCTGCATCCACAAAACCACGAATGTCCAACATTCTTTCCAATCCTGGTCTTCCATGGTAGCACAAGCCATAATCACTAGTGCCACGTAAATATCTGAAAACCCGCTTCACTGCTGTCCAATGCTCCTTCCCTGGGTTTGACATAAACCTGCTCAATACTCCCACTGCATGTGCAATGTCTGGTCTAGTACAAACCATTGCATACATCAGGCTACCCACTGCACTTGCATATGGAACATGGGACATATACTCCTCTTCTTCTTGTGTCTTGGGACACTGTTCAGCAGACAGCTTTACACCTACAGGAATAGGAACATTCACCGGTTTACTATCCTGCATATTGAACCTCTGCAATATAGTCTCGACATACTTCCTCTGGTTTAACCAAAGCTTCCTCTTTGCTTGATCTCTCTTAATTTCCATGCCCAAAATATAGTTTGCAGCACCAAGATCCTTCATATCGAATTTGGAGAATAGTTGGGTCTTCAAATCTTGGATAATTTCTTTGTCATTTCCAATCAACAACATATCATCCACATACAAGACCAAATAAATAACACAGTCACCAATTAATTTAAAATAAACACGGTGATCCTCCTTGCTTCTGGTGAAGCCAAGTCCCCATATATAGGTATCAAATTTTTGATACCACATCCTTGGTGACTGTTTTAACCCATACAGAGACTTCTTCAACCTGCATACCAGTTCTTTCTTACCCTTCACCATAAAGCCTTCGGGTTGCTTCATGTAGATCTCCTCTTCTAGATCCCTGTGAAGAAATGTTGTCTTCACATCCATCTGTTCTATCTCAAAATCAAATGCAGCAGCAACAGATAAAAGTAATCTAATAGAAGTAACCTTGGCAACAGGAGAAAAATATCACCAAAATCAATTCCCGGCACCTGGGAATAACCTTTCGCTACCAACCGAGCTTTGTATTTCTCCACCTTGCCTTCTACATTCATCTTCTTCTTAAACACCCATTTTCTCCCAATGGGCTTCCTTCCAGTCGGCAACTCCACCAAATCCCATGCCTCATTTTTGTGCAAGGATGCCATTTCATCAACCATGGCCTCCTTCCAGAGTTTTCCATCCTCTGAATCTACTGCCTCCCTGACAGTTCTGGGTTCATCATCAGTTATAGTTAAGGCAAAACATGAACAGAAAGCAGATGGACTATACCTTTCTGGTTGCCTTCTTTCCCGAACTGATCTTCTCAAAGCTGGAGTTTGTGGCTCTTCATCTTCTGAGTCTTCTTCTGTTGTAGAGTCGGATTCATCCTCCTTTAGCTCAAACTCTATCTTCTCAGGTTCCTTTGGTAGGACTTCATGTTTAACAACATCTTTCACTTCTCTAAACACCACATCTCGGCTGTACACAACCTTCCTTGTTTCTGGGTTCCACAGCTTGTAACCCTTTAAACCATCCTTATACCCAATAAAGATGCACCTTTCATATTTATTATCCAACTTGGTCCTTTTCTCCTTTGGAACATGTACATATGCATCACATCCAAATACCCTTAGATGTGAAAGAGAGGGTTTCTTATCAGTCCATACCTCATGTGGAGTCTTATCCTCCAACGCTGATGAAGGTGATCTGTTAACTAAGTAACATGCAGTCTCCACTGCCTCTGCCCAGAATTCTTGTCCTAACCCAGTACCACTGAGCATGCTTCTTGCCTTTTCCATTAGCGTTCTGTTCATTCTTTCTGCAACTCCATTTTGCTGAGGTGTGTATGAAGTAGTTTTCTGCCGTGCTATACCACACTTCTTACAGAACTCTTCAAATTCCTTCTTGCAGAACTCCCCACCATTATCTGTCCTCAGCGCCTTTATCTTCTTCTCTGTCTGGTTTTCCACCAGAGCCTTAAATTCTTTAAATCTGTCAAAATCTTCAGATTTCTTCCTCAAGAAATATATCCATGTATTCCTTGAGAAGTAATCTATGAATGAAACATAGTACACAGACTTTCCCAGTGATGGAACTGACACAGGTCCAAACACATCACTGTGCACAAGTTCTAATATTTTGTTCGCCCTCTTAGCACCAGAAGGAAAACTCACCCGATTCTGCTTCCCATATACACAATGTTCACAGAAATCGAAATCCAGAGAGAAATTAGACATACCTTCTACCATACCATTTCTATGCAGTATCCGAAGGCCCTTCTCTCCAATATGTCCGAGCCTTTGATGCCATAGCATGGTCTTTTCTCCAGAGACAGCTAGATTTCCATCCCACTTTCGGGAACCATGCATTTACACCCATCGATAACGGTGCTACCTGTACCTTGTAACTTGTACGATTTCCTTATCTAACCCCTCCCCGCATTAATACCGTGCTCGCGAACCATCTTGCAGGCATCTTTCCCGAACAACATTTTTACACACATACATCCATCTTGCTGAAATCGGTTACGACGATGTAGGAATATCACGAGGAACACCGAGGAAGTGTTCTAATCCTTCCACCTTGCGGCTTCGAGCTGACTTTTCCACGTCCGACAATTCTGGCTTTCCTATCATCACTTAAGAAGACATCACCGACATCATATTTCTCATACTCGCAGAACCACTCCCTATGGGGAGTGAAGTGAAAGGATACACTCGAGTCAATCAACCATGACTCATGATCTACATGTGTATTTGAAGAAGAAGCCAAATACACATCCCCACCTTCATTCGAGGTGGTTTTTTCCTCTACAGAAGGAGCATCATCAGATCCCTTTCCTTTCTTAGGAACTTTATATCTACAGTCCTTTTTGTAGTGCCCTTCCTTTCCGCATTTCCAGCACACCTTTACAAACTTAACAGGAGATTTAGATCTCCCTCTAGATTTAGATATCCCACTCAAAAAATTATTCTTGTTTCTATTTTGGGACCTTCCTCTTACAGATAAAGCATCTCCATTCTAGCCCTCCATATTTCTCTGTCTCATTTCCTCCAATAGCAAGGCTGAGACAATGTCATCAAAATTCAAGGTAGTTGTATTGCTACCTATTGCAATAACCAGACTGTCCCATGAGTCTGGTAGAGAACACAACAAACCGATGCACTTATCTTCATCTGAGATTTTAATATCAACAGATGACAGCTGACTTACCACAGTATTGAAGGCGTTCAGATGCTATCCAGGAAATCTCATCCTTCGTCTCCGAATTTATACAACTTTCCTTGAGAACAACCGACCACCAGAGACTTAGATTGGTACAAAGTCCCAAGTTTTTCCCACAAATTCTTCGCTGTAGCTTCCCGAGATACATTCAACAATACTGAATCTGAGACACACAACCGTATTGTGCTCTTAGCCTTCCGATCCAGTTTCTTCCAGTCTTCATCTGACATTGCCGTTGGTTTAGTACCTGGATCTACCGCGATCCACTGATCTTTATCCACCAACGAGATCCTCCATCTTGAAGAGCTACAACTCAAAGCTACGACCATTGATTTCTCGATCTCTATCTTTCGCCGCTTGCCATCTTCTTTCAGCAAGAATCGATCCTGCGAGATCTCCCAGCCAGGCAGTGCACTTGAGCCACGAGCAAAAAAACCCTCCACTTGTCAGCGTCCCCTTGAGCAGAAACCTTTCCGATACCAAATGTAGGTTTTAACCCTGAGCAGAAATTATCTACACACGAATCTTATAACAGAAAATAAACAATAGCAAGAGCATAAAACATAAAACAGATAAACACAGAGATTTTCCCCTGGATCCCAAATTGGGATGACCAGCTTGATTTTTCATTATATTCCTTTTAGTGTTACAACACATATATATGCATGCCGAAGCATACATAAACCCCAATCCATTAACCCTGGATTAGAACATAACCGTAGTTCCCTTGACCGGATCTACAAAAATACCAGGGGCCAAAAACCATCGAACCCCAAAACCATGTGCAAAACCATGCACAAAACCATGGGCGGATCCGCCTATGAGTGGGTCCGCACAAAAACAAATTTTGGCCGGGGCGCTGCCCCGGACCCCAACGGTGGGGACTGCTTCGCCCCTCGTGACCCCCCAGCTACGCCCGATGCAACATACAGCGTGTGGGGCTAATCGTGGAAAGAATATAACACATACCCAACAAACTTGACCCAAGGTTCCTCTTGGTGGGTGAGCCAGGTCCACCAAATCTTGGCACCCATGATTTCATTTAAAAATAATTGGTCCCTTAGGCCAATAATTCCTTCTTCTTTGGGAAGACATATTGTTTTACAATTAACTAGAGGCAACTTGGAGGGATGAGAGGGTCCACCCCAAAGAAAGGATATTTGAAACATTAATAAAATATTTCACGAATACCCAAATTAATAATAAAATATTTCATCGATACCCAAGTTAATAATAAAATATTTCACGGATATCCAAATTAAACAATTTAAAATTATTTAGGACATGTCCCTTTTTTTAAATTTAAAGGATTATGATTGGTTTACATATTATGACATGGAAGTTATGTGAAAAGTTCACGGGAAATTTTGGGACAAAATTTTCTCTAGTATAACGTATCCTTGTCGTCTTAGTTTGTGCCACATCTCCTAGGGTTGTAACGCCAACACCTGCCACACCACATTTTAGGTTGGTATTATGCATCCTTATTTTGCATCTGTTTTGTCTGTAGACTCTAGGTGTTACCCGATTTTCACGCAATTTTTTATTCTCTCTCTCTCTCTCTCTCTCTCTCTCTCTATATATATATATATATATATATATATATATATATATATATATATATATATATATATATATATATATATATATATATATATATATATGATGGAACACTCACTACTACGATGTGCCACATAGTAGTGTCATGCAAGAGCACATTAGTAAGTTGCGCCATGATGCAATTTTGTTTGAAAACATAACCTTTTTCCTTGGGAAAAAATGCATCTCCCTACCTCAGACTACGTTTCTCTTTTGCGTTGTGCCCTACTTTTAGCAGTCTAATTTACTTGTTATAATGAATATGTTTGATCTTCTAAGCTTGGTTGATTTGCAATATTTCAACATATCATCATATGAGGATATGGATCCTCCCAAGAGAAGACACAGGAAAGACCCTGTGGGGGAAGAATCTGAGGAAAGCCCAATCACATTGGTGCCCACATATGTTGATACAAATTTTTATATTCATAAGTTAATTTCTCTCAGGTGGTCAAAATTTTACCATCTATTCGCAAGGAAAGAATATCCTAATGGGGAGGAAGACATTGGAGTTTATAAAAATGTTAGAAAGTAAAGGTTACATAAAGTGGCTTCTCATCGAATGATATTTCCATGGAGTGAGACCTTAGAATGGGTGGTCAAATTTATTGATACAAGAGATATGACTATCATAAATAGTCATGGCAATGAAATTATTGCACTTGCTTATCCTAGGAAAACTGAATACTACAATTTATCTAAGAATCAAATTGAATTCTCAATGGCCTAATACAACAAGTTTGATTTGAACAAGAAAGAAATCTTAAGGAGGTGGTAGCAAGACCCCAACAAGTTCAGAAGCAAGCCAGACAAAAGATATAAAAAAAATTCATTTAAGAAAGCATATTATCTATTTGCAACTATGTGTTGTAGGTTGTATAACAAAGAAACAAAAAAATTCTTTGAGGAAAGTTGGTTCCCACTCATATACACATGCGTTCAGAATGGGGTCATATTTAATTGGGTTGAAATTACTGGTACATCTATCTAGGCCAATGTGATAGATGCTCAAAATCCAGAAGAAGGTAAGCAACCCCAATTTTACATGGCTTCTTACTTACTTAACTGTATATGTGTTATATGTGAGTTTGAGATGATGGGTTTGAGGTGGACTCTAACTTCATACATTTAGCCAATGTATATTTAATATGGAGGCTTATGGGATACCCAAAATATGACATCATACACGAAGATAGTTGAAGGCTTCATTTCACCACTCTTCCACATTTTATTGAATCATGATTCACCTTGCATGTATTATCGTTTTAAGGAAGTAATTCATGAAGTTGTTGATTGGTTCATTCCACTAGATTCTACTCATGGAAACCACCACACCAACTCCCATTTTTCGTGGCAGATAAGAAAATTTTACAAGAAATTACATATCAAGTGACCACATGTGTCGATGGCATGCTAGCACGATTGAAGAAGGCACCATATCCTACATACCCCTTCTATGTAGGTTGTACAATATAAGTAACTATAAATAATCACAAGAAGAAGTTGATGACCTACATTGTTTCAAATTTGGAGAGATGGACTTCCACAGGTATAACCCAAGTGGTGTAGTCTCGACACATTGCTACAAATGTAAGTGCAAATGGTATTACTCGTCAAAAACTAAGAAATATGAAGAAAAAATAAAAAAAATGTCACAATGCTATAGAAGCATTGGATAGAACTAATGGCTCTAATCTTGTAGTAGGAGAATCTTCCAAAGGAAAGGATGCAAAAAATAAGAAAACTACACATAAAAAGGTACTAGAAAAGGAAGCTACTAAGAAAGAAAAAGAGAAGAAATTAAAAGAAGATCTTAAGTTAAAGAAAGAGAGAGAAAAAAGAGAGAAGGATGAGGTAGAAAAAAGGCAAAGGATGAAGGAGAAAGATTGCAAAATGGGAAGAAGAAAATAAAAGACAATAAGAAGAGTGAATTGAAAGAGAGGTTGGAAATGCAAGCCCAAGATGAAGTGAGGTTGAAAGAACAATAAGAATAAGAAGCCCAAAATGTAGTACATGATGGTTTCCTATCATGGGTATTGATATGAAAACCTCATATTCCGCACCATTAACATGAGGCCATTTTCCAACTCGGGAAATGGAAATCACAGCAATTTATGACAATCATGTGATGAACCTAGAAATTTTTTTCTTTGAAAGCGACACCAATCAAATTGTTAAGGAACGAAGGAAATATTTGGCCCGAGAACAAAAAATCCCATCTCAGTGACAACTTAAAGGAACATAGTATCTAACACTATATATAATCCATTGGACATAGCCTCAACCGTGATAGTATTTTCCTCAGTAATAGAGAGGAGTATTGAAGATTTGATTGAAAAGATAAAAGAGAAAGATAAGAGCTTGAATAAAGAACATCAAGAAATCAAAAGGTCGCTGAGGGAAGACTAGGCTCTATAAGCTTGAAGCTCTTATTTTAAAGATTACTAGAGTGCAACATTGGAGCTAAATAAATCATTGGAAGACATTGTGAAGCAATTATACCAGGAACTCGGGAAACTCCAAAAGGTGGCTGCCATACTCATATAATTCAAAATGTAGTTAAAGGGAAAGGTGTGTAACTTAAAGACACCTTGTCGGTCATTGATATGGTGCATGCATGGAGTACAAAACTATAACATACCCCCTACTAATCCTCATCCCTAACCAAGGTTAGAGGGAGGAAATTACTACACTGACCCGACTCCCATAGTCACGTCATGACAGTGGGGTCTAAGTTTTATTCATTAGATTTCAGCCTAAAAGTGGCCTCCTAAGGAAAAATAATAAAATAAGAGTTATGAATTTTGGAGGGAAAACAAGAAAACTACTCTTTTTTTTTTTAAATTGTATTTTCGACTTATCTCCTTATAAGTTTACTCAAATTTGATGTTTATACACTCATTAGATGCATAATTAAATTCCACATCCAATGCGTACCCATTATGCATACTTTTGAGAAGACCCGCATTGATAAAAATTGCAGATACATAAAAAAACATTTTTTTTTAAAAATGTATCTTCATTTTTTATCGAGGCGGGTCTTCTCAAAAGTATGTATAATGGATACTCGTTGGATATGGAATTTAATTCTGCATCTATTGAGTGTCTAAACTTGAAATTTGAGTATACCTATAAGGAGATAAGCCAAAAATACAATTAAGAAAAGTAGTTTTTCTTATTTTCCCTCCAAAAATTTACATGTACCTCTTTTTAAATTTAAAGCATTTTGATTGGTTTACATATTATGACATGGAAATTACATGAAAATTTCATGGGCACTTTTAGGTTGAAATTTCCTCTAACGAACATTGTTCGACCACCTCAAAAGTTAAACTGGTTAACATCATTGTGTTCGTCTCGTTGAGACTTTTTCAAATATATAAAATTTTCCTTGATCTAAAATCCATATCAAAGGATATGGCCATTTAAAAACTAGCCTATCAAAGAGTGCCACACCATTTAACCTACCACGTTGTGCCCACGTAGCTATCCAATACATATGCCAAGACATTCCAAGTGGCAGCTGCAAACCCATTCATACCAAGTCACGTATAGTCCCATTTTTTTGGCCCATGCGAACCAACACATATGCAATGTATGAAAGTACGTGTGTGCGAGAAACATATGGCCATGTCACCCTAGGGAGTTAAATCCTGGCAGGTCTTAACACTAATCCCCATTGAACTTCCAGGGACAATATTCTGAGCTACATGGTGAACACACCTCAAGTTGAAGCTGGCTACCCCCTTCTCTATACACAACCACATTCACACCACACGACGCTTATCCCACTAATCAACCCCACACACCAAGTCACCCCGTGAATTATATCTTGGGTTTTCTTCTATGCCCCTCATTCAAAATATCTAGGGTATAAGGTTTGGGGTGATGACATCCTTCACTATGCCTTCCTTGTCATATGTCTCATAACTATAGGTTCCACCGAGAATTGAAAGCGGCCCCACAACAACCTCATCCAGCGAATTTGATCCCAGGAGTTTCATCATGGTCATCCAACGACCATGATGCCCACTCATCCATAACTCACATTCCTCTCATTTTGCTTATGGTCGTTGCGCCTAGTCACAAGGTTTATGGGGCTCAGGATTCCTAAATCCTATGAGCCATGAACTTCAACCCACAACGTAAGTAAAATTTGAATGGTATGGAGTTGACTCCTAGCCCTTAAGCTCAGCTCTAGGAATATCTATTATATAAAATCCCTTGCAGTGTAACACTTGAGCCCTAAGACCACTAAGGTTTGGCCCCCACACAATCTATATGCACAAGCTTGAGCCTAGTGGTTTTCAAGGGGTTCTTCCTTTAACGCCCATTATATATATATATATATATATACCAAGGCTACAACATAGAAATCAGGATCCACTAGCCTCTTCTATTCGTTCATTCGACCAATTAGTTAGCAGAGGCTATCTACCTCTTCACACACTGGTCATACAGACCAATCCACAAACTCAAGACAATTTTAAATGACCATTTCAAAAAGAAAACATTCAAGAGCATTTCTACACATGACTTTTTCATTCCTCATTATCAATATGTGTCAATTAATATCATAGAGATCAAATATACCATTAGGTTAATGCAAATAACTTACCCATTTATAAATATTTCAATCTCTTCATGCTCAGGAAGGCTTAATATATTTCAAGATGAACACATCCATGAGCAATGAACCAATTCACTGGATTTTTACACAATTATTTACATTCTTCATTTATGTAATAACACTCCTTAATATTAGCATATCTCCATGAAAACAAATACATAATAATACACACAAGCATGCAACATAAGACTGAACGTATCTTATAAGAATTATGGCAACTAAGAGTGGGACTCTAACTCTCCACCCAACCATAGACAAGTTGCAACCAAGTCTTTCTTGATGTCACCCCAGAGCCAGATTCCAATGCTTGAGGTAGAGTGCTTTCAGATGAGTCTTGAACCAATAACACTGTTACCGATGAAATAGGTAACCTGACGTCAAAACGGGAACTCTAGCCCAAAAAGACTCAAAAAACATGAAAAAACACCCCAAAAACAAAAAAAGTGTATTCCAGAACACACTTGGTTTTTTTTGAAGGTCAAATTTAAACATTTTATAAAATTATGCTAAAAAAAAAATTGTTTCTTGAAAAAAGGATTGAAAAAACACCCTCAAAACAAAACCAGTTGATGCTGGAATAACAAAAAAAAAAAATTGTGTCATATTTTTGACATTTTTAAAAATAGAAATAACATTTTTTAATTTTTAAAATTCAAACATTTAAAAAAACCTAAAATTTAAGAAAAAAATAAATTTAAAAAATAAAAACATTTTAAAGCTTAAAATTAAAAAATATATAGGAATAAAAAAATAAAAATAAAAACAAAATAAAATTTTTAATTGAAACATTAAAAAAAACCTAAAATTTAAGGAAAAAAAATTTAAAGAATTAAACATTAAAATTTCAAAATATATAGAATTAAAAAAAAAATAAAAAAATAAAAAAAAAGGAAAAGAAAAGAAAAGAAAATAAATTATAAAAAATAAAATATAGAAAAAAAAAAAAAAAAAACAATAACAACAACATTATTTAAATTAAAAGTAAAAAAATGAAAACAATAAAAATATTAAATTTAAGAATATATATATTAAAAAACAAATAAATCTTAAAAATTAAATTAAATTTAAATTATAAAAAATAATAAATATATATATGAACTTAAATTAAAAATATATATATTAGATTTTATTAAATTTAAAAAAAAATGTTAATATTAAAATCACAAATTAAATTAAATTTTTTTTTTTAATAAATAAATGAATAAACAAATAAATTTTGAAATAAAAAATAAATTTTAAATATAAAGAAAAAAAAAAAAACATTGTTAAAATAAAAAGTTAAAAAACCTTAAGAATCAATTAAAAATGAAAAATTGAAAAAAATAAATTAAAAAAAAATATAATAAATAAAAAATAAAATAAAAAACAAATTAATTTGAAAATATTAAGTTTAATTAAAAAAAAAAATCTAATTTTAAATACACAATTTTACTTGAAATAAAAAAAAAATATAAAAATTTTATGTAATTAAAAAAAAAATAATAAAAAAAAAAAAAAAAAAAAAAATATTAAATTCAAATAAATAAATAAATAAATACAAAATTTATTAAATTTTAAAAAATTAAATGAAAAAATTAAACATAAAATTTAACCATAAAAAAAAATGAAAAAAATAAAAAAAATCAATTAAATAAAAAAAATACAAAATTTAATGAAAATTATTAACAAAATTTAGAAAAAAAAATTAAAAACAAAAAAAAATGAATAAAATTAAATGAAAAATAAAGAAAATTTAAAAAAAAAAACAAAAAAAAATAAAAGAAATTAAATTTCAAATATAAAAATTAAATTTAAAAAAATAATTTTAATTTTTTTGAATTTAAAAAAAAATTAAAAAAAAATCAAATTAAAAAAAAAATATTAAAAATTAAAAAAGAATTAAAAAAAAGAATTTTTTGATCATGGTGGTGCCGTCAATCGACCTCTCGCGACGGGAGGCCGACCGCCGCGGGAGACCGATTCCCGGAATAGCCCTCCCACAGCGGAAGGCCGATTGGCGGCACCACCACAATCAAACAAATTATTTTAATTTTTAATATATATATATATATATATATATATATATATATATATATATATATATATATTTTTTTTTTTTTTTTTCTTTTTATTTTTAATATTTTTTAATTAAGTAACATATATATGTTTTTAATTTTGTTTTAATATATATATATTTTTTTTTAATTTCAAAAAATTAATTAATATTTTTTTTTTTTTTAAATTTAAATTTAAATTTAATTTGTTATATATATATATATATATATATTGGATTATTTAATTTTTAAAATTTAAAATTTATTTATTAAATTTTAATTTAATTTAAATTTTTTTTTAAAATTTTTTAGTTTATTTAGTTTTTCATTTTTAAAATTTATAAATTGTTTCATTTAAAAAAAACAGTAAATTTATGGATATTTGTTTTTTAATTATTTGCACGTGGTTTTTTTCATTTTTTTTGTTTTTTTAATGTTTTTATTTTTTTTAATTTTAATTTTTAATTAATTAATTAAATTTTTTTTTATTTTTTTTATTTTTTTAAATTTGTATTTTTTTTCTTCATATTATTATTATTTTTTTAATTTAAATTTTTAAATTTAATTTTTTCTTTTTTGTAATTTATTTTTTTTTATCAAATTTTTATTTTGTAATTTTAATTTTTTTAATTATATGGTTTTTTTAATAACTTAGAAAAAAATGTTTTTGATGTTTTATTTTTTAAAATTTTTTTTGGTTAATTTTTGTTTTTCTTTAAATTATGTGTTTTTTTTTTCAAATTTTGTCATTTCTTTTGATATAATTTTCGAATATTTTTGTTTTTTTAAATTTATTTTTGTTTAATTTTTTTATTTGTACGAGTTAATTTTGTTTTTTTGTTTTTACATTTTTATTGTTTATATATATATATTTGTTTATTTATTTAAGTTTTGTGTTTTAGTACCAACATGAAAATCACCACTCTAAAAAAAAAAAGGTTGATGCTGCATCAATACGTTTCAAAATTAGCCTGAAAATCACCGCTCTAAAAAAAAAAAAGTTGATGCTGCATCAATACGTTTCAAAATTAGCATGAAAATCACTAACATTTTAAAACAAATATTCATACTTCATAAATAAAAATATTAGAGTGTAAAAAATGTGCACAAAAAAAAAAGGGGTGATTCTGCATCACCACTTTTCAAAATCGGGTGCTTTTTATGCTACCAAAAAAAAGTAGGTAACAGTGCGGTTACTTATTTCATCGGTAACAATGTTCAATATTATTAGTTGAAAAAATGTGTCTCGAGGCTACCTCGCCTCCACTCGCCCGCTGTTAGATTTACCAACTAAAGATAGTGAACCACTCACTGGCACGTAACCATCATCTATCTAAATAATTTAAACTAATATAATCAGTTGAAATTGAGTGTTCAAGGCCATGCTACCTTCACCCACCAACTATTCAGTACTTTCACCTCAGGAAGGAAACACTTTCTTTTATGCATAGGGACTTAAATTACATCAGCCTAATCCTCTCTAGGGACTTGGATACAAAGAGAGATATAGTTAATAACATGGAGGGTGTATCAACTATATTATCTTTGAAGGAAAAAGAGTGCACTTTCCAGCAACTTGGTGGAATCTTCCACCTGTGTTCTTAACCCAATCCCATGGAACTATGGTTTGGAATTATTAGCGCACAAACCTTGGGTGTCTCCATCTCTCAAAGGTTTTCAACCAACATAGCCTCTCGTGCATTTAACAACCCTACAAGGCACAAACATTGCTCTGTGAATATCGATCAACAAGCATCATGGTTTTTTTAGCTGGATATCATCATAATTTTTCTTCTCCCTAAATTCTCTAAGTCTTTTGATCTTTTCTTCCCTCTCAGCAATGTGGTTAATCCTCAGGAGCCTCTCAGGATCTTGTTTTCCATGTTTCCTTCTCTGCCTGTGTGCATGAATCGTGTATGATTTCCCAAACCTTCTCAACCTCTTTTTTTTGTTCATCAAGTGCCTCCCTAAGTTGTTCTTTCATCGTGTGCATCCCTCCTACTCCTCCTCCATGCGCGAGATCCTGTGAATTGAAAATAATGTGTGACATCTTTCCATCTTTTCTATGATGTTTTTCCCTATTCCCGAGTGGTCTATGCAGACCAACCACCTTGACAGTGCAACACATATTGCCCATTTAATTTTTTCCTTTCTTTGTTTGTACTTGTTTCCCAAAGAGAACATGGGCATGCCTTGCTTTGCAACTAAGTTAATACATAGTCAACACATTCCCAACCACTCATTCAACCCATGAATGATATTTAAAAAAACCCACTTCCTCAAGCAATCTCCCACTTCAAGAAATGGAATCTGTCTCCCTCTCTCAACGATTTATAATTTATAATTTCATAATTACAAGGAAAAAGTTTTATAAGAGGAATTAACCCACATGGGATGTCACAAGCCCCACCCCCTTAGAGTAACATCGTCCTTGGTGTTCTATGACCAAACACAAAATGAAAACATGCCCTAAACTAAGTAGAACTGATTTGGAGCTTTTTATTTACAACTCAATTACAATTTCAATTCACATATACAATTTCTCGACCAACAACTAAATAAACATAAAAATTATCCTTGGATAAACCACTTTCTATGGCTCCTTAGCAGTCTTCTTATTGCTTTTTTTGTGCACCCTGATATCTTCAGGAAACTATAGTCCTATTTTCAGTCAGCTTCATTCACCCAGACCAAGCAATATACAATCTCTCATGAGATTCATCATAGAGTATTTGGAAAAAATTAAATTATACCTCTTTTCTTGTCCTTTGAATGCTTTATCAACCATTCACAAACATTTATTTAACAAATCTCATTTATCAAGTGTTCTCAACATATCCTCGTTCTTACAACACAATGACTACAAATCAGTGCAGAGGTAAGTTAATAACGAGGAGGTTTTATCAACTTCATTACTCTTGAAGGAATTAGAGTGCGCTCTCCAACAACTTATTGGAATCTTCCACCTGTGTTCTCAACCTAAATCCCATGGAACTACCATCAGGTGTTATCAGTTCACTAGCCTTGTGTGACCCTACCACTTAGAAATTATCAACCAACATAGTCTCCAACGGATTTATCAACCCTGTAAGGCACAACCACTAATCAATGATTATCAACCAGTAAGCCTTCTGGGTTTCTAAATTGGAATATCATATGAGCTTACCCTATGATTATCAACGATCAAGCCTCTTGGCTTTCTTAACTATGCTATCACTAGAAATTCTTTGCGATTATCAACCAACAAGCCTTATGGGTTTCTTAATTGTTCTATCAACAAAAATTATTGGTGATTATCAACCAGAAAGCCTCATGGGTTTATCAACTATGCTATCATTAGAGATTATCTACTCCACCGAATTATCTTCTAGCATCAACATGACACTTAGTGGATTACATTTCCAATCCTACAATCAAGGAGCCCAATTATTAGTTAATATAACATAAACACTTCTAATGCCCGGGCTACACTCTTAGTCCACATATAAAATTTCAATTTTATTTTTAAGCCCACAATCTTCCCTTTATTGCCCAATAATTTTAAATCTGGGCAAACTTAATAACATTTTAATGTGGAAGCTGTTCTATCTCCATATATAAATCAACCCTGTGTGTGGAAGTTAACTTTCTTCACTCATGGTTAACTCATATATTGAATCACCATTCAATATTCCAATAACCTAAAGGCTCACACCTCGAAGGAGCTCAACCCAAATTTTGAACTTTATAAAAACCCATACATTATAGGCACAAGGCTTACCTTTCGCATCTAACTATAATGCACCTCCGCACCCAATTTCATTTCAAATGTAAGGTTCAGGTTTATCATAAACCTTACATATATACCTCAACTGTATTCTGACACCAATCCCATCGTTAAGAACCCTTAATATTCTAAAACCTGCTTTATGAAATGTGGATCAATTTATATTAAGCCTTTGGTTTAATATCTGCTTCGACCATCACATATATACGCTTTCAACATTATAGTAAGAACTTCGAAATTGGACTTCCAACATAAAACAATTCAATATAATGAATCAACGTGAACTCCCTTGCAGCCCCACATAATCGTGCTCATTTAATCAACAAATATCTCATTAACTAATGCTGAACAGATCTAAGGGTCCACAATTTATTGCGCTCCAACTTAAAATTTCCGCCGTTAATTCGCACCATATTAACCTCCACGCAGTTCAAATTTCACATACCGTTGGATCTCCACAACCATCCATCGGACGATTGAAACACATATCGCATTTTTTCAACGTCCGCGAGTTAACTCTCCAAAAAAATGTGATATAAGCGGTTTTCAATTACCGCCCTTTGCCATGCGTCAGACAACTAATAGAATCACGTTTTTTTCCTCATACCTCTTACCGCTCTTAAATCACGTGAAACCCACACACGGTTTTGGAAATCCGCCTTCACTGTTCCTCACGGTTCCAATTGTTTCCTTTGCTCCAGGTTTTGTCCAACTATCGGTTTCGCCTGTAAATTTTGACTTCACGGTTTATCAAACCAACCCTTTCAGTAGACTTCCACATATGCGCCATCGCTCACAGTTTACTCTTCTACCTTTCTCAGGAACTCATCTGAGAAAGGAATTTCTATTTCTTCAAATAAAAGACTCACGCTCCGGCTGCAGGGTTCTCTAACACTCCCTCCTCCAACGTCAGTGTATGCCCTGTCTTATTTGCTCCACTGTGCAGTTTTGCCTCAACAGGCTTCAAGGGTACAATCACACTCTGCTTAAACAAGAGTTTGACCCGATATGAAAGTCGGAACCCAATACACCATATAATGAAGCCCCTTCCTCCGTTCCCTTCAACAAGATTCTTCTCAAGATCCGATGTATTCGGTTGTCAATCTCGGTACTAAAACTCAATTGCAATCCAGGTCATCGACCCTTGCAGTGGTCAATGACTGCAACACTCTCTCGTCTTATCAAAGGAATGTACAAATCCTTAATGCATTTAGTTCAAAACAAAGTGCTGGTGTTAGTTAACATTCATTATTTTATCAGACACAGAGTCTCATTTAACTCACAAATCACAGAGGTTCATAGCACGGTTTTATACAATTACTTAGTGGAAATTGAAGCCCCTTTACACAGAATTTCAGTCAATTAAACCGCATACATTCAGAACCAATTTCCTCATTATATACATGAACTTAAGTACAAAATTATCCACTTACAACTTCTTGCTTGGCCAGATTTTCAGTTCGATGACCATTCTATTCTCCTACTCTGCCTCTGAACTCTCTCCTTCTGTCTTTTAGACTTATTACATTTATACAAGTTACTACAGAATCACTTCAATTTCCTTTACAGCTCACAAGGACTCTCAGAATTCTCTACATCCTAATTTAGACTCAATCCCTCGAATAACTGAAACTGACTCTTCACCTACCTAACTCAATCAGCTTCCCTCATGTCCTCTAGTGGTTTAGAGAACATTTACAATTCCTTAGTTATTTTATTCAAAACATTAACAATTACATGAGAATTTAAAAACATGAGACCCCTATGTCTCATAAAAATACAAAGTACTTCATTGTGCCTAATGCCCCTGCATCAGACTCCCAAGGTTCAAATTGTTCATGATATCCTGATCATGTGTCTTTAATCTCTGCCTCTTGGATCCCATACTTTGTTTTGCTACTGTCCAGCAGTTGCATCATCCTTCAACTGCATTTCTCTAGGTCTCCATATCTTGTTCTTCAATTGACCACTAGCTGTACTTTCACAATCTCTCCTTGTATTTCCTTTGCTGAAATCCTTCTACTTTCTTGCTGTTGTCTGCTGCTTCTGAGACACCTTCATCATAAATCTTCTAATGTTTTCAATTTCTTTGTCCAACTTATCTCTTGTCTGGAAATTCCTCTGCTCACTACTGCCTTCAAACACTGTTGTTGTCAATACTGCTGCTGATACTGTATTCAAAATTTTTGTTGCTACTGTCAATGTTGCCTCACTGGTTGTGGCTAACATTAATTTTACTCCTGCAGAAGTCACCTCCCATGTTGCTGCCTCCCAAACTTCCAGTCCCTCTGCAACATTCTTTTTCTCATCACCTGCAAATTTACTCTTAGAAAACAAAGAATCAATTAATTTTCTTCCTGTAGTAACGTATTCATTCAATATGCTAGTAAACATAATTAATTTCTGCAAACTAGTATCTACTCCTCTTTCCTCCACAACTTCAGTCATCTTTACTCTGGTGTCTGCAATACCTTCCTCTTGTATAATTTCTTCCAGCAAACAATTCAGCCATCTCCCCTGTACTTGGTTCACATCATCAACACGCTGCAATTTAAATTCAACATATTATTCTTCCTCTTGGACAATCTTCAGTAATTTCCCATCATCATCTTGATTGATTCTGACAATCAAATCAAGTTTTCCAAGCTCTACACTTTCATCCTCTGTCAGAATGGAATGCTGATTCCTTCTTACTGTAGAAGCTTTTAAAATCTGCCCTCCAGTCTGCTCTTGGCCCATCAGACATGCCAATTCTTCTTTGTCACCAACTGTAACAAGTTTCTGCATATGAGCATGACTGTCTCATCTTCTTTCTGCAACATCTCTTCCTCTCCCAAGACAAATTCAAATGATGGATTTTCTTCCACATTACCTGTAAAAAAAATCAAATTGTCAGTTCTAAAATCACAAGACCCTATGGTCTCACTTGCTGGTCTAGTCACCAGTTCTCCTTTCTGCAGTTCCAAGTCTTCTTCAAGACTCAAAAAATATTCTCTATCATTCTTCTTCTCAGCTTCTAGAGCTATCTCCACTGATCCAATCACCATGTTAAAATGATGATTCTTCACTATGTTCTCAGCCAACATAGTTTCTCTTTCATTCAATTCTTTGACAATTTTCATTGGCTGTCCGTCTTTGGTTGCATCATTAACACATGAATCAACAACATTAATATCACAAGGTCTTAATGCTTCTTCCTCCCTTGACAACATATCAGTATGTTGTTTTGAGATTTCTTCCAAATCCTCTGTCAGCACATTAGTATGCTGATTTGCATCCTCCATGAGACAACTAGTCTCTCCTTCTCTCCATCATTTGCTCCATGAACACTGTCCATGAAGACCTTCCTGCCCTGCTTCTTCAGCAAATCATCTTGTGCATAGGTCCTCTACTTCCCCAATTCTCTTCTTTTAAAATTCAACCTTCTATACAATTCAACAAATTCAACTGGAGTAGATTTTGGGAACCTTACACAACCTTTTATGCCTCTGCTTGTTCTTGACCAATCATCAGCTGGTCCTTCTTTCTCCACCTCAATATTCTGCTGAATATTATCATTGGACTTCTCTGTCTTCAATTCCTCCTGAGATCTTGCTATCTCAGCATTGATATGAACATATTTTAGATTCAATTTCTCTTCCCCAACAAACTTTAAAGCTTGTTCATCTCCTTGTGATGCACCTGCAAGCATACACAACTCATCAGTTATAAAACCACAAGACTTTTCAACCTTGGTTTCTTTCTCAAGCACTTCCTTTTGAACAAATCTACATGTGGAATCTTCAAATTCCATCTTTGACTCAAGAACTCTGAGTTCCTCTTCCTTTGTAGAACTTTCCATCACCTCACAATTGTCAGATTCAGAAGTACAAGGTTTCACATCATCTAGTTGATCTGGACTTGTCCAACAACTTAGAAAATCATCAATGATTCTCTCTTCAGCAAGACAATCTCCTTGCTACCTTAAGTCTTCACCATGTCTCACAATATCTCTTGCAGATCTCCATTCTTCACCTGTACTCTGTTCTGCTTCACAAATAGAAATTTATTTTCTCTACTCAGCTGCTTTGAGTTCTTCTCTCAACAAGGAAATCTCCTTTTGCCTCAACCTCAACTGTAATGGTTGCCATTTCAAACTCTTCTTCATGAGCCAACCAACTCTCTGGTTTTCCTTTATCATCAGTTCCAATTTGTTGAACTGCTTCATGATCTCAGCTATCTCCTTCCAATACTCTGCATCAGTTAACTGCTGCCTCATGCCATTTGTCTTGGCATCTGCTTTCTCCTTTCTGTTGTGGCTTCTCTCAGAACCTCTGCAACCTCTACTATGACTATCAGTATTCATCCTTCTCTCCATGAGTTCTTCACTCACAAGCTACACTAAGCCTCTGCAACAACAAGATCTCTTGCTGTAACTTACCTCACCAATCCTTTCCTCCGGATCTGGGCTTTTGGAAAGTATTGGTCCCCTGTCTACTGGAACCTTTTGAGCACTCTCTTATGCTCTCTCTAGGCTTCACTCTGCAACTTTTCAAGAACACATCTATTCTTCTTTCATCCAACCTCCGTTGGGAATTCTCCAGGTTCTGCCACACTTTATTCTTCACCTCAGAATCCTCTGCTGGATTCTTTCATCACTACTCTCAAAGCTGTGATCTGCCTTGCTGAGATTTCTTAAATTGTCTGCAATATGAATTCTGCAAAAAATTCTTCAAACCAGACTTAAACACTGCTCATCAACTTACTTTCTCTTGAGAACGCTGCAATTGTCCTCCCTATTCAACCTTTAGCTGAATACTACCATCATCATCAAAACTTTGTCTTCACTTTACACAGTGCTGCAATCATAAATTCAAGTCAGATTTAAAATTATTTCAGCTGTAAGATCCCTGTATGATCTTATTCTTCACTTATCTCTGCAAATCTTGTTCACTGCAATTCTGTGTACTTTGCTGCTTATCATATTTAAAAATTTGGTCTTCCCTCTTCAAATCTGTAATCACTCTTCAACAGATTTATAACTTCAAGTTTCCTTCACTATTTCAGTACACATGTATTTCAAAAATTAAATTTCAATGAGCTATTCCAGCTCTGATACCACAATGATGCCCGGGCTACACTCTTAGTCCACATATAAAATTTCAATTTTATTTTTAAGCCCACAATCTTCCCTTTATTGCCCAATAATTTTACATCTGGGCAAACTTAATAACATTTTAATGTGGAAGCTGTTCTATATCCATATATAAATCAAAGCTGTGTGTGGAAGTTACCTTTATTCACTCATGGTTAACTCATATATTGAATCACCATTCAATATTCCAATAACCTAAAGGCTCCCACCTCGAAGGAGCTCAACCCAAATTTTGAACTTTATAAAAACCCATACATTATAGGCACAAGGCTTACCTTTCACATCAAACTATAATGCGCCTCTGCACCCAATTTAATTTCAAATGTAAGGTTCAGGTTTATCATAAACCTTACATATATACCTCAACTGTATTGTGACTCCAATCCCATTGTTAAGAACCCTTAATATTCTAAAACCCTCTTTATGAAATGTGGATCAATTTATATTAAGCCTTTGGTTTAATATCTCCTTCGACCATCACATATATACGCTTTCAACATTATAGTAAGACCTTCGAAATTGGATTTCCGACATAAAAAAATTCAATATAATCAATTAACGTGAACTCCCTCGCGACCCCACATAACCGTGCTTATTTAATCAACACATATCTCATTAACTAACGCTGAACGGATCCAAGGGTCCACAATTTATTTCACTCCAACTTAAAATTTCTGCTGTTAATTCACACCGTATTAACATCCACGTAGTTCAAATTTCACATACCATCGGATCTCCACAACCATCCATCGGACGATTGAAACGCATATCGCGTTTTTTCAACGTCCGTGAGTTAACTCTCCAAAAAAACGCGATATAAGCGGTTTTCAATTACCGCCCTTTGCCACGCGTCAGACAACCAATGGAATCACATTTTTTTCCCTCATACCTCTTACTGCTCTTAAATCACACGAAACCCACACACGGTTTTGGAAATCCGCCTTCACTGTTCCTCACGATTCCAATTGTTTCCTTTGCTCCAGGTTCCGTCCAACTATCAGTTTCGCCTGTACATTTCGACTTCACAATTTATCAAACCAACCGTTTTGGTAGACTTCCACATATGTGCCATCACTCACAGTTTACTCTTCTACCTTTCTCAGGAACTCATATGAGAAAGGAATTTATATTTCTTCAAATCAAAGACTCGCGCTCCGGCTGCAGGGTTCTCTAACACTCCCTCCTCCAACGTCAATGTATGCCCTGTCTTATTTGCTCCAATGTGCAGTTTTTCCTCAACAGGCTTCAAGGGTACAATCACACTCTGCTTAAACAAGAGTCTGACCCGATATGAAAATCGGAACCCAATACACCATATAATGAAGCCTCTTCCTCCGTTCCCTTCAATGGGATTCTTCTCAAGATCCGATGTATTTGGTTGTCAATCTCGGTACTAAAACTCAATTGCAATCCAGGTCATTGACCCTTGCAGTGGTCGATGACTGCAACACTCTCTCGTCTTATCAAAGGAACGTACAACTCCTCAATGCATTTAGTTCAAAACAAAGTGCTGGTGTTAGTTAAAATTCATTCTTTTATCAGACACAAAGTCTCATTTAATTCAAAAATCAAAAAGGTTCAAAGCACGATTTTATAAAATTACTTAGTGGAAATTGAAACCCCTTTACACAGAATTTCAATCAATTAAACCACATACATTCAGAACCAGTTTCCTCATTATATACATGAACTTAAGTACAAAAGTATCCACTTACAACTTCTTGCTTGGCTAGATTTTCAGTTCGATGGCCATTCTATCCTCCTACTCTGCCTCTGAACTCTCTGCTTCTGTCTTTTAGACTTATTACATTTATACAAGTTACTACGGAATCACTTCAATTTCCTTTACAGCTCACAAGGACTCTTGGAATTCTCTACATCGTAATTTAGAATCAATCCCTCAAATAACTGAAACTGACTCTTCACCTACCTAACTCAATCAGCTTCCCTCATGTCCTTTAGTGGTTTAGAGAACATTTACAATTCCTCACTTATTTTATTCAAAACATTAAAAATTACATGAGAATTTAAAAACATGAGACCCCCCTATGTCTCATAAAAATACAAAGTACTTCATTGTGCCTAATGCCCCTGCATCAACTTCCATGTCATCTGCATGATACAACATGAGCACATAAAATTCTTATTCTTATGACATTAAATTCATCAATCAAACATGCCTACTTTTTCTCAATTGATTCCTCACACAACCAAGAATATTTTCATGCCACCTATATTTTCATTAAATAAGTATGAGCCATCATTCTTCCACAAGAATAACACCTGAAAAACCTGTCAATCACAATGGAATTCATATATGTATCATAATTATGAACATATCACATATGCAAATAAGGTCATGGTCACAAGAATTTCCTTTGTATCATTTTCATGACTGCCTCAACCCTTTCCATTATCTCATGGACCAAACCAACCCACATGGGATTTCATACTACTATCCACTTAGTCATGGACATATCATACATTAAAACATGTAAAATAAAACCAGATTTTTAGAGAACTCCTTGTAATGTTTTTTTTGTTTGCACACGATTTTCAACATGTACATAATTTCATTTCTGATGTTTTGTCATATTTAGGAGTGATGCCCCAATACACACCAACGATGGTCTTTCCTTGCCCATCGCCCAAGCCCAACCTTTCTTATTTTTTTGTTCATTCTCTTTATTCATTTGTGGGCCTACTCTATCACATATCTTTGTTGGGTTTCACACAAATTTTTTTGTTTTTGTTTTGTTTTTTAATTGTTTTATTTTTTGTTTGCTTTTGTTTTTTGTTTTTTTTTGCTTTTTTGTTTTGTTTTGTTTTGTTTGTTTGTTTGTTTGTTTTTTTCTCTAGATTCGTGGATTTCATACCACACCTCACCATTGTTCCCAAGTACCCCAAATAATGAAGAACGAAAGGAAAAATCCAAAGGGAAAGATGGAAACCATAAAAAGAAATAAACTCATGACAATAGTCATAAAATCGCGCAACAAAATAGAATGTCCATGCATAATCCAACAGTAAAAAGGGAAGTTCAAACATAATTCAATAGAGGAAAACATAAAATAAAATATTCAACAACATAACAACTCAATCCCCATGATTTCTGACGTCTCCCAATGCCTCATGAGTAAGGCTCAATCCAAGCCCTTTCCATGATTTGATCCAGTCTCTTTTACTACAACCAACCACAACAATTAAACTCAACCATTACAAAATTTATCAACAATTAATTACATTTCCTTGACAATAATAAAATGGATATTTAGTCCATATTTAATCATCTATTTCGACCGTTTATTCCAGGTGACCAACGTGCCTTTTTTCCACGACTGCATGAGTCCTAGGCATGTTTCGAGCTACGTCCTCCACTGTCTATGCTTCTTGCACAATATACAGTCTTGATTGATTTCTCTATATCTGGGGGCAGTCCCTATGCAAATGGTTCTCCCCGCATTTCCAACATACTATGGGCTTCTTTTAGGACCCATCCCCTTCATGAGCCTAGGAAAAGCAACGTTCATAAGTTGCGTTGAACTTCTGCTAAGTTTTACCTTCATTGATGGTGAAGCTTCTTACTTTATTCCCAGAATGATGTCCCGAATTTTCTTTTCTTTTTCCTCCATTTCCTAAATTTTCTTTTCCATTAATATCGGTCTTAAGCTCTGTCTTGCACCTAGATTGTATGTAGAAATTCTTTAAATTTCTATCTGTGTCCTCTAAGGCACGTGGCTCATTAAATTCAATCTTGTGTTTGAAGGACTATGAAAATCCATTGATAAATATTTGGACTTTTACGTTTCATCCTTGAGGTAGGGCACATATTGAAGCAAGTCCATGAATTTAGTAACATACTCGTCATTAAACATATACCCCATTTTGAGCTCATAGAACTCCCTTGGCTTGTTTTCAAAATATTTTTCGGACTAGCATTTGTCCCTGAAGTGCTCCTTTAATTATTTGCATGATAACTCCTCTTATCTTATACCTTGTACATTATTTAGTTCCTCCAACCAAATATCGACCTTGCCTTTCAAGTTGTAGGTTGCTACCCTTGCTTTCATATTCTTAGAGTAGTTATGAACTCTGAAGAATGTTTTCATCCCCATCAACCATGATTTGACATATTCTTCTTCCTTTACATCACCATCAAATGTAGGATGCTTAGCTTTCTTAAATTCATCTGGTACATATTATTTTTCCTTCATACTATGCTGATGATTATGATGATGATAATGCATTATGTGAGTGTATTCAAGATGCTACTCAAGGGTGTTGGTCCTCTTCTCTGGAGTGTCCAGTAGAGTACCTCCTTTCACTGTATATCATTTTTCATTCTTTGTCTCTTTCTATAAATGCTCCGATTTCTCCATTTTTCTTTCTTCTTGTCTTAAGGGACTCTACATGTCCCTACGACTAGCTCCCAACTCATGTTGTCTCTCCTGGAAAACCAAGTGTAATATATATCAACACTTGTTTCCTCTTCTTGATAATTACTTGTGAGTATTAGATGTGTTATTTCTTACTTCTTATATATTCTTCATCAAGAAATTATATAAATTTTCAATCTTTCAGGAATATAAAGATCACAAAGAGGTAAGAGACACCAAAATTAGGCTACTAGTCGGGGTAAAAACCACAAGCGGAAAACCAAAGAATCCTCTCTTATAGAATCAGATCAAAATGAGATATCCAAGACCAAGACCAAGATCAAACTTCCACCAAGAGACCAAGTCAAAATCCTCCTCCACGTCACCTCCAAAGTCAAGATCAACACTAGTCAAACTTGCTCCAAAATGGTCAAACTTTAGGAATTTCAGACTTGCAACTAGGGCTAAACTTTGATCTACAACCAATTTATAAAAATTCAGTCTCTTTAATAAAAATTACATACCACATGTGCGAGCTGCTCCAAGATCAAATTTTGTTCAACTTGGAATATTCTTCTTGTTTGCTTTTTTTCTCTCTTTTTTGACTTGGTTTTTATTACTCCTTTACATGCTTCAGATGTTCTTCTTGTTGGTCGAATGAATGAGATCCAAGAAGGTTGAAATTGTCTCTTATATATAGTTTTCTAGGAGGTCAAATAAGTGTCTTTTGGAGGACTGAGTTGACTTGTCCAAGGAGTTTCGACTTGGTCATTTGTAGACTTATGACTCAACATAAAATTTAAATTCCTTTTTATTATCAATGTTTGAATGGAGCATGAGTCAAGTACATTTTCTTTTGACTCATAAAAAAAATATTTTTGACTCTTTTTGAATCACTACACATGAAGAACATGCTTTGAAAAAATAAATAAATATAATAAGTGCATTAATGATTAATTTACATTGTGAGCACCAAAACTAGTTACAATCTCCAACGCTACCTCTTAAGCAGGGAGGTATTCATAATGAATCATCAAGATACTCTCATGTTGAAAAATTCATATAAGAAAGGATCTGAATCAATAAGCATTAACATCATAACCAAGATTATCACATTACCATGACAAGTAAAATCCGTCTCTCCACTATATTAGAGCACAATGTTAGGAGGCATTCGATATGACACCACATTAACTCTCTGAGGCACATAATCCACCTAGGATCACCAAAGTATGTCCTACATAGGACCATTTCCCACAAGGAAATTTCATCGAATGGACCATTCTTTATCCAAGTCCATGTACTTAAATTAGAGTGTTAATATTAATCAACCATAATACATGACTCAAGTATGATTGTCTAAAATTCGTATCCAATCCACCATTCTACTTATCCATGTCCATGTACTTGAATTATGACTGTTAATCCTAGTCACAATACATGACACAAGGAAAAATATGTGTCAAACCTCACTCCCTGTTAACTTGGGAGGAGAAATCCACAAGCCCAAGCTTGTCTCGGAAGTACTCATACTTCATTTACATCAAATATTTGTTAAATCATGGAGATCGGTTATAGCTTCTTGGCTCCTATTTGCATCATGATTTTGAATCATAAAGTGCTTCGACCTTCCATTAAACCAGGTTCATGACAATCATCATTCAAATTTGATCATTACAAAGTATCATGGTTGAATCTAAAACGTCATTAAGCAATCCATCAAATGTTTTATGGAGCCAATTCTAATTCACATCTAACTGCATAAACTACCAAATCTTCTGCCTCTGTAGTGCTTAGTGCAACATAATCCTATTTTTTATTCTTCTAATAAACCATACCAGATATCAAACATAAATAACCACTAGTCATACTTTTTCTCTTCATCAACATTGTTAGCCTTAAATAGATCTATGGATAAAATAAATCAGCTATCGATATAGTGATGGATCTACAAGATCAAAATTTCTCAGCTTTTTCAAATTGCTTTACAATCCATTATTCCAAAATTTTGGAGAATCTTGATCACAAGCCTCCTTTGATAAAGGAATATTTCATTAGTTTTCTATTAAAACCTTAGGTCCCAAGTGGTGGAGTATGTTGTGAATACAATCCCCTCTGTAGACAGAGGAAATATCTCTAGCCCTAGAGTGGTTCTAGAAATGCACGGGACTATCTATGAACCCTTTCCTAGTTTGTATTCAAAGAAGAATAAGAATAAGAAGAACCTACCTCTTCCTGATGTTATCGTCCAGTCCTTTGATGAAGACCTTGATTCCATGATCCTCCAGGCTTGCTCCTCATGGATTGTGGCATTTGAATGCCTGTAAGAGATCAAGAGACAAAAACAAGAGGCATGAAAAGATACATATCATACATTGAATACACACTACCTAACAAATAAATAAGCATTAGGCTACTTGCATAGATATCTTAGACAAATATGGAAAGTGAAACATCAAATGTATTATTAATTATAGAAAGAGGAAGCATACAACCATGTCCTTGATGTTGGGGACCTCCATTTGGTGATGTCCAAGTCCAAACCAAGGCTCTTCAAGCAATCCTTCTTCGAAGTGGAAAATTAGGAATAATCAAAACATAGGGATGCACAGGATTAATGATCATGTAAGACCAACTAATAGTGGAAGGATATGGTTCAATTTATAGGTAGGGAGAAGGATTTAGGGATCCATAAAGGAAGGAGGAAGGCCCACTTCTTAAGGGAAAATTCCCTAATGATAGGATCAAGAGATCCAAATGAGAGAGCTCAACCATATCTCCACTGAACCATATCCAGCTCATTGTTATGGAAGCTTCTAGTGCATGAAGCTTCTTATCCATTTGAGGAAACACTACCAGAAAGGGACCAACGCGATTTTTACCATCAAAAGCATGCAAGTGGCGTGAGGTCAAAGTGTTGCAACCTGCCATTAGCATGGGAAAGCAACTGGCAAAGAGAAATGATCTAGAAATTTAGGTTTTGAGCTTAGCTTCTCCAGAAATTATTCAAGGAAACTTTCTACTAACCTTTAAGGGATATATTGATGTATTGTCCATGGTGGATATACTACACAGTATTCATTTCAGGGCACTTCAGGATCAGGAAAGGGAAGTGAACAGGGTGACAAATTATTGTGTAACATATGCCCCCTAAAGCATGAAGGCAAAATAGGGAGTGATGGGTGAAATGCTTTACGAACCAAGGCAAGGAATCATAAAACTGCCATGATACCTGCCAAATCAAACACAATACAATATGTGACAACTCTGATAAAAACATGCCTAATAAAATATTCTTGAATAGGCATCCAATAACACATGAACCCACGGTATGGTTGCAACCATTTGTCCGAAAGAGGTCATGGAAATGGATCCGCGGTATGGTCGGAACCCTTTGTATAGCAAGGATCATGTGTAAAATCATGAATAATCAATAACTCCAGACATCCTAGATAATAACTGATGTGATCCAGGGTCTTCCCATCTATCTCAATCCATCCACTGTACGAATCTAACCATATGAATAGATGTACTGATGTCGAACATGGTAGAAACCACCTGATTATCGGTCAACGATGTAAACCATTAATAGGGATGAGAGAAACCACCAATGATGAAAATGATCCTCAAGGTACAACTGCACAATATACAAGGGTGAATAAATGATTTGAAGTCGAACACTTACAAAATCATCTGATTGAAGGCCAATTATGTGAACCTATCTTCAAATGCGAAGAACTTGCCATTGAGGCATGTAAGCTCCAATGTACTGAAAATAAGTTCCTAAATCATCTTCCTGGATAATGCGCTGAAGTTGAAAAGAAGTGATTTGTCAAAGGAGGGCCATAATGATTCCCACATCATCCACATGAAACAAAGGATATTTCAATAAGAAAGGAGTGATTCAGGATTGTAGCAAATAGGGTCAAATAAGAATAGGATGTTTAACTTGTACAAAAAGGACTTCTCTTGAACATATCGATGACATGACTCCATAGTGTGGCAGAATTTGACTCAAAATAGGATCAGAGGTCATGATGACAAAAATTTTGATCAGATAAGAGGAAAATGGATTTCCCAAACCTAGGAAGGTAAGTGAAAAATGAAGGATATCCCCAACCCAACATGAACTGCATATGAGTGTCATGTTCAAGAGCGACATGCTGCCTAAAAAACACATAGGAAGTTCCACTTTCAATTTTCCCATGTTATTGCTAATGAGTACCTCTTTATTTTTGATAGAAAGCATGAAGAGGAAAACATATGCATAACGTATAAGTTCATTCTTTGAATTAATCCATCCTAATAAGTTTAACGAGCCCTACGAAGCAGTAACTCAATCTTGTCATGGTGAAAAGTCTTTCATCGTTTAAATTTTATGAGTCCGATAGAAGAGTAACTCAATGTCTTTTTCATGTTTAGAGAGTTTGAGAAATAGATGAAAAAGAAAACTCCATCATGTCCATTTTCTTAAATCGTCCCTCGAATTCGAAAAGGTAGAAAACAATATCCGAGAGAACCTCTTGACCATGTTCGATCAAGGTATTCCTTTTTCATAAATAGTAAATCTCATCCAGAAAAAGGGGTAGACATATATTGAAACCACATCAATTCATGTAATTTAACGAGTTTGAAATGACAAATACTCAACAATATTTTTAGTTTCGAAAGTCAGAAAAGAGCTTAAAGATGACTCCAAGGGGTTCCTTTTTCATTTATTTTTAACAATTTCGAAAAAGAGATAAAATAAAACTCGTTACATCAGTAAAAAATGATCATTGTCATCGTTAAAAAGATCATATTTCTGCACAAAGAGAACCACACATCACTGATATCGAGTAAAATAATAAAACATTGTAAAAAATATGTTTAAAACTTATAAATAGACAAAAAATAATTTTTTTTTTACCATTTCACTTTGGGTAAATTTGAGAAGCACATTTTACCCCATTTTCCTCTGATCTTTAGATAAGCAGTGCGAACGATCCAAGACACCATTCAATGATTCGTCAGTTGTAGGTAAGAGCTATGTCTTTTCTCATTTTTCTCATTCCATTTTCAATCCATTTAATTTATAAATTTAAGGGTTTAAGAGGATATTTTTAAGTTTTATGTTGTGAGTGATCGACGCAAGTTTGACCTATCAGACCCGCGCCGATCGCCCATAGCCCGTTAGGCCAGCGCATTGTCTGCGCGGGTTTAATTCCAACAGACGAACTGGTCGCTGAAAATATTAAAAATAAATAAATATCCATTTTTAATGATTTATTTCCAATTTTGATCGGTTGAAAACTCCTAAAATACCATTTATGGATGTTTTGCATGTGTTTTCGACAAAAATCGTTATTGAATGGAAAGAAAAAGGTCATAAGGTAGAAGATCATAAAGCTCTCCAAGATTTTCATTGCATCAATGCCTTGAGAAACTATGGCTTTCTCAAGTTATTTCAAACCTTAGGACTCAAAGCTCAACTTGAGCTACTGGAACATCTCATTGGGCTATGGAATGTAGATCACCAATTTTTCATTATCGGGGACCAAGAACTTGAAATAGATATTTCAGACATTTATTTAATTACTGGATTCTCTAGGAGAGGAGAGAGAATCCTACTCTCTGGAGCTCGTACTGGGGGTGAGAGCATGAGTATTATCATTGGGAGACATTGTCATGGTGCTAGAAATACTTTAAGTGGAAAGGTGAATATCAAAACTATCACCAATATGCCTTTGAGGACGATTTTGCACACTATGGCCCACGTAGCTAGGGCCCAAGTGTTGCATGAGGCAAAAAAGTATCATTTTCAGTACGTTGTAGATTTTATTTCTCTCGCTATGTTCAACGGGTGTGAGGGACTGTTGGCTAACATGAAAAGTCCACTTACAAAGTGAAAAACGGGGTTGCTGAAACAATTCAGGTATGGATCCATATTGGTCACTTTCTTCCTCGAGTGAGTGCCATTGTTTCAATACCATCTGCTTGAGGTATATGATTTGGTCCCAAGAGATCTGAGGCTGTTCAGATGGCGTGAGATCATGCCTCGCCATGGAGGTGGCCAGAAAATTGATTTCCCGACAACATTTTTCAGTTTGTTATGCTGTCAATTGATTGTAGTAGATGAATACACATATGCTGGTATGGATTTATGAGGATATCTATATCTTCCCCTTCTGCTAGGTGAACATTGGTCTGATGTAGGTAAAAAACTTGTTTTTTTGTTTTTTTTTGTTTTTTGTGTTATGTGTTCTGAGTTGTAAAATTATGATTATTTTACAGATGTTGGACCAGAGAGACCAGTAGGTATGTCCCCGATTTCGAGGAGGGTAGTGTGCCAGATCAAGGATGCTCCTTATGAGGAGGGAGAAGACCTAATCATAGAGATTGAGTGTAGCCTATAGGGCCTGACCAGAGGAATTCCAAAATACGTGAATTTTGATGACATACCACTGCACTTTCAGAGGCACACCGTAGGAGTCTCTGACAAAATTCACTGGTTACTATGGCAAGTAATCCAGGCGGTCACTTGCTACCATGAGCACCACATGGGCGGATAAATGCCTTTAGTTTATTTTCTAAATTGATGTAGGTTCATAGAGCCATTATGTAGGGAACACATATTTTTGGAGATTTTGATGTAACATACTTTTACAGACTCGATAGATGTGTGTGTGTGTGTTTCTAATGTTACAAAGTGTTCTTATATCATGATTTTGTGTTTGGTTTTTTACATATGTGAAAATTTCGATCTAATACATAATTTTCCAATGTATTTGTTAATGTATTAAAATTCCATGGAATGTGTTGATATGTGATATAATCAAAATGTCTTTCCAGTAATTGAACATGTAAATACATGTGAAAAATTTGAGGGTTTCTTACTGAATAATGACCATTTAACTGTAACACAACGATTTGTGAGTCTAGTTTGACAACCAAGCCTCTAATACAAAGATAAATTGCATCTGATAATAGTTCAATGAATGCACTATATTCACAATAATATTAGTTGTTTGACCCAAAAAAATCCTTGTAGATTGACCAACTCTCTGCCAGGGGAAAAAAGTTCCCATGCTACAGAAGATAAGTTTCGTGTGCTATAAGAGGCACCATCAGTAAAGCTGACATAATGGTTCGATGACATCTGCAAACCAAGTGGAACACACGGTAAGCAGAGGAAACATGTCTGCAAAGCTAACATTCACACCAAAAAATATAAAAGCACACTAATGAATAAGACACTAATATACAAAGTACTGTACTTGTGATCAAGGATAATACTTCTTGAGATAAATCTCGTTCCAGGGCTCGATCAACTGGTTACCCTCATAATCGACTAGCTCATAGGTGCTTTTCTCTAATAAACATTGAAAAATGCAAGGCCAATGCCACATTGGCTCGAGCTTTTCAACCTCTAATTTGTCATGGGATTGACCATGAAGTAGGACCATGCCACCTTCAGAGAAAACACGAGGATTGAAAGACTTATCATCCTAAACTTTAAATCATTTTTTTTGAGATTCAATGACTAAAGTAGCGATTCGTCAAGTCTCATTGAGACGCTCAAGATAAAGAAAATGTTCCTCTTCTGGCGAAGTGTCGGGAACCAGTTCGATGCTAGCTTAAAATAAGGGATTTTACATTCAATTGGAAGTGTAGCTTCCAGACTATACACCAGCTGAAATAGCGTGAATCTGGTAGAAGTCTTAGCAGAATTTCGGTAATTCCACAGGGCCGAGAATATCATGGGGTGCCACTATATTGTATGTCTCCCAATGGTTCATTGAAGCATCGTTACCAATACTTTGTTGACAGCTTCGACTTGGCCATTGGCCCATGGATAATATGGAGTGGAGCTATCGTGGTGAAACCCCAGTTGAGCAGTAATATCTGTCATCATATGATCGCAAAAGTGAGAGCCATGGTCAGTGACGATGGCTTTCGAGACACCTAAGGTCATGAAATCTATGCGCCATTTTGCAAATGGCCCGATGGTCACAACTAGGTGCAAGGGAGCGGGCGGGGTAGATTCTTTAAGAGAATAAATTTGGAAATCATGGCATTTGCAGACGACAAGAATGCAATATTTGAAAATAGATGGCCAAAAATATCTTGCTCGAAGGATTTTCTAAATGGTAGCATAACCAGACATATGACCACCATAGGCCTTAGAGCGGAATTCATTAAGAAATTTCTCATATTCCTCAAGATTCAAGCATCGACAAAGGACAAAATCGACCTATTCTGATAAAAAGTATCTCCAATGATGCGATATGGTTGAGATTGGTAACGAATCCGTCGTCTCTTTGGATATAAACAATGACATCACCATACCATGGATTAAGAGTACTGATGAGAAAGAGTGATTCATCGGGAATCGACTCATTGAAAGGTGTAGGATCAACTGTAGCTGGAATATTGCAAATCAATTAAGCAAAGACAAGTAATTTTTTAGACTTAGTCATAGCAAACTCTAAGTCAACTGCTGGAGAATGAAAATCCATTTGGAGTATTTTACCCCAAGCAATTGAAGAGTAAGGATGTAAGTCATGGGGTTCCATTCAAAAATCATAGCAGGCTTACACAAGAGAATATAATGGCGGAAGCACTAAACACCATGAATAACAATTAAGGCAAGTTTTTCTATGTCAGCATAACGATTCTTAGCGTTGAAGATATTTCAGCTCAAGTAGTAAATAAAAATTTCATGACCATCATCATCATCCTGAACCAGCACCAGACCAATAGTGTTATCTGTGGTGGCCAGATAGAGGAAATAATCATGATGATAATCGGGAGGATGCAATAAAGGAGCACTGACAAGGGTTTTCTTCAAAGCATCGAAATAATTTTGAGAAATCTAATCCCAAATGAATGGGAATCCATTTTTTAATAGACGGTTAAATCCTTTAGCAAGCTCCACATAATTCAGGATGAATTGACGAAGACACTACAAGGAAAAGACCCTCTAGAGAAGGTTATAAAGGAGATTTTTAGTGTTATAAAATTGGCCAAAATTGTCAAAAAAACATTTGCTACAACATCCGTTTATGGTTACGAAGGTTTTGGCAGAGCTTTTAACGGAAATTCAACACAACTAAAAAAAATGGGCGGCTGGAGGTTATTACGGATATTTTTTTCATCGGTGCGCTACTCTGGCTTGAACACACCTATGCATACATATAGAAGGTGCCTCGGGGTAGTCGAAGGAAAATGCACCGGGCCGTTAAGGTATAAAACCGCACCGGGCGTAGTGTTGGTGATACAATGCGTGGGGCCATTCTAATTGGGCTTGGTATTTGTGCAGTGGCCATAGGTCGTATCAACACACTGGTGCGTAGACGTATAGAAATGCACTGGTGCGTAGTGTCACAGAAAGGCACCGAGATTTATAATTGGTATCGGTATTCGTGCAGTGCCCATAGGTTGTACAAATGCACTGGTGCTTATAGAAACATAAATGCCCCAGTGCCCAATATCACACAAATGCACTGAGATTTATAATTGGCATCGGTATTCGTGAGGTGCCCATAGATCGTACAACGACGCCGGTGCATATAGGCACATAAACGCACCGGTGCGTCATATCGCACAAACGCACCAATATTTTTAATTGTTTTTGGTGATTTTTCGGTGCTCATAGGTCGTAGAAACGCACCAGCGCGCTTCTTAATAAAAACACACCGGTGTACAGTTACTGACATGCACTGGTTTTCATTTTGTATTTTTTAGAAACATCGACCTGTGACAGTGCAATTATTGTGATTGTTTTAAATTCGTTATTCATCAAAAGTCGACACATCTTATAACAATATTCATATTAATTAAATTCTTATTAATGCATTTGAATGTGATGTTTGGATTAATTTGTTATATCATATCATAATTATTGTGGTTTTTTAAAAATCATTATTCATCAAAAGTTGACACATATATATCTCATAACAATATTCATATGAATTAAATTTTTATTAGTGCATTTGTGAACGACAATGGAGAATGCAATAGCGATGGAGAATGCAATAGAATAAATTAAAACATATTTTATGATATATAATATATATGAATAAGACAATCTTTATCATACAAAATGGGACAGTTATTGGTATCCCTTTGTCTTTCAATTGGGACACTATGTCCATTACCTTAAAAAAAATGTCTGATTTCACAGATATATTTCAAAAAATACAACGCCTTAATTTGTTATCCAAACATAGTGATCATCATTCTTTGCTTGAATTGTTGTCATTGCTAGAGCTATTTCCATGACTTGGGGTTATTTTCAGGAATGTTTTGTCCAAGGTGTTGATTTTTTTCTTCTTCTTCACCTTCCATCTACAAACATAAAAATAAACTGAAATGACTGTATATACATTGGCGAGAATAATGAAAATTGCAATATTAAATAATATACATCAATGTAAATCGAAAAGAAAAATGATGTACCATAGCAACAATTGACTCATAAACTATACACATTCTTTCAAAAACATGTACCATGCCATCTTTCAAAATTTCATCTGTTGGTGCAGTTCCATACTTTGGTTGCTGCAAGTTTTATACCCCATAAAAAATAATATATTTAATATAAAATATGTTTTTGTTCTATTAATTATAGACGAAGCTAAGTAGAACAAGATCGATGGATGCTTACAAATTCCACAAATAATTTATGATATGCTAACATATACTCACAACCCATATTTAACCCAATTTTAATCAATTCGTCTGATGGTTCTTCTTTGTATGTTAGCACCTGTTTGAAGACACTCAATGATGATTTTTGTAAAACAACTTAAAAAATATAAAAATAAAATCTAGTTAAGTTATTATAAGGAAGTAACAATTACTCACAAAATTAGATATCAACCCTTTTCTTCCTTGTCGTCCTATTTTATGTGCTGAATGGGTTCCATTTTATTTTATTTTCTGCAAGAAAATTCTTGAGAATTAATATTAAATGCTAAATTGTTTATTTATTGTACCTAATGATCGAAAAATTCAATGATTACATATTAAATTTGAAGCATGTTGTTGTTGAGATGGCTCCTCTTGCGATGCAATTTTGTCCATTTCTTCGACCATTTCCTTGTACACCTTTTTGGACATTCCTACTGGCATATTTCTGATATCAGCTCTTTCATCTTTTGAGATTTTCATAATCTTCCTAAAAATGTAACATGACAATAAAATATTTAATTTTTATATTGATATCTGAAAAGTAAATATAATAAAAGTGATATTTATAAATAATTCTAGACAAAAATTTAAAGGAATATTACTTTTTCATTCCTTCTTTTTTGTTGTTGTACGTTTTTGCTATTAAAAGTCTGACATGTCTCATTGACCAATTCTCTGGAAACTCTTCTTTTAGTTTAGATAAAATTTGGTTCTTGGAATCATTGGATTGATTTTTTTATTGTAAGTGGAAATAACGTCTATACATTCGCTCCACTAGATCCCTCAAAATTTTGTAAAAGTTTTTCCTCCTTTTGTTAACTTCCAGCACCACTCCAAATGAGCTAAGGAGTAATTCATTTTCATTTTTTGGTTGTACTCCAAATGAGTAAATTGCACTATGTTAAGTCCCTATATTAATAGTGTAGCCCCTTATTATATTAGTGTATCCCCCCTTATTGTTATTATTGTACCCCTGTAACCCTCATATTGTTATTATTGTGCCCTTACATTATTATTTTTAGGTCGGCTAGGATTACATTGTGGCCCCACTAGGATTATATTGTGGCCCCATGGACTCCTATATATAGAAGGAGGTTTTGTTCATTTGTATCATCTAAGAATTGTTCATTTATGTAATGTATTGGAGGTTTTCCCCTCGAAGTGGCTTATTTCTAAGGCGTTCATATCTCTTTTCTTCTATTTTTGGAGCTGGTTACACAACATTTGGTATCAGAGGTTTGGATTCTAGGGTTTCGCTGCTCCAAACAGGTCAGCGTGGAATTTTCGCTATAATTTTTTTTTTACGAAGTTTGAGAAGTTGAAATTTTTAGGGTGCGAAGCCGAAATCCTGAGGAAGCTTGTCTAAAAATTTCAGAGCTTGGTTCACAATATTTGAGGAGATATCATCTGTGGAAGTTAGGTGTTTTTTCAGGCTCCTAAATAGGTCATCTTGGCATTTGCGTTATAATTTTTTTTTTACGAAGGTTCAGAGTCTGAAATTCATATGGTGCGAAGCTGAAATCCTGAAGAAATTTTTAAAAATTTTTAGAGCTTGGTTCACAATATTTTTGGAGATATGATCTGTGGAAGGTAGTGCTTTTTCAGGCTCCTGAATTTCATCTCAAAGAGGTGATCGTGGGAAACATTCAATAACTCTCTCTCTGGGCATCGGATTGGAGTGTCGTAAAAAGTGGTCGCAAGTACACAGCCTGTAGTTTCTTGGATATCAATTTCAGAGACAAAGGACGAAACAATGACACGTGGCAAGTCGTACAAGTTCGCACTACTGAACCAGTCCAGAATTAGGTCATTGTGGGAGAGTGGACACAAATTTCTCTTGGAGAATCCAAATCAGGTCAGACCTGTGGAATTAAAAAGAGAATTCAGAGGGCTACTTCAGTGCTAAATTTCAAATATTGAAGTGCCGAAATCACAGAGATAATCCAATTTCAATATCAATCTCCTCAAAAGCAAGAAAAGGGTGTGTATTGTTTTTTTCCGAATTGCATAAGTTTTGTTTGAAGAATCAAGTTGAATTGATTCCAAGGGAATATTGAAGAATTTTTGTCAGTAATGGGTTCTATTATGCCTCCAAAAAATAATTACATACCCATTAAGCCCTCAGAAGGCTATACTATGATGCATGAGGAGGAAGAATTGCAATATGAGATATCAAAATTACGGTACCAAGTGCAACAAATTTCGATCTTACGAAGAGCAACTGAAGATGAAATAGATGGTTTAAAAGTAGAAATAGAGGCTAATTTGGATGGTTTGAAGGATCAAATAATAGCTAATATGGATGATAAATTAGTGGAAGATCACAACGAGCATCAACAACAAGTTCTCCAACTCTCAAAGGATAACCCAACTTTGGTGCAGAATCTAATGAAACAACAGGAAGATCAACATCATATCGAAAGAAGTTATGAAGCAGTCATAGAAACAAGAAATCAACAAGTACGATCAATTTCAGAGTATCTCAGCAAGTGGAAGAACTTTCCTGTAGAATATTTCACATGGGAGGATGAGAATTTTATACAGAAGCATCAAGAAATAATCAAGCGTTGAGGACAACACTTGTTTGAAGGAGAGAGGCATGTTAAGTCCCTATATTAATAGTGTAGCCCCTTATTATGTTAGTGTAGCCCCCCTTATTGTTATTATTGTACCCCTGTAACCCCCATATTGTTATTATTGTGCCCTTAAATTATTATTGTTAGGTCGGCTAGGATTACATTGTGGCTCCATGGACTCCTATATATAGAAAGGAGGTTTTGTAATTTGTATCATCCAAGAATTGTTCATTCATGTAATGTATTGGAGGTTGCCCCCTCGAAGTGGCTTATTTCTAAGGCGTTCATATCTCTTTTCTTCTATTTTTGGAGCTGGTTACACAACACACTAATTCTTGAGAGCTATGGAGTACTGAGAAAAGTGAAAATGCGGTTTTTTGGTCGTATTTTTTTATTTATTTAACCTTATTCCAAGTATGGTTTTAGTAGGCGCATCAGTTATGCTTTCTTAAGAACGCACCAAAGGTTTCACATTTGGCACATTGTTTTAAGGATGCACTGGGGCGGTTACTTAACACCGCACCGGTCAAGTCGCTTTGGCGCTATGTTTTATGACGTAATCGGGCTTTTTAATAGTCGTGAAGCACCTAAGCCGACTTAATACGATGCACCAAGAATGTGTGAGCGCACTCCCGTGTCTTGTGCCAATGTTTTGTGCGACCGGTGCTTTATATTGTAGAGTGCACCGGTGATTGACAATGGAAAAGTGAAAAATGCGGTTTTTTCGCTGTATTTTTTTTTTTTTTTTTTTTTTTTTTTTTTTTTTTTTTAAATTTAACCCTTTTTCGATGCACATGTTTTATAGGCGCACTGTTGCTGTTTTATACGAACGCACCGGCCTGCTTCTGTTTTGGCGCAGTGTTTTATGATGCACAGGTGTGAAAGAGTTTGTGCGCACTGGTGCCTTCTCTTGTAAAACGCACCGGTAATTGAGAGCTTTAGAGCACTGAAAAAAGTGAAAAATATGGTTTTTTTGCCGTAATTTTCTTTTTTTAACCCTATTCTGGTGCGCATGCTTTATATGTGCACTGATGCTGTTTCTTACGAACACACCAGTTAGTTTGTGTTTTGGCCCGTTGTTTTATGATGCATCAGTGTGGGTTCTTAATACCACACCGAGCGTTTTCAGTTTTGGCGCGGTGTTTTATTATGCACCGATGCGAAAGAGTTGTGAAGCACCAGTGCTCTACATTAATACAACACACCAGTCAGGTGTGTATGGAGTGCATAGTGTCTGGTGTGCCAATGTTTTGTGCGCACCGATGCCTTCTCTTGTAAGGAGCACTGGTGCGATGTTGAATGATAAGCGCACTGAGCAGAAAACATCCGCAAAACCCTCTACCTACCAACCTCCTCTAGTAACCTCCGCTAGAAACGAATGTATGGGGTATTTTTATAAGGGGTTCCTCAAAAACATCCGCTAGAGTGTCTTTTCCTTGTAGTGAGAAAATTGTCTTTCCCCTGCAAGCTTTGCAGCTGAAGTAAGGAAGAGGGAGGAGGCGCATTGATGATTGCCTTAACTTTGAGAGGATCAATCTGGATGCCTTCTTTTGAAACAACGAAACCTAGGAGATGACCTGATTCAATGCAAGAGACACATTTATGAGGATTCAACCGTATGTTATAGTGTTGGCAGCGAAGGAATATCACTCTAAGATGTTCAAAGTTATCTTGACGTTTCACGGAATGAGCTGGAAGGTCATCAAGATATGGATGAAATATGTGCTTAATATCATTAAAATCATAAGACATAGCCCTTTGGAAGGTAGCCCTGACATTTTTCAAACCAAAAGGGAGCTTCTTAAAGGGAAAGGCTCCCCAAGGATAGATAAAGGAAATCTTGTGTTGATCAATAGGAAGAATATTGATATGTTTGTATCCAGAAAAACCGTCCATAAAAGAGATCATCTTACTCCCAGTACATTCATCAATAATTTGATTTATAGAAGGATTGGGGTAGTTGTCTTTAGGAAAAGAATGATTTATATCATGGTAATCAACACAAACTCGAATGGTCCCTTGAATTTTGGTAATAGGAATAATATTAGAGACCTAATCCATCAATGGTATAGGATAGATGAAACCAACCTTGAGAAGACTTTCAACCTCTCCCTTAATGGAAACAACCTTTCTTGGGTGCACAAGATGAAGCCGTTGACGAACAGGCTTTGAGTCTGGATATGTAGGAATTTCATGCACCACGATACTAGGCTCTATGCTAGGAATTTCTTCATATGAACATGCAAAGACATCACCGAATTATTTGAAAAGAGTGATGTAGATCCTAACCTCGTCAAGAGAACAAGATGCATTGATATGGACATTCTCGACAACCCCTGGTTTAATAGAGATGTCGATCAGAATGGTGGTAGAAATGTTACCCATGTTTCCTTCAGAAAAAACTTCATGAACTAGAATGGGATGCTGAAATGGGATAGAATATTCAGACGAAACACAAGTTTCTTGAAAATTATATAGTTCACACAATCTTGGGAGAAACGAGGAACGATGATGACCATCATCCCAAGGGGTTTCTTCACGAGAAATAACTTCCACGATACTCTCGTCAGTGGGAAATATATCATCCAAGGGATCATCTGAATCCTAAGAACCAAACCCAAGAGAATATGAATACGTGTCTAGAGATGAAACCAGATTATTATTGGCTTCATAAGCAACCCTAGAATCTAGAAGATTGCTTTGATACATTTTTTTTGTAGGGTTGAGGGGCATAGCGTCACCAAAACCATCAGGTTGGCCAGGACTAGGAACAATCCATGGATCTTGACCAGATGATATCATGTTAACAAAAGTGACATTAGGAGGTGGGAGCTGAAAGACTCCCATCAGGGAAGAGTCTTCTAAAATACCTAGGCCAACACTCTCATAAGGATTAGAGGTATTCCTAAAGTATGGGACATTTCCAGTTGAATAATCTGGGGAAAAGAAAGTTGGTTGATCGATAGTGACTATCTTCCCCTGATGAGGAAAGTGGAGAACACATAAAAGGGTAGATACCATGCAAATAATCGCATGGGTCCAACTACGTCCAAGTAGAATGTTGTAATTGAGGTTGGCATATACCACCTCTACTTCCAATTTCACCATTTTACCCTCCAACTGAATTGACAAGGATTCAAGAATACCATACGGCCAAGAGCCTCTACCGTCGAAAGCTTCCAAAGTGTTATGGGACTGAATTTAGGTAGGAGAGCCAATGTCTTTCCAACACACAACAAACATGGTGTAGGTGGAAGCACCTTCGTCAAAAATAGTCCGATGAATGGTTTTACCCATCACAATGACTTGGATAAGGAAAGCTACCTATGATGGGAGCTGAGGAACATGATGCTCGAGATCAAAAGTAACAAGATTTGAACCCATGGGATCAATCCCTTTTATAGAAGACAATAGAGCCTTCCATTGTGATGGGCATGATTGAAGGAATTCCAAGGTCGATATTGTCGACGACGCTTTAGTTAGATCCTATACGATGTTATAGTGATAGGAAGCTCATACATTCATATTTTAAGATGATTTCCAAAGAACACCCTCGGGAGGTGGTCAAACAATGGAATCACTATTAGGTCTCTCAATATGGAAAGGACTAGAACAAGGAGTGGAAGAGGAAGGAATATCTAATGCATCCTTTTCCATGGGATATTTTGAAGGATTAATGCATTTTTTCGATCGAGTGGAAAAAAAAATAGGTTCTATACCATCCATAAAGACTTGGGAGCTTGCGGATGCAGAAGAATCGGGTTGATCTATCATACATGTATGTTGAGAAGGAAATTTTTCTTTCAAGACAACCGACGTCCCTGGTGCACCTTTAAGAAGACGAGAGACTTTGTCACACCTAGGAAAATCCTTGGTATAATCATCCTCATCACATATTAAGCAAGGATACTTGGGCTTACACTAGGAAGCATTGTCAATAGACGACTTAGCGGAATCTTATTTGGGGGCACCAGATTTAGATTTAAATTTCCCCTTCTTTTTACCTTTTTAGGACTTGTCTATTGCGGTAGATTGGAAAACATTAACCTCGGGGGTTTTACCAGGATTCTTCGATTTGTTCGAAGGAGTGGAGGGAGCAGTGGTATAAGTACACTTGGATTTCAAAGAAGCGTTTAGTGTACTGTTGTCAGTATAGGCCACTGTCCCAATGACGTCGTTAACAGGAGGCGTAGCAAGAGATTTGGATGATGTTGGATCGATTTAAGGTTGCGGTGCATCAATTAAAAGCTCATAGTTCCAGATTGGGAATAGAAAAAATCTAGATACTGAGCATGGGCGATGAATTCCTCCTCTGTCACACAACCACCCATAGCGAGATATTTGATAATTTTAGGAAAAAAATATTTGTGAACCACTTAGTCAATAATTGATCAGGTATCTTGAATTTAATAAGGCAGAAGATGCACCTCCATTCATGGATATCATCTGAGATATGAGTAGCAGTTGAATTCTTCAAATATTTCAAGAGATGGGTTTTGGTCTCATACCGGACATGCAACTAGAAATGGGTGAGTAAGGCCATGGGCAAGGTATTAAAATCGTAGAAATTACCATGAGGAAGTTCAATGTACCATTTGGCAGTGGCACTCTTCACAGTTCATTGGAAAAGACGTAGACGAATTAAATCATCAACCCAAGAGTTGGAAGAGCACCATAAATGGTACGTCATGACATGGGCTTGGGGGTTTTCCCTATATTTTCCTTCAAGCTTTGGAAAATCTCCAGGAATTTTGGTTGGAACTGGAGGCCAATGCAACATGTTTTGGATGAATTCATTGATCTGAAAATGGTATGGATAACTTGTATGTATTTCAAGAACCTACCACTCAGTTTAAAGTAAAATTATCTAGCTTGTACTTGAAAATTTTGCGGAATTATTTACTTGAAAGTGGTGTATGAATTTTTACTGTTTATGTTTCTTAACTTCATTTGTTCTTGCTGTAATTTAACATGTATGACAACAAAATAATGTAGCAAATAATAATTCAAACACAATAACAATTTTAATCTAGGATTTCACCCAAAATCTCGTGGGCTACATCTCCTTTGAGCTTTGTCATCATGACTCAGCTCTTTCTAAGCCCTGCACTGCTGCTGGGAAAAGCTTGCACTAATGGCCCCTGGAAATTTACTAAAGATTTTCAGCCTTCAAAAAATCTCTACAGGCTCTGAAAAATATTTCATCAGATTTAGAACATCTGAATTATCCAATTTAGACTATTGGAACTCTGGAAAAGGACTCTAGCTCTCCTGGCTAGGCCTCAAACTGAATTTGTCTCATGGTGGCCTTGATGGCTCCTTCATCTTCCATGAAGAAAAAAAATGCTGAAGATCACCTCAATTCGACTTGAAACCTATCCCAAAGTGCTCAGGAGGTCGAAGAGACCCAAAATTGACTAAAATTTCATCCAATTTGGTTGCAAATTGAGAAATTTATGGCAAAAACAAATTTTTGCCCAGTGTCCCCCAAAATCCTCCTCCAAAACTGGAGGAACTGAAGTTATCTGGAGTTAAGTAATGGGAAATGCCCCAAATCTGGGCACGCCCTCTAGATTCGGTGGAACCATAAAATGTCATATTAAATATTATGTGGGCGGGGTCACATGGACCACCGCCCAAATCGCCTAGAAAACCGTTATCAACAACCGTTGCATTAAATATAATGTGGTTCTTGGCCACATGACCTCCACCACCACCAATAAACTTAACTCCCAGAACTTAACTGTCGAGAGTTTGGCGTTGTTGGTTTACGCCCTCGGTTCTTAGCATTGAGGCTTATGGGTGTTGAAATGTGGGGGTTTTCCCCCTTTGCTGCCAACAAAATGCTTTATAAAGTTCAGATACATATTGCAATGTATATATATTAAGAACTAATGTGCCACCCGCTCAGTGGGGCTTGTGGCCTGGTAGCTAGTTGACCTGGGGTCGAATCCTGTGAAGTCATAAAAATATTTGATAGTCCACGCATCTCCGGCCTGGGTCCACATGGTGGCCTCCTGGCTTGCCACGTGGCACCCTCTGATTGGCCAAGAACCAAAAAGTCAAACTGCCATCGAATGTAATGCTGCCACTTTTCAAACCATAATATGCCAAAATGGAATATTCCAGGGAATATTCTAGGGAATTTTTGAGGAATATTCTTGGAATATTCCTTGGAATATTCTTTTTAAAAATTTTCCAGATTACAAAAGTCAAACTTGGTCAACTGAATTTTGAAGTTTACTGGAGATTTTAAACCTCAATAAATTTTGCATACGACCTTGGTTTTGAGAACCATTCATGGCACCAGAATCACAGCGACGAGACCTTTCCGGTCATTTAGATTGCAACTGATTTTGAACACTTTAATTTTTGAGCAATTTTCATAACTTTGGATATGATCTCCTGATCACACCTCCGAAATGAGAAGCTTTTGGACCCCAAAAGCTCTATGGACTATTGAAACTGATCTATACAACAAATGAGAGTACTGCACCTCTTCTCTTTAGCCTCCAAACACTTACCTTGCATGGCTAATGACTTTGAACCACAACTAGAAAGCAATTCACACTTCCCTTCCTCGATGCACTTGTCCTCCTATCTATAACTATCTTTCTTGCACTCACTCAGAAAATTTCTGGTGAGAAATTTGTAGAAGGAAACTGTACATCGCTTCCTTGATCAATCATCCAAGGTGGTTCAAACAAACGAGATATTATAGCATAAAATACATGCATACAACCAAAATTGGCATATGTAAAAAATGAGTACGTCTTACTGTACTAATAAGTCTATCCACTTCTTACCACACCACTTCCATGACGACTTTTGCTGCTGCAACTCTTCCTCATGTGAAACTTCTGTTTTCACATCAATAATGGAATCCTTGGTTCCACCTTTTCCAATCTTTCTGTCCTCTTGCTGCATGTGCTTTGGATGACTAGTTGGATGCAAAGTCCAACAATGAGAGACATCATGTCCCTTCTTTTGACAATATGTGCAAAACTTATGCACCTTCTTTGAAAGTTGCCTTTGCCTAAGCTACTTCCTGTATGCTTTCTTCCTCATCCAGCATCTCGAAACAACATGGTTAAATCCACCACAATATGTACAACACATCTTTCTTCCATTTAAGCATGAAAAATTATCATGCCTTGCAGAAACACAATCAAACTGATCATGAGACGATTTATACCTCTTGTGCTAGTTTGAATGTTCATCCTTTTTGTCTTCATGAGAAGATGAAATAGTAGAGGCTACAACTTTCATTTGTAGACTAACATCACTATTCTTGTCTTGAAATCTGTATGAACTTGCATGCTCTCCATAAGATGCATGTCTACCATCTTCTTGGTGCAACAAAGGCTTAAAGCAATGGAAATAATCTTTGAAACAAATTTGACATATTTGCATCTTAGAACTTGGAATAAAAGTTCTCTTTGAAATAGCCTCACATGCCTTCATGGTTTTTGAGTCTTCGCCATTAAATTGCACATAACCAAGACCAAGATTCTTGGGTCGTTCCTCAACAAGAACAGGTTCAACCATGCCTTGTGCATGCTTACCTAATCCCTTGCCTTTGTAGCCCATTTTAATCATTAATTTGGACCTTATACCCCTCGTATGTTTTTCAAAAGAACCAACCCATCTTTCTAATGGGGAAACTAAAGACAAGTTAGAATGGATTTCCTTTTACTCATGCATTTTCTTGGTCAAAGCCTCTTGGGCTTGATGGAGCTGCCTCTCCATATCATGCAATATTTGAAGAATTTATTCCTTCTCTTCCTTCATGGAAAACAACTGTTCACGAAGTTCAGTTGTTTCTCTTTTATCCTTAAACAAAATCTACACCATGTCCTTCAATATAATAAAGTCACGCTTCATATCATCATCGAAGAATCTTGTGAAGGAGGAAACTTAACTTGTAGAAGTTGTCATTATGATGTCAATGAACAAAAGGAACTTCAAAAAAGTTCTCAAAGCTTTTAAAATAGATGAAAATATTTTTAATCAAATGGCTGTAAAGACAAATGGCTGTAAAGACAAACGCTTATTCAAGCAGCCAAACAACAAACAAACTCCATGAGCTTCTTAACAAACAATCGTCAAGAGGGTTTGTGTTCCAATGTTGTCCATAAGGTACTTTGGGGTAAGGAAGAAGCCTTCAATTATTTCTTCCTTTTTGTTCTCTCCAAGACTTAGCTAATCAGTAGCTATCCCCAAATCACAAGCAAACTCAAACAACAATCAGTTTGCAAATAGTCAAACATTCAATCCTTTACACTGTTTAACACCTTTCAAGCTATAAAATCAAGCAACCAAGTGCTCTGTGAAGTAAGCAACTATGATCTGATACCAACCTGATATGAAAATGGTATGGATAACTTGTATGTATTTCAAGAACCTACCACTCATTTTAAATTAAAATGATCTAGCTTGTACTTGACAATTTTGCGGAATTATTTACTTGAAAGTGGTGTATGAATTTTCACTGTTTATGTGTCTTAACTTCATTTGTTCTTGCTGTAATTTAACATGTATGAAAAAAAAATAATGAAGAAAATAATAATTCAAACACAACATAAATTTTAATCTAGGATTTCACCCTAAATCTCATGGGCTACGTCTCCTTTGAGCTTTGTCATCATGACTCAACTCTTTCTAAGCCCTGCACTGCTGCTGGCAAATGCTTGCACTAATGGCCCCTAGAAATTTATTGAATATTTTAGGCCTTCACACATTCTCTACAGGCTCTAAAATCCATTTCATCAGATTCAAAACATATGAATTATCCAATTTATATTATTGTAACTCTGGAAAAGGACTCTAGCTCCCCAGACTAGGCCTCAAACTGAATTTGTCTCATGGTGGCCCTGATGGCTCCTTCATATTCCCTGAAGAAAAATATGCTGAATGTCACCTAAAATCGACCTTAAAACTATCCCAAAGTTCTCAGGAGGTCGAAGAGACCCAAAATTGACTAAAATTTCATCCAACTTGGTCGAAAATTGAGAAAGTTATGGAAAAAACAAATTTTTTCCCAATGCCCCCCAAAATCCTTATCCAAAACTGGAGGAACTGAAGTTAACTGGAGTTAAGTTTGGGGAAATGCCCCAAATCTGGGTGCGCCATCCAGATTCGGTAGAACCATAAAATGTCATATTAAATTTTATGTGGGTGGGGTCACATGGACCGTTGTCCAAACCGCCTAGAAAACCGTTATCAACAACTGTTGCATTAAATGTAATGTGGTTCTTGGCCACATGACCTCCACCATTGCCAATAAACTTAACTGCCAACCCTTAACCGTCAGGATTTTTGCGCCGTTGGTTTACGCCCCCGGTTCTTAGTGCTGAGGCTTATGGGTGTTGAAATGTGGGGGCTAGCCCCCTTTGCCGCCAACAAAATGCTTTATAAAGTTCAAATACATATTACAATGTATATATATTAAGAGCTAATGTGCAGCCCGCCTGGTCGGGCCTATGGGCTGGTAGCTAGTCGACCTGAGGTCGAATCCTATGAAGTCATAATTTTTTTTGATATTCCATGCATCTCCGGCCTGGGGCCACGTGGCGGCCTCTGGGTTTTCCATGTGGCACCCTCCGATTGGCCAAGAACCAAAAATTCAAACTTCCATCAAATGCAATGCTGCCACTTGTCAAACCATAATACACCCAAATGGAATATTTTGGGGAATATTCCTTGGAATGTTCTTTTTAAAATTTTTCCAAATTACAAAATTCAAACTTGGTCAACTGAATTTTGAAGTTTACTGGAGATTTCAAACCTCAATAAATTTTGCATACGACCTCGGTTTTGAGAACCGTTCATGGTTCCAGAATCGTAGCGATGAGACCTTTCCAATCATTCAGATTGCAAGTGATTTTGAACACTTTCATTTTTGAGCAATTTGCATAACTTTGGATATGATCTCCTGATCAATCATTTTTCAATTTAGACACATACGAAAGTTCAAAAGTAGCCAGGAATGGAAAACGAGGGTGATGAGGAGCAAATGGTATTTTGAAGTTACCCACCTGTGGATTCCAACCTTGCTACTATGGGTTCTGTCCCCATTGGGGCTGATTCTGACCATGCTTATTGAATTGTTCCCATTGCTGTTGATAAGGTATATATGGGTAGGGACCTTATTGGGTTTGCTAATAGGTACCTTTTTGCAGCGGTATATGAATTTATGGCCCTTTCTTGGGCTATTGATACAACCCCTGTTGAATATAAGCACCATGTTGGGGCCATTGATATGACCCTTGCTGGATATAAGCTCTTTGTTGGGGTTGATGGAACTGAACTTGAGGTATTTGCTAATATTGGACACCAAGTTGATTGGGGTGAGTTTCAGTTTGACATAGAAGGTTGAGACTAGAATGGATTTGAGGACCAAAATGAGGATTTTTTGCAACAACGACCAATGTATTTTGGGGTTTTTGGACATACGACTTTGATACGCTCGATCATTGAACATAATGATATTGTACGTTCTATTGCTGAACATATTGATATTGCAAGTTCGGTTGTTGCACATAGGGTCGCTGAACTTGAGGGTACTAAACGTGGGGTTGTTGATAAAAAAGTTGAGCCGAAGTAGGTTGACCACTCAATAGAGAGGTTCCTATGAAAAAACTTGTTAGATGTGAAAGCATAGTTCCACTGAGACTAGCGGTAGGTTGTCCTACCCCTGATACAGTTCCAGAGTTTAGATTCCCTCCACCCGATGAGTGAGGTACTTATAGAGGATGAGATTTTTCCCAGGCATGGATGAAATCGTAGATTTTCAACTCAAAGGTGGAACCACAATGATTGTGGATAATGAAAAGGGAGCAGATGATCCTAGCAAAATGGTCATTTGACCAATAGAAACCGTAGGCTATGAAGCAGGTTGTGAAAAGAAAGTTGCATTTGAAACAAAAGGGCTAGAAGATGGGGGAATGCTCGTTGACCAAATGAGATGGTGAAATAAGTATTTAGCCCTACAAGCTCCCGAAACAAGGTTTCCAAGAGAAGTATATTTGGGTGGAAGCATAGACGCGACTTGATAAGAGGGAATACTTGTCTCACTTTATTCATCATGAGGAGAAGAGACATATGAAAAACCTTTCGGAGGGAACATAGACATGATGTCAACTTCTGGGATATGGGATGCAGAAGCTTACAGAGGAATACTATGAGGAGTACTCATGAATGGAAAATCGTCGACATTTGACGCCATGTATGGTGGAAACAACTGACGAGAAGTAGTATGAGATGCTATAGGAGAAGCACCTAAAGGAAAACTAGGACCATCAAAAGGACTATAGAGACTCTTGGGAGATATCAAAAACGGATTGTAGAGAGGATTTGGAGGAAAGATCGTAAACTGTGCAGAAGGTTCATGACATTTTGACTCAGGATCTTTAGATGATGATGAAAGCCACTCGTCAGGTGGTGGCCAAGATGAGATCTTTTGGACACATATGAAAACTCCAAGTTCAACACCTTGAGCTTCAAGAGGCCCAGGTGGAAATTGTGTAATCTCAAGAGGAGGTCCTTTAGATACTTCAGAGGAGGAGTGAGGCGTATTTGAAGATTCAACCATGATGACCTTTAGGAAAAGATCAATGAAGGGAAATGTGAATCGCTTTTTGAGAAATTAAGATTTATAATTAACCAGGCAAGATGAGGGAAATATTTTTGCACAGGTAGAATGTTATCATGGACAGTAAATTTTATAATTAAACAAATAAATAAAAAAGGGTAAATCTAGGCATAAAGGATTACCAAGTATCCATGAACTGCAATATACATCTTGGGAAAATAAATTACCAAGTACTTAATGTACGACAGCAAATCTCCCTGAATGCTGTGTTCGGTGTATCACGTCTAAAAGGCAGTCGACTGGGTTACCTATGGAAATTTTGCAACCCAGTGGGGTCTCCCAAAATATACTCAATGGTATGTGGGAGCTTAGTTTGTAGTAGCGCTATCTAATGTGTAATCTTTTGATGAGAGTGCCCCCTTATAATTTTTATACGTGGAGCATAGTCCTATATAATTCCATATGTGGGATGGGATATCACCCTCGGGTTGCAACATAAGCTGTTAGCGACAACTGTTATGCTTAACGACGCTGGAAAATGTCTCTAGCCTAGACCTCTATATTTTTTCATCAATTCCAAATTCTCATGTTTCAATTTCAGGCTCAAACCGATTTGACCCGAATCCCTACATTGCAGCTAAATGCAAAAAAGAATCCATTTCATTTCAATGAACTCTAAACTAATGAGGGAGGAAGTGAAAACAAGAGTGCAACAAACGAGCAATGCAACAAACAATGATTCCCCCCAACTAGCTCAAAATTACTAAAATGCAATTCTAAAACGAATTCACTTTCACTATCCCCAAATGCAATCTTACCGAAAATGAAAACATTTATTTCTTCACTAAGATGCACCAAACATATTCATTTTTCATTTTCACTTTATATGTTCAAATGAAAACTAATGCAATTGATGAACTAATCAAAGAAAAAACTAACCAAATGAACAAAGAATTGAAACGAAAATTCCTTTTACTTTCTCTTTTTTGAATGGAAAACAGATCGTTTCAAAAATAATTGAATAATAATGATGTTCAATTTTTCTTTTCAAAACGAAGAACCAAAAAAAACACACACTCTCAAACTCACAAATCAAACATTCATAATCTATTCTTGATAGTTAATCAAAGGTGATTTCAAAGTGCAATAATGACTTAGTGCAAATGAAAACAAATTTCCGAATGCAAGCCAAAAGTAATATGAAACAATATTTTGATTGATTGCAGTAGAGCTCTCAGACATAACCAACTAATCTCTTGATGGCAGACACAAGCGGTAAGTGAATTCCAACTGACCAAGAAACCCTAAAGGGTGATCAAGCTTCACTCAAACACAAAACAGGGTTGAAGAGACAAACTAATCACTCAAGAAAAGACACCAAGATAAACACAGTGATATCAGATCACATAAAACCAGAAAGACACCTCCTAGGCCAAGACACAATGGAAATTTACTGAAAGATAAACCATAATTTTTCCAATCTCTGGGATCAACACGCCCGTGACAAGAAAAATCTTGCTGAAAGGAAGATCAACGCGACTTTTTATTATTATATAAAACAGTGATGTCAGCGCTTCTGTAAGGAAAAAAAATGCGTTGGGAAAGAAATAAAGGAAAATTAAAAATAATTTCAACAATCAAACTAGACTTGACACTATAAAGTAAAAATCAAGCAATATGCAGACCTATAGAGATAAAAAAAGACTCAGATCTTAACGATCAATCAAACTGATCAAAAAATAAATCGGAAAACCAATTTTGTTGTGAAGACAACCCCCTCTGTGGACAGAGGCGATCTCTCTAGCCCTAAAGTGGGTCTAGAAATGCACAAGACTATATAATGAACCATTTCCTAGTTTATATTCAAAGAAGAAGAGGAAGAAGAACCTACCTCTTCATGATGCTATCGTCCAGTCTTTTGATGAAGACCTTGATTCCTCGATCCTTCAGGCTTGCTCCTCATGACTTGTGGCATCCAAATATCTATAAGAGATCAAGAGACAACAACAAGAGGCATGAAAGGATACATAACATACATTGAATAAACACTACCTAACAGATCAAGGAGAATTAGGCTACTTTCATAAATATCTTAGACAATGATGGAAAGTGAAACATCAGATGTATTATTAATTGTAGAAAGAGGAAGCATACAACCATGGCCTTGATGTTGGAGACCTAAGTTTGGTGATGTCCAATTCCAAACTGAGGCTCTTCAAGAAATCCTTCTCCCAAGTGGAAAATTAGGCATAATCACAGCACATGGATGCAAACGATTAATGATCAGGTAATACCAACCAGGAGTGGAAGGATGAGATTAAATTTATAGGTAGGGAGAAGGAGTTAGGGATCCATAAAGGAAGGAGGAAGGCCCACTTCTCAAGGGAAAATTCCCTAATGATAGGATAAAGAGCTCCAAATGAGAGAGATCGACCATATCTCCACTGAACCATGTCTAGATCATCATTTTGGAATCTACTAGTGCACAATTATTTTTATCCATTTGAGGAAACACTACCAAAAAGGGATTAACGTGGTTTTTCCCATCAAAAGTGCACTAGCAGCATGAGGTCAAAGTGCTGCAACCTTCCATCAGCATGAGCAAGCAATTGGAAAAGAGAGCTGACCAAGAAATTTAGGTTTTGAGTTGAGCTTCTCTAGAAATTCTTCAAGGAAAATTTCTGTCAACTTTTAAGGGATATCTTTATTTATTTTCCATGGTGGATATACCACACAATAGTCATTTCAGGGCACTTCAGGATCAGGGACGGGAAGTGAATAGGGTGACAAATTACTTGGTAATAGAGTATCACTTCAAGATCCTTTATATCAATTTTTTCTTCAAGGTCCCTATGAAGGCAACATCTTTTCCTATGACTCAATATTTTTTCTAATGTCAAAAAAAAAATTATCAATATCATTCTTAATTAACCAATATATGGCTATGATATCTACTTCAATATGAGGTTCTCTGAAAATCCATGAGTAACTCTTCCAACTGAGACAAGCATCATGATCCTCTCCTTATTATTGGGAGAACCCTCCTGTTTTTCATGTTTTCATCTATTCCATGTTAGATATTGAATCCTCTTGGATAAGGAATACTTTAGACTACATGTAAATCCTTCATTCCAGACTTAGAAAGCCGCTTTGATATGTTCATATATTTCCTTCATTGGCTGCCAATACCCTGTAATTCTCATTATATTTTTCATTAGTCAATGTCTCTATATATATTAAGATCATTGGTTCACTCTTACGTTTGAATCATCTGTACTAGATTTTGGAGTAGATGTTTCATCAAAAATCCATTCCTTATGGCTAGAATAATATTCATAAGTTTTACTTTGGATTTATATCTTGTTGCAAGCTAGGTATTTGAATTTTCCACTCATTTAGAGATATTTTATTTATTTTTCTCTTCTAATATGCCTTCATTATACAATTTTAGTCCTTACTTCTTTGAAATAAATGTTAGCTTCTTCATGACAAGATTTTCTTCTTACAAGATTTTCTACCATGCAACTAATTTCTTTGATATTTTTTCTAGACCTTTTTATATTCAAACGAGGTTATTATAGATGAATGGGAGCTCCTTGTTGAATTTTAATCTCCTTGAATCAATCTAGAAAAAATTCAAATCCCAAATACATTATCTTTGGTAGCTTATCCTGTCCTTATTAGATTCTATTTTGACTATCACCTCCTATTCATGAAAAATGAAAAAAGTAAAACTTATTACTTCAAACTTGGTGCAAGTATCTATGCAAATTTCATTAGCCATGATATTCATTAGCTTAAATAGTATATATACTTGGGGTTTTATTCCTTTGGTTTGTTTGGTGCTTCTTCATATTTAGTTGTTCATGCTTCATGTTTTTCCTTCCTCTTGTTGTTCTTAGGGTTCTTAGGACAATCTTTCTTATAGTGTCCATATTCAAGACAACCATAGTATTGGATTTTGGACACGCCTTTATTTCCTTGAGATATATTACTGAAATTTTTTTTTTTCTTATTTCCAAATTTATTCTTTGATCTATTTGAAAAATCTTGAGATTCTTCACTGAGAGGTTGAGTATCGCTTCTAGAGTGCAAGATGCCATAACTCTTCAAAATTAAGAGTTTCCTTTCTACCATAAATGACTCTATCAAAACCATCCCCTTCTATAAGTAAATAAATTATTACAACAAAAATCATTTATGAATCAAATATAATTTCACCAACCCCTTGAATTTGGTCTCTAATCCTTGATATCTTCATAAAATATGAAGCTACAATATCATTGTTTGTCATCCTTGTTTGATAAAGTTTACTTCATAATGATATATTGTGACCTATTGTGTTGATGGAGTACAAGTTTACAAAAGTATCATAAAATTATTTAGATATAGAAAAATCTGAAACAAAGGTGATGAGAGGATATTTGATGGATTCAAATAAAATCCTTTGAGCTCTCACTTCTCCGTTATTATACTTAGCCAATTCTTGAGCATTATTTGTATCAAGTGCTAGAATTTTTCCTTAAATTAATTGCAAGGCCTCATTTTTGATGAGAACTAAATCAATGCTCTCCTTACAAGCTCTAAAATTGGATGCACCTTCAAGCTTGTTTCCCTCCTTATAGAAATATGCCATTTGATCAAAAGCGTTAGACATAGAGAGTAGAGGAGTCATTACTTGAAAGTGAGAGAGAGAAATATGCTACAAGAATATCTAACAATAACATATTCAAGTAAGTGAGAGATGTTATAATGATGTCTTCAATAAAGTAATATTTAAGCTTCCTTCCTACACCTTAGCTTTGATACCATGTTGGAAAACCAAGTGTAATATAAATCAACACTTGTTTCCTCTTCTTTATAAATACTTGTGAGTATTAGATGTGTTCTTTACTACTTATTATATCTTATTCATCAAGAAATTATAGAATTTTTGAATCTTTCAGGAATATAGAGATCACAGAGGCAAGAGACCAAAATTAGGCTACTAGCCAAGGTAAAACCCACAAGGGGGAAACCCAACAATCCTTCTATTATATAATTAGATAAAAATGAGATATCCAAGAACAAGACCAAGACCAAACTGCCACCAAGAGACCAAGTCCAAACCCTTCTCTGAGTCACCTCCAAATTCAAGGTCCATGTTGGTCAAACCTACTCCAAACTGGTCAAACTTCAGGAATTTCAGACTTGTAAGTAGGGCTGAATTTCGGCCTGTAACCACTTCAGAAAAAATCGACCTCTTTCATAGAAATTACAATCCACAAGTGCGAGTTTCTCTAAGATCAAATTTAAGTCAACTTGGAATATTCTTCTTGTCTTTTTAACTTTTTTCTTCTCTCTCTTTTGACTCAGTTATTATTACTCCTTCGATTGCTTCATATATTATTCTTGTTGGTCGAATGAATTAGCTCCAAGAAGGTTGAAATTGTTGGTTAGATATAAATATTCAGGAGGTTGAACATGTATATTTTGGAGGACCACACCCTAACTAAGGTTAGAGGGATACATTTACTATGTTGACTTGACTCCCATAGTCACAACATGGAAGCGGGGTATAAATTTATTGACCTTGTTCGATCACCTCAAAACTTAAACTAGTTAACATCATTGTATTCGGCTCATTGAAACCTTTATAATGATATAATTTTTTCCTTAATCTGACATCTATATCAAAATATATGGCCATTTAAAAACTACCCTATCAAACCGTGTCATGTCATTTAAGCTTCCATGTGGTGCCCACGTGGTTGTCTGATACATACACCAAGTCATGCCAAGTGGAAACTGTAAACCCACTCATACCAATTCATGTATAGTCCCATTTCTATGGTCCACGTGAACCAACACATATGCAATGTATATCAAGTATGTGGGTACGGGAACTCTGTGGCCACATCAACCCAAGGAGTTAAATATTGACAGGTATTAACATTGCTCCCCATTGAAATTATAGGGAAAATATTTTGGGCTACATGGCGAACACACCTCACATTGAAGCTGGCAATCCCCTTCTCCATACACAACCGCATTCACACCACACGATGCTTATCCCAGTGATCAGGCCCCGTAAGGCAAGTCACCCTATGAGTTATATCTCAAGCAATATACTATGCCTTTCATTCAAAATATCCAGGGTCCGAGATCCAAGGTGAAATCATCATTCATCACACCTACCTTTTCATGTGTCTCGTAACTATGGGTTCCACCGAGTGTTGATAACGGCCCCACTGACACCTCATCCCAAGGATTTCATTATGGGAGTTTCATTTGATGCTCCCTTGAAACATCTAGTGACAAAGTGTTGGGGTCATCTGACAACCTTGATGCACACTCATCCATAACTCATATTCCTCCCATTATTCCTATGGTCTTCATGTATGGTCATAAGGATTATGTGGCTTTGGCCTCCTAACTCCTCTAGGTCTTGAAATTCAGCCTACAGTGTAAATAAAATATGAATGGTACAAAGATGACTCTCAGCCCTCGGCCTTGAATCTAGGTAGGTTTAATATAAAAAATCCATCGTAGTGTAGCACCCAGGCCTTAAGACCACTAAGTCTTGACCTCGATATGATCTATATGCACAAGCTTGATCTTTTTGGTTTTCAAGGGCTTCTTCCCTTAGCACCCATTGCACACACACACACATATAACCATCACTATCCTGAGACGATAACATAGAAATAAAGATCCATTGACCTCTTTTATTCATTAATTCAACCAATTAGTTAGAAGAGGATATCTACCTATTCACACATCGGCCATACAAATCAATCCACAAACTTATGAAAATTATAAAAAATACCATTTCAGAAAGAAAACATTCCAGATTATTTATACACAAGAATTTCACATTTCTCATTATCAACATGTGCCAATCAATATCACTGAGTCCAAATATACCATCAGGCCATTGAAAATAACTTACCCATTTATGGATATTTAAATCTCTTCATCCTGATGCAGGCTTAAGTTATTTCAAGATAAACATATCCATGATCAATGAACCATTTCAAAGGATTTTTACACAATTATTTACATTTCTCATTTATGTAAGAACATCACTCCTCAGTATTAGCATAACATTATATCTGTGCAATGAAAAGAGATTTAATAACACACACAAGCACAAAACATGAGAGTGAACTTATCTTATGAGTTAAAAAAACTAAGAGTGGGACTCTAACTCTACACCCAACCATAGAAAATCTGCAACCAAGTCTTTCTTGCAACTTTCACCCCGAGCTTGATTCTAGTGCTTGAGCTAGAGTGCTTTTAGAGGAGTCTTGAACCAATATTATTAGCTAAAATAGGGTGTCTCAAGGATGCCTCACCTCCACCCGCAAAATATCATATTTACTAACCAAAGATAGTGAACCACTCACTGGCATGAAGACATCATTTATCCAAAGAATTTAAACCAATATCATCAACTGAAACCAGGCATCTCAGGGCCACATTAACTTCACCCACCAACTATTCAATACTTTCACCTCGAGTAGGAAACACTTTATTTTAAGCACATGGACTTAAAACAAAACAACCTAATCATCTCTAGGGAATTGGATACAAAGAATCTCAATTCAGATATGGAGAGAGAGATATAGTTAATAACATGGAGGGTTTATCAATTATGTTACCTTTGAAGGAACAAGTGTTTACTTTCCACAAACTTAGTGGAATATTCCACCTACATTCTTAGCCCAATCCCCTGGAACTTCGGTCAGGTGTTATCATCCCACTAGCCCGAGGCGTGTCCACCTCTCAAAGGTTATCAACCAACATAGCCTCCAGTGAATATAACAACCCTACAAGGAACAACCACTACTATATGAGTACCAGTTAGAAAGCCTTGTGGGATTTTCAGTTGGCTACCATCAAAGTTTCTCTTCTCCCTGAATTCTCTCAGTTGTATGATCTTTTCTTCCCTCTCAGCAATTTTCTTAATCCTCATGATCCTCTTGGCCTCCTCTTTTTTGTTATCCCTCCTCTGCATATGCACATGAATCATGTATGATTTCCTAGACCTTCTGAGACTCCTTTTTCTATTTAGAAATCACCTCCCCTATTTGTTTTTTCATTGTGTGAATCCATCCTTCTCCTCTACATGTGAGAGCCCGTGAATCAAGAATAATGCATGATTTTTTTCCATCCCTTCTTTGATGGTTCTCCCCATTCCCGAGTGTTCTACATAGATGAACCACCTTAACAACACAACCCATACTTCCCATTTAATGTTTTCCATTCTTTGCTTATAATTATTACCCAAAGTGAACATGGGCACACCCTTGTTTTGCAACTGAGTTAATACACAATCAAATCATTCCAAACCACTCAATCTACCCATGATTGATATTTAAACAACCCACTTCCTCAAGAAATGGAATTTGTGTCCCTCTCTCAACCATTTTTAATTTATAATTTCATAATTACAAGGGATTGTTTTTACAAGGGGAATTAACCTTAATCAGATGTCACAGGAACACCCTAATTCACTAGAGGCATTTCCAAGAAAATATAAACTCAGTCGGTTGGGAGATAGATTTGAAATAAAACTTTCCATTCGAGCAGAAGAAATGATTGAAAAGGATGTAATGAAAATGATGAAAACCTATCAACAACATAACATCATGATGGAGAGGATAATAAAATCCTATAGGTTATTCTCCGTTGGAGCCTGACAAGAGGTGATACATGAGTCGGGTATTGAACGTGAAATACATAAAATGATTCTTGAAAAACAACTAGCCTTCACAAAAAAAGATGTAAAGTTGAACAAAGAAGCATTGGAGCAACATCAGGTGGAGACCACTAAGCTGCATACCATGCTCACTTCATTATTTCACTAAATCCAAAATAACTATGAAATACATGTGAATATGAAGTCATAAATGAAGGATTAATTTTAAGAAAAGTGTTATCTATTGCATCAGATTATAAGACTTGATACACTCATATGACATAAGAGTTACAAACCCAAGTGCAATCCTTGCCAAATTTTGGGTTTGGTCCCAAGTTAGGCATCTATTTTATTCAAAAATTTATTTTATAATTTTGATGTAATTATTTAAAAAATAAAAATAAATTAGAAAATAAAGTGAATTGGAAATTAGAGATGAGCGTAGGTGAAAAGTTAGCTCACCTTTTTATATATATAATCGTCTAGTAAGGAGTCACTAGGATCTTGGTTTTTGGACTCTTAGAGGATTTTTGAAAGGGAGAGCTTGTAACCATCTTCAGGAATAAGTTTAAGCTTTATTCACTCCCACTATTGGGATTCTTGAAATTAGTTTATAATTTGGCATTGAATGTTCAATTCTAATATTTAGAATCCAGAAGGGCGACGCCAAGAGCAATCTAATCATGTGTTATTGACTACCCTAAGATTTTTTTGTAATGTTGTTCATTAGTATATGATTATTTTACATTTATAGTACGTTAATGAACTATCATGTTAGCTGAAAAACCTTATCATTCTAAGATTTTTTTGCTAATTTTTTACACATGTTTATGTTGGTTGTTGATTGTAAATAATTTCACAGTTAATAGCTAGTACAATTTAGCTGTCATGTATCTAAATTAGAGATTGTTATCTCTCTTTATTTTAGATACATGTTTATTATAAATATGTTGTATCATTCTTTGTACAAATTCATTTGAATTATTTTCGTTGAAGTTGATTTTACTTGATTTCTATAAAGGACTTAATTTGGGTTTCCCTTTCATATATCATTCATCGGAAAATATAACATTCCGAAAAGCATGATATTGTAGTGAAGCCAAAAAATAGGATGGGACTTTAATCCCAAATGGTGTGAAACCTAACTGGGGCCTCATGTCATAGAAATCCCCATAAAACTATAAGTAGTGCATTCAACCCCGTTAACATTATTTTTGGTGTTAGAAGGAGGGTCATTGTATGGTTGGTAGGTTTCCTCATTTTTATCATTCCCACGTTTCTGGTCAAGATAGTAATAAACCCATTACCTCTTAAGTTAACCCTAATCTTATTGAAAGTTCCAACCTCGAAGAGTTTCCTTATCTAAAGAACGTTGAATATTTATATGGGGTCTCAGAAGAAGAGTTGAAATATCTTAGACCTTTTACTCGTGCTTACATAAAGCAAATAAAAAAACTCCTATTGTTGGTATACTACCTCATAGGCATGATGTGAGAATACCAATGACTTCGAATGGTGTATTAATAGACTTGGTTGATTTGTCTATATTAGATTTGGTGGAATCTATTGAACAAACTCATTCAAGTTCTCCCCCTAACGAGGAAGGCTAAGAGTCACAAGGCAGGAAAAACTCTAAGAGTTAGCATAATAGCTCAGATAATGAAGAACATATAGATAACATAATGACTGGTAATCAATAAAGTATGTGGATGGATCATGGGGCTTGAAACTTACAAGCATTCTGCATGACTTGCCTTGAAATCCTGAAGAATTTCTTTCGAAGTTTGATCAGGATAAATATATCACTCTGAAAGGTAATATTCAAATTTTTTATTTGGCCTTGCATTTGGTGAATGCTCAACATGAAGATGTGGTGTGTCGATTGTTTCCTTTTACTTTTGAGAATAATGTTTCCACTTGGTATTATAATCTTCCCATAAGGTCTATTTATAACTGGGATTAGTTTTAGAAGGTGTTTATGAGAAATTTTCAAGATGATAATACTTCCACTACATTAATGAGAGAGTTAGTCTCCTTGAATATGGGTAAGAAAGAGAAAGTTAATGATTTCAATAAATGATTCACTATAATCTTAAACAAGTTTCCTACCAATGTTGCTCCTTAGGATACAATAAATTTCAAATATTATACCTCAACCCTTATTTCTTCCATAATAATGTTCATTAAAAGAGAATTTAAGGCCACGTTGGCTGGGAATTTTATTGAAGCATTAGAAGTAGAAAATAAAATGTTATCTATTAGTGTTCACCATTCTCAAGAAGAATAAAAAAGTAGCGGGAAGAAACCTAAACCCACCACATGTAAACCTTATGAGAAGGAAACTAGCGATTTAGAGCGTGTTATCAGAATTGTCAAGAAGATATGCATGAGGTGGTATATTTGAAGAGAATTGCCAAGGAAATTTATTCTAATAATTGATTTTTAGACTCTTTCACAAGCACAACAACAACCCTACCACAAAATCTGTTGAGACTTCAAATGTCAATTTGAATGTCAAATAATTTTGAATGGATAAATTCTACTCATTTGGAGAAGACATTCCCCGAGTGGATTAATTATATGATGTTTGTAATCAATTGTTGGAGAAACAATCCATTGAAGATCAAATAGAACAATTGTTAGAATAAGAGTTTCCTCCAACATATGTTGAATCCATTGTGGGGTCAACCATGTTATTATAGGATTGGGTGGTTAATCATGGAACAAAAATAGTAGGATAATTTTTGCTTGGAGAGACTCAACCTGCTAAATATTCCAAGTCTTATTATTTGTGGAGTAAAGGACCAGTGGCCGACCCTAGTCCTCAGGAGAAGGGAAAATTGTGGATTAGGAAAATAATTCCTTATACTAGTAATCAAAAATAAAATTTGCTGTTAGGTCACTATATTACTAGTATAGTCCCTTATTTTTATTAGTGTAACCCCTTTATTGTTATTATTGTACCCTTGTAACCCCCATTTTGTTATTATTGTGCCCTTAAATTATTATTGTTAGGTTGGCTAGGATTACATTGTGGCCCACTAGGATTACATTATGGCCACATGGACTCCTATATATAGAAAGGAGGTTTTGTACATTGTATCATCCAAGAATTTTTCATTTATGTAATGTATTGGAGGTTTCCCCCTCGAAGTGGCTTATTTGTAAGGCGTTGATATCTCTTTTCTTCTATTTTTGGAGCTGGTTACACAACATTTGGTATTAGAGTTTTGGATTCTAGGGTTTCACTGCTCCAAACAGGTCATCGTGGAATTTTCGCTATAGAGTTTTTTCTACGAAGTTTCAAAAGCTGAAATTTTTAGGGCGCGAAGCTGAAATCCTGAGAAAGATTGTCTAAACATTTTAGAGCTTGGTTTGCAATATTTGCGGAGATATGATCTGTGGAAATTAGGTCTTTTTTCAGGCTCCTAAACAAGTCATCGTGGAATTTTCACTATAACTTTTTTTCTACGAAGGTTAAGAATCTGAAATGTTGAGGGTGCGAAGCTGAAATCCTGAGGAAACGCGTCGCAAAATTTCAGAGCTTGGTTCGCAATATTTTTGGAGATATGATCTGTGGAAGGTAGTGCTTTTTCAGGCTCCTGAATTTCATCACAAAGAGGTGATCGTGGGAAAAGTTCAATAACTCTCTCTCTGAGCATCGGATTGGAGTGCCGTAAAAATTGGTCACAAGAAAACGGACTGTAGTTTCTTGGATATCAATTTCATAGGTGAATGACAAAACATTGACATGTGGCAAGTCGTACAAGTTCGCTCTACTGAACCAGTCCATAATTAGGTCATTGTGGGAGATTGGACATAACTTTTTCTTGGAGAATCCAAATCAGGTTAGACCTGTGGCATTCAAAATAGAACACAGAGGGCTACTTCAGTGCTGAATTTAAAATATTGAAGAGCCACAATAATAGAGATAATCCAATTTCTATATATATATATATATATATATATATTTTTTTTCCGAATTGCATAAGTTTTGTTTGAAGAATCAATTTGAATTGATTCCAAGGGCATATTGTAGAATAGATATCATTATTGGGTTCTAAAATATGCCCCGTAAAAATAATTAAACACCCATTAAGCCTTCAGAAGGCTCTACTAATATCAGTATTGGGTTCTAAAATATTCCCCGTAAAAATAATTCAACACCCATTAAGCCTTCAGAAGGCTCTACTATGACTCATGAAGATGAATAATTGCAACATGATCTATCAAAATTACAAGAGCAAGTGCACCAAATTAATTGAAAAAGCAACAAAAATGAAATGGGTTTTGAAGAAAGGCTACGCCATTGCACAATTATACTACTTGATGCCAGGACAACCATCTATTTCTCAGTAGATTCCAACAAGTCTTGGAAAATCATTCCAAGGTGTTTGAAACTCCCAAAGGACTTCCCACTCTATTCGCAGGATCATGATCATATGCGTTATTCATTTGATTCCGTGAAGTGTTCCTCCAAATGATCGTAGCCTTTATAGATATCCTTACTGGCAAAAAGAGCGAAATTGAACTTATGATTGCAGAAATGTTAGAGGCGGGTATAATTCAACCTAGTCAAAGTTCTTTCTCTGCTCCTGTAGTATTGGTACACAAGAAGGATGGATGATGGAAAATGTGTCCGGATTATAGGGAGCTCAATAAGCTCACCATTAAAGATAAATTTCCCATTCATGTGATTGATGAATTATTGGATGAATTACATGGAGAAATTTATTTTACCGAGTTGGATCTTCGTTCAGGATATCACCAAATTAGAATGAATACTCAAGATATTCCAAAAACAACATTTTGAACTCATGAGGGTTTGGTCATGCCTTTTGGCCTTACCAATGCACCTTCTACATTTCAAGGGTTGATGAATTCCATTTTCAAACCCTTAATTAGAAAATTTGTGCTAGTATTTTTTGATGATATACTAATCTATAGCAGGTCTTGGAAGGATCATGTTGAACATGTTGAAAGGGTGCTCAAACTATTGCAGGAGAAACAATTATATGCAAAAACATCCAAATGTTTCTTTGGAGTACAAGAGGTGGAATATCTGGGTCATATTGTATCTCACGAGGGTGTTAAAGTAGACCCTAACAAAATTAAAGCCAATAAGGAATGGAAAGTCCCCACAACCATAAAGAAGTTGCGAGGATTTCTCGGGTTAACAGGGTATTATCGCAAGTTTGTTAAGAATTATGGGAGAATAGCAGCACCTCTAACAACATTATTGAAGAAAGATGCATTCTCATGGACTCCTGAAGCAACTAAGGCCTTTGAACATCTTAAAGAGGCAATGTGCCTAGCACCGGTCTTAGCTACGCCAGACTTCACAAAAACCTTTATTGTGGAATGTGATGCCTCAGGAAATGGAATTGGTGTTGTTTTAATGCAGGAAGGAAGATCCATTGCTTTTGAAAGTCATCCAATCAAAGGAAAGTATTTACAAAAACCTATTTATGAGAAGGAAATGTTAGCAATATTGCATGCACTAAAGAAATGGAGAACTTACCTAATGGGAAGACACTTCGAGGTAAAAAACTGATCATGATAGTCTTAAACACTTTTTGGAACAAAGACTATCTTCAGAAGAGTAGCAAGATCCTAGTCCATATGATACATTTAGTTGGAAAAATGATTCCTTATGGTACAAAGATTGCTTATATCTTTGTAAGAATTCCCAACTAAAACAAAAGATTCTTCTGGAATTGCACACTTCTCCTTTAGGAGGACACTCAATATTTTTAAAAACTTACCACATGGTGAAGAAAGAATTTTTTTGGGATGGCCTTAAATCTGATATTCAAAATTTTGTGGCGGAATGTTTGGTTTTCCAGCAGAATAAAGTTGAGACAATCAAGATCCCGGGGCTTCTACAACCTTTATCCATTGCAAGTCAACGTTGGGAGGATATTTCAATGGATTTTATCATAGGTTTACCTAAGTCTTAAGGAAAGAGTGTCATCATGGTGGTAGTTGATAGACTTACCAAGTATGCACACTTTTGTGCATTATCTCATCCATTTAAAGCAAGTACAGTTGCTACTACATTTATGGACAGAATTCAAAAGCTACATGCAAGCCCAAGGGTTATTGTGAGCGACAGAGATCCCATTTTTACTGGAAATTTTTGGACGGAGTTATTTTCTTGTTTGGGTACTCAATTAGCTCATAGCTCATCTTATCATCCTCAACCTGATGGTCAAACTGAGATAGTAAATAAATGTTTGGAAGGATATCTTCATTGTTTTGTATCTGATAAACAAACACAATGGGTCAAGTGGTTACCTCTCGCTGAATGGTGGTATAACACTCCCTTCCATACTTCAGGAAAAATGACCCCATTTATGGCACTTTATGGATATCATCCACCATCCTACACCGTCTTCGAGGAAATCTCCAAGGTTTGGAAGTCAAGGAATATCATGACTATATCAATGTCTTCAATCAAAGATAACTGATCATAAAACTTAATAAAGTCAATAAAGGCATCAATAATTGCCGTTAGATAGTTTTGATAGGAGATTGCGATGTGATGGCTACAACCATAAACAAATGTCCTCGCTAAGAAGGATAATAATAAATCATCACCAGCAATTGTTATCGTATGCGGGTTGCAAAGATTTGCATTATACATACAAATCTGAGCCTGCTTTCCTTTTCTGCGTATGTGCATCCAAGCTTTTCCATGTTTCATGCTTAAAGAAGGACATAGGTGAAAATCTTCATTTAAAAGCCCATAATGGCTAACTTGACAGAGGAAGGAAAAATCATATTGGAACCCTAAACCTAAGCAAGAACTCGATAGCTACGGAATCGATCAATTTCAGAGTATCTCATCAAGTGGAAGAACTTACCCACTGAAGATTCTACATGGGAGGATGAGAATTTTATACAGAAGCACCCAAAGCTACCCAAGTGTTGAGGACAACACTTTTGTGAAGGAGAGGGGCATGTTAGGTCCCTATATTACTAGTATATCCCCTTATTGCTGTTAGTATAACCCCCTTATTGTTATTATTGTACCCTTGTAACCCCCATTTTGTTATTATTGTGCCCTTAAATTATTATTGTTAGGTCGGCTAGGATTACATTGTGGCCCACTAGGATTACATTATGGCCACATGGACTCCTATATAGAGAAAGGAGGTTTTGTAAATTGTATCATCCAAGAATTGTTCATTTATGTAATGTATTGGAGGTTTCCCCCTCGAAGTGGCTTATTTCTAAGGCGTTGATATCTCTTTTCTTCTATTTTTGGAGCTGGTTACACAACATTCGCAAACTAAATTCTCAGCCAACCAAGAATATAATGGGGAAAAATAAAGCAATGCAAAATCATCCAAGTCAACTGTGAAGTCTACTCCAACTCCACCTTTAACAAACACAAATAATGATAGTATTGAAGGTAATGTGATGGAGTATAATGTGATTGATGACATGAAGAAAACAAGAGCCAATGTCACTCTCTATGATTGATGTAATATTTCACAACAAAGAGAGGTGTTTCTTAAGAGATTTAAATCATCTGCTATACAAAGTAAATCTGCTACAATGTCGACTAGTTCTAGTAATTCAGTATCAATTCCCAGGAAAAGGCTACAAATTGTGATAAGGCCATATTTAATTCTATGAGTATCAAAGCTCACTCAAGATCTCAAACACCACCCTTCTTTCTTATGCTTAATATTTGTAATCATAATGTGCTTAATTGTTTAGTGGAATTTGATGCCTTGGAGAATGTTATGAATTTATCCATTTGTAAGAAAATAAATGCTATCCCAGAGAAAACCAAAATTAAGATTGTGCAATTAGATAGAACCAAGGTGCAAGTTTTTGGTGAACTTAATGATGTGCCTATTATATTGTCATTCGACCCAAGAGTTCACCAAGTTATTGACATCACTATGGTAAACATGCCTAAGGATTGTTGTTTGATATTGAGCCAAGATTGGTCTAAGAAGCTAAAAGGTTACTTTGTAACTTATTTGGCTCATTTGTTACCTCCTTTCAAAGGTAATAATAATAAAATAAAGGTAGATAGTGAACCTCGCATGAAGTATATTGTCACAAAGTTGGAAGGACACAATGAAATTATAAATTTTTCTTAGGCGATTATCATAATTTTTTCCTGAAGATATATCTTGGTTGTTATTCATCCCAACCATCACCAATACCATTTGATAAATAGTTGGAAATCCTTGTTGGTGCCAATGAACAATGTATAATAGATGTAGATAACCTTAGTGTAAATAGTAACACCCTTATAAATAATAATATTTGGAATCATTATTATGATGGTTCTAAAACATAGGATGGGGTCGGTGTAGGTTGTATCTTGTTTTATATAGCAAAGAAAAAACACTTATCTCATGCCGCTTGGAATTTTATTGCATAAAAAATACAATAGAATATGAGGCTTTAATCTTTCGAGTAAAAAAACCATATAATTGAAGGTATAATGTGTCGAAGTCATTGGTGATTCTGAGATCATCACCAGATAGGTATGGAATACTAACCATTATTTATCTCTACATCTAAATTATTATTATCAAGAGGTATGGAATCTCATATGATCTTTTACAATTTTTAATATTTCTTTAGCTCCTAGATCTAAGAATGGTGCAACTGATACCTTAACTAACACAACAACTTCCTTCACTCTTTTAAGAGATGGTTTTTTGTACTTGATAATGTAACTAATTTCAGAGTGTTTAATGATGATGAACATATTTTGGAGTTTATTACAAATTTAGATTTTTCAAATATGCGACTATTGATGAAGAACATGAAAAATCCTTGGAAGATGATATGAAGATACACAAACAAAACCCCATGCCTAAAGGAGTAGTCACATTAGGTAAGTTTCATGACTTGCATAATCTCTTTAAAGGGGCCCCAAATGTCAAAACTCAAATTTACACATTGAGGCATGGATAAGTAAATCGTGGTACTAAACATGACCCCAAGTATGCCAATATTGGTACTTGTTGCATCATAGAAAAACAAAAAGAATTCATCCAATTATTCAAGACTTACCAAGATATGATTTCTTGGACCTATGATGATATGAATACATATGATACCCAAATTATTCAACATGGAATTCCCATAAAAAGGATGTCAAGCCTTTCCAACAAAATATGTATAAAGTGCATCCAACTTTAGAATCTCTTATCCAAAAGGAGTTGAAGGAATTATTGGACACACATATCATTGTTAAAGTAAGACACTCTACATGGGTTTCTAATTTAGTGCGTGTGAGAAAGAAATAAGGGGAAATTTGTCTATGCGTGGATTTTTCTAATTTGAATCGAGTCTTCGACAAATATAATTATCCTATCCCATCTATGGAGTAGATTTGTCAAACAATATTAGGCTCTAAGATGTTTTCCCTATTACATGGTTTCTGAGGATAAAATAAAGTTTTGGTTTATGAACCAGATTGCTTGGAGATATCTTTCAAAACCAAATGGGGCACTTTCGTTTATAATCACATGCATTTTGGATTAGTAAATGTTGGAGCCACTTTTCAACATCAAGATAACTTTTAAAGATTTAATTGGGAAAAGTGTAGTTGTATATCTAGATGATGTCATAGTGTTCTCCAAGAAGCATTCAGATCATTTACGTCATCTCAGGAAAAAATCTGAACGTTGTCACAAATAAGAAATATTTCTAAACTTCTAGAAGATCAGGATGTTTGTGGTATCTAAAGGAATCCTTATTGTGAAAAATGGAGTCACCATGGACCCTAACAAAGCGAAATATATTACATATACTCCATATCCAAATAGTAAAAAATATGTGCAATCCTTCTTAGGAAAGATTAATTTCGTCATCATATTTATATCAGTTTTTGCGCAAACTATAAAACCTCTACAGTATATGATTGATAAGGATGTTGTATTAAATGGTTTCATAAAGAAAAGGAAGCCTTCACCAATATTAAAATATCTATATATGGACAAACATACTTACTTTGTTTTCAAAGAAATAAAGAGTTTCAGATCGTATATTTAGAAAAGCCATGTTAAAGTAATCGTTCCCCATAATGTCGTTTAAACATTATTTGCACAGAAAGAGCTTAGAGAATGAAGGGGAAATTGGATGACTTCACTGCAAGAGTATGACCTAGAATTTAAACATGCACATACCATTAAGGGTCACGAGATTTATAAACTAACTTCACAAGCCTTGGATCCCAAAATAGAAGATGGTGAAGACTGGGATAATGAAATTCAAATGTATAATTACAATCCTTTATATGGGTCCACTACTGAATCCTCTTGGTAAAAATAACTGAGGCAATATTCTGAGCAAGGGACCTTACCCACATATTTATCAACATAGAAGAGAAACACAACAAAAATCACATGAGCTCAATATCAATTAATAAATGATGTCATTTTCAAAAGACATGATAAAGGATTATTATTGTGATGCCTGGAATCATTGGAGGAAGACAAAGTCTTGGTTGAACTTCATGATGGACCTGTTAGAGGTCACTTTACTAGCAATACCACGACACATAAAATTATTTGAGTAGGATATTATTAGCCTACTTTGTTCATAGATTCACATGCTTATTCTATAAAATTTCTTGGATGTCAAAATTGTGCCGATAGAGAAAAAAGAGAAACCAATAAAAGTTAAAGAACCCTTTCAATAATGGGGCTTCGGTGTTATTGGTGAGATTTTTCCACACTCTTTCAAACAACACTGATACATTCTCACCACCATTGATTACTTCACCCATTAGGTCGAATCCATAGCTCTCAAGAAAATTAATGATCATGTGGTAATACAATTTATTGAACAACATATTATTACCATATTTTGGGTTCTAACGTCTCTCATTTTTTATATTGATTGAGATTTTGAAATTATCTGAATTTGTTTTGGGTAAAGGTATTATTTTAAGACACTCTTCCAATTATTATCCACAAGGAATTGGTTTAATGAGTTAAGTAACAAGAACTTGATTTGAGTTATTAAGAAATCCATAGTCAACCAACAATGCAATTGGACGCTTTATCCAATGCTCTTTGGGTTGAGTGGGTGACCCCCAAGTCTGCACTCAAAGTTTCACCATACTTCCTAGTATATGGAAAATAATATGTTTGGTTCTAAAACATATGATAGAGTCGGTGTAGGTTGTATCTTGTTATATATATAAAAGAACAAAACACTTATCTCATGCTACTTGGAATTCAATTGCACCAACAATATAGTAGAATACGGGGCTTTAATATTTGGGGTAAAAATAGCCATATAATTGAAGGTGGAATGTGTCAAATTCATTGGTGATTACGAGATGATCACTAGGAAAGTATGTAATATTATCCACTATTTATCTCTACACCTAAATAATTATCAGCAAGAGGTATGTCATCTATTATAATTTTTTAAAGCTTTTAATATTTCTACGGTTCCTACATCTAAGAATGATGTAGTTGATACCCTAACTAACACAACAACTTTTTTCACTCTTTTAAGAGATGGTTTTTCCATTGAACTGGTTTTTAAACCTCTTGTACATGATAAAGTAACTAATTACATAGTGTTTAATGATGATGAATAGATTCCAGAGTTTATTACAGATTTTGACATTTTTAAAGATGTGGCTATTGATGAATAAGAACATGAACAATTTTTGGAATATGAGATGAATGTATACAAATTAGGATTTAACCTTGTGCCTAATGCAGTAGTCACATTGGAGAATTTGTATGACCTATAAAACTACTTTAAAGGGGCGCCGAATATCAGAACTCAGAGTTCTATGCTGAGCCATGAACAAGTAAATCTTGGTACTGAACATGACCCCAAGTATGTTAATGTTGGTACCTATTGCATCAGAGCATAAAAATAAACATTCATCCAAATATTCAAGACTTACCAAGACCTGTTTGCTTTGACCTATGATGATCTAAAGACATATGATACCCATATTATTCAACATGTCATTCCCATCAAAGAGGGTGTCAAGCCTTTCCATCAAAATTTATGTAATGTACATCTAACTTTATAACCTCTTATCTAGAAAGAGTTGGAATTATTGCATGCACCGATCATATTTAAATTAAGACACTCTACTCGGGCTTCTAATTAGGTGTTTGTGAGAAATACATCAAGGGAAATTTGTCTATGCGTTGAATTGAGCCTCTGACAATGATAAGTATCTAAGAATGCAAGCTTTTGTGATTCATGATTTATACATAGTATATTCCGAATAAATCACACATTTATTTTAATGTCAATGCATTTTGAACCACTTACTTTGGTTCATCATCAGGACACAAATGGATAGTCTGATTAAGGAACAAATAAATATAGTAGAGATGCAATGATTAATCCATAACGAACAAGGAAATACATAATAAAATAAATAATATTAAAATCAATTGAAACATTAAGGATTCCATAATAATTTTTATTTTAATTTAACTAATATTAAATTTAATTAGAATATTGAAAAGTCCATTAAAAATAATAAAAACAAACTACGAAAATGTTAAAAAAAGAATAATAATAATAATAATATAATTTTTAAAATAACAAATACAAATAATGATGAAAAAAACATAAATTAATAATAATATGTATAATTTATAAATATTTAATCATTTTGTATGAATCAAAATATATAAAAATATAAATGAAAAGGGATTAGAAAGATAATATAAATATTATTTATTCATAATAATAACTAAAAAAATAAATTTAAAAATATGAATAAGAGAATAAAATGATATGAAACAAAACGAAAAATACTATATAATTGAAAGCATTAAATAAATGAAAATAAGAAAATTGATAAATAATTTTAAAAATATTAAAATAAAAAAAAAAAGATAAAAAGGAATACAAAAGAATATTTATTATAAAAATAAATGGAAAAGGATTAAGGGAATCCAACGAATAAATATTGAAGAATACATAAATATATGAAAAAATAAATGATCATATATAAAAGAATCATCAAATTCTTTGAAAGAGTTGGAAACAAAATGAAATTTAATAAAATAAAGTAAATCCGAATATAATTTTTAATTAATAAAGTAATTTATAACTAATAAATAAGAGGAGAATAAAAAATCCAAATACGAAACACTAAAAGGGACCAATAAAAATAACAAAAATATAAAGGAGAAGAAAATAAGAGAAGGGAAAGGAAGATAAAAGAAGGAAAAAGCCCAAGAGTGGGAGGAGATAAATGAAAAGGACGACACCTAGGAATAAAGGGATGTGATCCAACAAACACAAACCTTCCATCCATCATCCTTATTTATCATATTATATTTTTTTCAATTTTGATGGTCTCGCTCAACTTATAGTGACTGAAATGATCAATCTTGGCAATGACCTGGGAATCCTCTATAAAAATGTGGTGTTTTTTCTTTTCAAAATGTTAGACCAGAGCTAAGGGGTTAGTCCTACAATGTTTTATGTTGGTCACGTGCTCTTGAATTATTTTATTTACGGAACGAAAAGTTTCTCCAATGTAGGGGGTCCCACAGAAACATGGAACCAAATAAACACCCTTACTTTTTCTAAGCTCCATAGGGTCTTTGATGTATATTAATGAACTATGAATGTTGTTCAGGGATCTAAAGGTGGAAGAAACATTGTGATTCCTAAGAATCCAAGAAATCTTGTCAGTAGTCCCTTGGATAAAGGGAGCTGAACACTAGAAACAAATTCTCTCATCTCTTTCCTAGTCCTAGGATTCTTGCTTTCTTTTAAAAAGGCCTTGATACCTTAGTATCTCTTATAGACATTCTTTTAAGAAAAATTAAGGAGATGGGTTTTCTCATTCTCCAGGTGACTCTCATAAAAAACCCTTAAATCCCAAGTAGTTAATGTGTTGAGAACCCCCAACTTTTAGGCCATATAGTGATGGGAATTAACATGAAGATACTGCTCAGTGTGAGTTTTTTTACGAAAGTCTTGGTGAGAGAAAGAACCATCATATTTCTTAGAGACAAGAACATCAAGGAAGGGAAAGCTACCACTAAATTTAGGCTCCATGGTGAATTTTATGAGTCTTGATTGATTATTTATATGTTGAAAAAACAAATCCAACTTATCACGATGATGAAGTCATAGGATGAAGGTATCGTCAACAAACCTTTTCCAAAGCTTCAACCACAATTGATCTAAAGCCAACTCTATCGATTTAAAATCTTCCATGAAGAACATTGCAATGGCATGAGAGAGCACAAAACCCATTCCAAACCCCGCAAGTTTTCTCATAGAATTCACCCTCAAAACTGAAAAATGTAGAGGTAAGGAAAATCTCAACAAGCTTGGTTGTATCAGGATCAATGATGTGATTGATTACCTCAACAAACTCATTAATAGTAATATTGGTTTAAAGAGAAACCACATAAAAAATAACCATAATATCATTAGGCTCAAATTTAATATCCTTTAACTCACTAACAAAAGAGGAAAAGTCCTTTACAAAATATTTTTTTTGACTAACTAGGGGCTTAAGCTTCCAGGTTAAATATTTAGCTAGAAGATAAGTAGGACTGCTAATTGTATTAGAAATGGGTCTAATGGGATCCCCTTCCTTGAGAATATTGGGAATCCCATAGATCCTTGCAGTGAGAGGGTTTCTCTCAATAATTTTATGGATAAAGGAGATGATAATGTTATTAGACTTAATAGCTAAGGAGAAAAAATTTGATACTCTTTTCAAGGGGTTCTTATTGAGCTTTCTATAGCTACTATTGTTACATAGGTGATCCATCATTTTTCTTCGGTAGTCATCCTTATCGAAGATAACTGCCACCCAGACTTTATCGGCTTTAAGAACAACACTGTCGAAATTTATTGTTCATAGCTTTAAGGACTTCAAATCCTAACTTTTTAATATTGTTCTTAGGAGGTTTTGCATTCCTGAGAACAACTGTGAAATCCTTCCTAATAATTTTTTTAATGGGATCGAATAATCCCTTAATGCTAAACCCACTGTTACAAATAATCTCCTCAATTGGATTCTTTTTGGGGATAAGGGAAAATTTTAACCCTTTTTTTAAAAGATAATATACCGTAAGATTAAAAGAGAATATAGAGAGATTGATCACCCTCTTATTAAAAGAGGGGAAAACTGAATCATAATTACTACTACTATTATTATTATTATTAAAATTAATATTAATAATATTAATATTATTATCATTGGAAGTAGAAACCAACTTAGAAATAAAGTTATTGTTATTATTATTAATATTAAAATTATTATTATTATTATTATTACTATTCAAATTATTAATAATAATAATATAATTTTTATTATTAACAATATTAAAACTATTATTATTATTATTAAAACTCCCATTACTATCATTTTTAATATTAGAATTACTATTAATTTTATTATAATAATAATTATTACAACTGTAGTAACAAGAAGGGGAGGGGATTGGGACAAAAGACAAACAGAAAGAGGGACCACAAACATCAAGGGAGGAAGATGAGGCCCCCACTTTAGGGACCAACATGGGGCGTAGGGACAGACAAGTTAAAGCAAGTTGTTTGTGAAGAATAAAGGGGAAGACCCACCACTGGAGGATGGAGAATGAACACGATGGACGAGAGAAATTGACTGGTCAACCCAAGTTAATGCAAAGACTATGGGAAGACCAAAGCAATGAGAAGGGTCGTATGAAACCATAGGATTCTAAGAGATCCACTACATCGATGTTTGTTGACGAGTTTGAAAAATCTGATGATCCAACAGAGGAACAAGAGTCTGCCTCTCCTGAAGATCCGTTGGAGGGAGTAGAAGCTGACATATCGATAGGAAAACTATCACATGAAAAATTTCTTAAATCCATGTCCAACAGGAGAAATACTAAGGCAATATTGATCACTGTCACTGATCCAGCTCGAACAAGATCCTAAAAAAACCTGCGAAGCGATAACGTTACCTAGAACAGTTGAAGAAATCACTTGGGTGGCCAATCCATGTGTCTAAGAGCCAAGATATACTCTCTACTGAACTGACTCTTGAAAATATGATTGGATGTAGGATACTCATTGGAGGAGGGAGAACAAATATTAAACAACTTATCAAACTCTATCGATTGCTTTAACCTAGTTTCCTCCAACATTTGCATGTATTTCAATGCAAAGCACACATCAACCATAATCCACAAAGCAGGGGAGATGACATTGGAAAGAGAAAAATGGAGAGTGAATGAATCACAACACAAATGATCCAAATCCCTTCTTATTTTGAAAATTTCAGAGTGCAAGAGAGCTAAACTAGGTTTCAAAAATATATGTCTATTTTTACAATTATTGAGTCTATGAATAATCCGAGAAAAAACATGAACGACTGATGCATCTCTACAACGTTTGAGAAAATCTAGATCAACTATTTTCCTTGCAACTTTCAATCATGTTCATTCACTGATAGATGAAATTTGTTGGAAACTTCCCTTTTATGTAGGGATAAAATCTCAAAATGCAGGCTTTTGTGATTCATGATTTATACAAAGTATCTTCCAGATTATTAAAAGTTAATTAAGAAAGCGATGGAACACATAAAATATTGTGGAAAAAAAAATACAAAAAAACATAAAAAAAGAGAGACACAAATATCTGTGGTTTACCAAATTTGGGATACATCCACCAAAAAACAACTCGTCCTTCCTTTTCTATTTTCTAGGAAAGATAAGAGATACAACCTACAAAAAATCTGCTATAATTTCCTCTCTCTTTCTTGCATAGAATAATAATACACATTCGTAAGACAATTCCTTCATATAAATCAAGGGTTACCTTTTAGGGGAAAAAAACATAAATTAACATAACTTCTATTGTCATATCTTTCGCCTAATGAACGACCTAGATTTACTACAAAATTGCAATATTTTACAAGGGAAAATTTCCTCTAATGTTTTCTTCGGGAGCACTACCCACGAGCCCCCAGCAGGGGGGACTCCAAAGAATTGAAGTCGCCGCCCTGACAACAATAATGGAGGGACAAGCAACCCCACGCCCCCTATCAGGGACTATTATCCAACCACATTTGAAACAAAAAAAACCTCTAAACAATCATGAGGATAATTAGGTTCCACAACCAACAATATCCCACTTGGAGACTGGTTATATCAACTCCATCACTGCTTCACTTGCTCGATAATGTGCTCGATAATGCCTCCACTTGGACTTGGTTGTTCCTCATCTTCGCCATCATACTTAAAAACCAACTGAAAATGAGCGGAAACTTAATTTTTTCCTTGGTTACCAGCTTTGTCAACATATCTGCAGGGTTCTGGCTAGTGTGTATATTTTCCAGCTTCAATTGTCCATCTTGCTGAACTTATCATATAAATGGTGCCTAAGTTGTATATGTTTTGTATTGGAATGAAATATTTAGTTCTTTTCAAGATGAATGACACTCTGGATTTCACTGTATAATCTACCAATCTCTTGCTTTTAGCCAAATTCATCCATAAAATTTTGTAACCAAATCATTTTTTTACTAGCCTCTGTAGTAGCAACACACTCTGTTTTCATTGTTGAAAGTGAAACGTTGTTTTGCATTTTTGAAACCCAACAAAAATTTGTTCCACCTACAATAAACATATACCTTGTGGTGCTCCTCATGTTATCTCAACCGCCTGCCATATTTGAATCGACATTACAATATTTTACAAGGCGAATTTTCATCTAATTTTTGCCCCTGAAACCCTACCAGGGAGAGCTCCAAAGAATTGTAGGCATCCCAGGGCAGCAATAGTGGGGGGCAATCCACCCCACACCCCCCCGCTAGGCGTTGTGATCCAACGACAGCTGAAACAAAAAAAGCTCTGAACAATCAGGAAGATAATTGGGCTCCACACCTAACACAAATAAATCACACAGTTATTTTAATACCAACGTGTTTCAAGCCACTTACTTTGGTTCATCATAAGGCACAGAAGAATAATTCGATCAGGGAAAAAATAAATATAGTAAAGATGCAATGAATAATTCATAAGAGACAGAGAAATAAATAATATTAAAATCAATTGAGACATTAAATATTCCATAAACATTTTAATTTTAATTTTAATAATATTAAATTCAATTCAATTGGAACATTAAATAATCCATAAAAATTAATAAAATCAAACTAGAAAAATGTTAAAAACAAAATAATAATAATTTAATTTTAAAAATAATACATTAAAGAAGACCAAAAATAAAAAATAATGGCGAAAAATATTATATTATTAAAAAATAAATAGATGAAAATAATAAAAATAACAAATAATTTTAAAAATATTAAAATAATCAAATGAAAGGAATAAAAAGGAACATAAAGGAATATTTATTATAAAAGAAATGAAAGATTAAAAAAATCCAATAATTAATACTAAACGATACATAAATCTATGAAAGAATAAATGAGCATATATAAAAGAATCATCATATTTTTGAAAGAGAAAGAAACAAAATGAAATTTAATAAAGGAAAGAAAATCCAAATATAATTTTTACTTAATAAATAATTTATACTTAATAAATAAGAATAATAAAAATAAAAAGGCCAAATACTAAATTAGGGACTAATAAAAATTACATAAAAATAAAGGAGAAGAAAACAAAAGAATGAAAAAGAGGATACAATAAATGGAAAAAGCTTAAGAGTGGAAGGAGAAAAATGAAAAGGACAACACTTAGGAATAAATATATGGGATTCAACAACTACTATTCTTCTATCCATCATCTCTATTTAGTGTATTATATTTTTTTTCAATTTCGATGACCTCCCTTAACTTACAATGATGGAAATTATAAATCCTCACAATGACATGAGAATCTTCTATATAAATGTGGTGTTTTGTCTTCTCACCATGTTTGACCAAAGTTGAGGAGTGAGTCCTAAAATGTTTTATGTTAGTCGCGTGCTTTTGAATTATTTGATTTATGGAACGACCAACTTGTCCAATGTAGGGGGCCCCACAACGATACGAAACCAAATAAGAACCCTTCATGTTTCTAGGCTCCATAGGGTATTTAATGGATCTTAAGAAACTATGAATGGTGTTTAGGAGTCTAAAAGTGGAAGAAACATTGTGCTTCCTAAGAATCTGAACAATCTTGTCGTTAGTCCCTTGGATAAAGGGAAGATGAACATTGGAAACCAATTCTCCTATCTCTTTCCCAATCTTAGGACACTTTCTTGCTTTTAAAAAGGCCTTGATACCTTGGTATCTATTATAGCAATTATTTTCAAAACTATTAAGGATATGGGTTTTCTTATTCTCTAGGTGACTCTCATCAGAAACCCTTAAACCCCGAGTAGCTAATGTGTTGAGAACCCCCAACTTTTGGGTCAGATATTGATGGGAATTAGCATGGATATACTGCTTAGTGCGAGTTTTCTTACGAAATAACTTGTGAGAGAAAGAAACATCATATTTCTTATAAACAAGAACATCAAGGAAGGGAAAAATACAACTAACGTCAAGCTCCATGGTGAATTTGATTGATCTTGATTAATTGTTGAGATGTTGAAAAGAAATATCCAACTTGTCACGACCATGAGGCCATAGGATGAAGGTATCATCAACAAACATTTTCCAAAGGTTCGACTACAATTGAATTGAAGCCAAAGCGTTCGATTCAAAATCTTCCATGAACAGGTTTGCAAAAATAGGAGAGAGCATAGAACCCTTGGTAACCCCACAAGTTTGCATATATAATTCATCCTAAAAGCCGAAAAAGGTAGAGATAAGGAAAATCTCAACAAGCTTGATTATATTAGGACTAGTGATTCGATTGATTACCTCAACAACTTCATTAATATGAATATTGGTGTATAGTGAAACCTCATAAAAACTAACCATAATATCATTGGGCTCAAATTTAATATCCTTAAGTAACTAACAAAAGAGGATGGGTCCGTAACAAAATAATTCGTACGACCAACCAGGGGCTTAATATTCTGGGATAAATATTTAACTAAAATATAAGTAGGCCCACCAATTGGGTCTAAGGGGAGCCCCTTCCTTGTGAATCTTGAAAATCCCATAGATCCTTGGAGTGAGAGGATTGCTCTCAATAATTTTATAGCTAATAAAACTGACAATAGTTTTAAATTTAATAAGTAAAGCAACAACTCTTAAATTTTTTGACCTTTCTTTTATCCTCCTTTTCCTTCCCTTGTTTTCTTCTCCTTTATATTTTTATTAATTTTTATGAGCCCCTTTTAGTGTTTATATTTTTGTTAATTTTATTGGACCCTTTTTAGTGTTTGGTATTTGGCCTTTTCATTCCTCTTATTATTGGAAATTGCATTGGAATTCACTTCGTTGAACTTATAAGACCATTATTATTTTTTTTAAGTAAATATTATATTTAGCTTAACTTTATTTTATTAAATTTAGTTTTGTTTCTTGCTCTTTTACATAATTTGATGATTCTTTTATATATGTTAATTTATTCTTTCATAGATTTATGTATTGTTCAATATTAATTCATTCGATTCCTCTAATCCTTTTTTATTTATTTTTATAATAAATATTATTTTGTTTTCTTTTTTATTTCTTTCTTTGGATTATTTTAATTTTTTTAAAATTATTTATTATTTTAATTATTATCACTTATTTATGGTTTTTAATTATATAGTATTTTTAATTTTGTTTCATATCATTTTATTCTCTTATTCTTATTTTTAAATTTATTGATTTAGTTATTAGTATGAACAAATAATATATATATATATATATTTTTTTTGTTCTTTTTCGTTTATATTTTTATATATTTTTATTCATATAAAATGATTAAATATTTATTAATGAAATTTATTATTATTATTTTATTTTCTTGTGTTTTCATATTTTGAGCAATTATTTTTTATCTCTTTTAATGTTTCTTTCTTTATTTCTTTTTTAACATTTTCCCTCTGTTGATTTTATTAATTTTATGGATTTTTCAATGCTATAAATGAATTTAAATTTAAATTAAAATGTTTATGCAATTCTTAATGTGTCAATTGATTTTAATATTATTTATGTTCTTATTTATTTTCCTATCCATTATGGATTAACCATTGCATCTTTACCATATTTATATGTTTCTTAATCAGATTATCTATCTCTGTCTTAATGATGAACCAAAGTAAGTGGTTCGAAACATGTTGACATTAAAATAACTATGTGATTTATCCAAAAGATACTTTGTATAAATCTTGAATCACAAAAGCTTGCATTCTTAGATTTTATCCTTCACGAAAGGGAAGTTTCCAACAAAGTTCATATGTTTGAATGAACACAATTGAAAGTTGCAAAGAAGATAGTTGATCTAGTGTTTCTCAAATGTTTTATAGATGCATTGGTGGTTCCCATTTTTGCTTGGATTATTCATAGACTCAATAATTTAAAAAATAGACATATACTTTTGAAAGATAATTTATCTCTCGTGCACTCTAAATTTCTTAGAATAAGAAGGGATTTGGATTAGTTGTCTCATGAGTCATTTTCTCTCCATTTGGGTCTTTCCAATGCCATCACCCCCGCTCTATGGGTTAAGGTCGATGCATGATTTGCATTGAAATCCATGCAAATGGAAGAACTAGATAGGTTAAAGCAGTTAATAAAGTTTGATAAGTTGTTTAATATGCGTTCTCCCTCTTACAATGGGTACACTACCCAAAACAACTAGAGAAATCAATTGGGTGCCAATCCACATGCCGAGAGATGAGATCTGATCTCTACTAACCCGACTCCTAGAAATATGACCAGATGTAACATACCCACTGGAGGAGGGAGAACACCTATTAAACAACTTATCAAACTTTATTGATTGCTTTAACCTAATTGCCTCTTCCATTCACATGGATTTCAATGTAGAGGACACATCAAACTAACCCACAGAGCAGGGGCGACGACATTGGAAAGATCCATATGGAGAGAAAATGAATCATGAGACAACTGATCCAAATCCATTCTTATTCAACAAATTTTGGAGCACAAGAGAGATAAATTGGATTTCAAAAATATATGTTTGTTTTTAAAATTATTGAGTCTATGAATAATTTGAGCAAAAATAGGAACCACTGATGCATATCTACAACATTGGTGAAATGCCAGATCAACTATCTTCTTTTCAAATTTCAATCACATTTTTTCAAAGATATGAATTTTGCTGGGAACTTCCCTTCCATGTGGGGATAAAATCTCATAATACAGCCTTCTATGATTCATGATTTATACAAGGTATCTTCCAAATATATCACATAATTATTTTAATGTAAATGCATTTCAAACGACTTACTTTGGTTCATCATCAGGACACAAATGGATAGTATGATCAAGGAAAAAATAAGTATAGTAGTGATACAATGATTATATAACAACCCTAGTGAAAGTTCCATGTAATAAAGTTAAAAATAATTACCACGGTTGATGGGACACTTATTCCAAGTTGAATGTTGGGCAAAATATCCCAACAAGTGTTAATTTCGGTTATTATGGCTAAATGAATTTGGCAAAGGCAATGGAAAATGAATTAAAAAGGCATGAGGCATTAATTGAAATTTTATTTATGAAAATAATGGAAAATAGGAGAAAATGAAGGTGAAAGGTCATAGGTTGCAAGTGAAGAGGAAATTGAAGGAAAATAATGGAAAATCAGGAAAATAAAGGCCTCATTGATAAAAAGGCTTCTAAGGATCAATAGGGAAGCTTTTGGCTTAAGATTTGGTCAGTTCATTTTTGAGGCTCTCTCATTATTCTCTCTCTCTCTCTCTCTCTCACTCTTGGACACTTAGAGTTTTCTTGGAGCACTTTGGCATTGGAGAAAGATAGGAAAAGGAAGCAAGGAATAGCAGGATCAAGTAGCTACAACATGATTCTTCATGGGTATTTATTTGCATATGTGATTTCCTTGCTATGTCTGACATGCATGGTATTTCATGTGCTTATTTTTTGTCTTTGCATGGGTTTTTCTAGGTGCAACATTATTTTCAGCCTATCGTTTCCATTTTTTTATAGCTTTGATGAGATGGGTTTCTCATAATTCGGTTGAGAAGGATTACCAAATTAATTCAAATATGAGTGGGGTGGATCTCCGAAATGAAAAATTCATGGCCTAGTAGTCCCTGCATTGTATTGTGGATCACGGTAAAGCCACTGGCCTGGTAACCCATGAGCCAGAATGTGGGTTGCGGTAAATATTGTGTGCCTCAGCAGGCCTAGGAATCCTTGTCGGTGAATGGTGGGATATACGGTAAAGCCAAGAGGTGTATTTATCTCTGTTTGGGGTGGTAGTCTCGAGATGGGATGTACAATAAAGCCTGGAGAGTATGTCTCGGTTTAGGGCCTAGTGATCCATAATTCAGACTGTGGATTGCAATAAATCTTGAGAGACTAGGAGGCATGAAAATTCCTCATAGTGTAGGCAGAGAACTCTGGTAGAATAATTGCTTGTTTGGTTCTTTTTTAGTTGGTTATGAGTCCCAAATTCATGCTTGGAATATGGAACAGGGGTGATTTGCTGAAGAGAGATTTAGCTCAACCAATCTATGGTCGAGTGGAACATGGTAGTCCCATCTCCGGTTGGTTTCTACATTCATTAATGAGAAATTAATTCCCTTAGTATTTGGTATGTAAATATATTGATTTATATGTGGATTCTAATGTTTTTGTATCCATGGTATTTTTGTTGTTACTATGCTGGTTATGAGCATGCATTTTTACAGTGACGATGTATGGCTTTCCCAAATTTTTTACTTGTAAATGAATGCACAATGTATCTATGTTCAAATAGATTGTGTTGCAGCTAATGATGTAAGGGACAAATTATTCTTAGCGATTTTTAGATAAGTATGAGACCCCTATGCTTAAATCTATTATTTACACTTCTAGATTCAATGTTTGTGACATGTTTGAAAAAATTCCTGTCGCGGATAGGAGGGGTCCAGATGAGTTGTTATTGATGTGTGTGATTTTGTATCATTGTTATAATGTTATTTATCATCCCCTAAGTTTTCATTGATTTCTTGGTAGTGATCGAGGCTCTTGGCCTAAAAAGGTGGCTCAAATCTCAGAGTTGCAGGCACAAAACTGGGCATTTGGGGCCCTAGGCACATAAATTCAGTGTTGTGTATGGGGCTATATCCTCTTGGATGCAAAAATGCAGTCTTATTCCTGCGGCTATGACTCAAACGGGTCAAAATGTTAATGTGACCCAAGGGTAAGAGGCTCAAAGGTTTGGGTTGCCTCTTGGGGGTGTTGCTGATACTGTACAAGGTCCTTTTAATGTGTTTCCATCAGTTCCACTTCCTTAAGGGCACCTAGTAGGTTGAATCTCATTATAGTGGTCTCTGATCACATGTTTACCCGAGTTGGCTGGTTACTTGGGTAGATGTGGGATGAGGGTGTTACAGAGTGGTATAAGAGCATGGATCAACCCTTGGACTGGCTGAGCAGTGTGTTGGTCATGATTTTCTGTTGGTTGCATATTTTTTTCTCATGCCTATGGTGTACATGTTTGTTTCATCCATGTGTGTGTCGACCATGGTGGTAGTGGTGTTTCCATGGAAGGGCTGATGGTGTTGTTGTCAACATGTTTTCATGAGTGTATGATTGGTTATTTGTTGTTCTTTCTTTTGTATTGTTCGTGCACGCTTTCTTACATATTTTTACATTATGTGCATGCATTAATTTTTTATGCTAGGTCACATATTGGTCATGCTTGTGTGTTTTCCATGTATGCTTGCTTATGTGATGCTATATGTGGGACATGCACTGGTCGTTCATGATTGGTTATACATTGCAAGTGGGTGCATATGGTTAAGTTTGCATTGGTTTGGTGAAGGTTGTTGTGTATAAGGTCATTGCATGAAATTAGGTCATTATGATGGTATTGGTATGTTATGATGCTAATTTTTTGACTAAGATAGAGCATGAGATGTAGACCATCAAAGTGAAGTTGTTGCATTGGACCTTGAGGCAAGAGAATGTCGTCATACATGTTTGGATGTTGGGCATGTAGGTATATAGGTTAAGGATTGTTATATGAATTATGGTTATGATTATTTCTTTCATTCTATTTATATTATGGTTACATAAATTATAGATGTTAGTTTATTACTGTGGTTATATGTACACGTGTCAGATAGTCATGAATAATAGCAACCTGTGGTGGAATGCATTGCTATTGTTGTTTTATGTTCACTAACTTATATGTTGTTGGTGAGCATGTTATGTGTTAACTTGTTGTTGTTGTTGTATGATAGTTAGCTTCATGATTAGGTTACATGTTTTTTATGAGCATGATATATAACTTGTTGTTGTTACATGCTAGTGACTTGATGGTTAGGTTTATGACATTCAGGCATGAGTTGACCTAACTATGATAATGTGTTGTATTATGTCTAAAATGATTTTGCATATGTGATTGTATGAATGAATGAAAATTTTTATGAGTTTAGGGCGTGAACATGTTAGCTATATACTTCTATGGATATCATGACCTTAATTATTGTGATTGGGTTGATATGTTGTGAAGTTATATCGTGCTAATATAGATTGATTGTACAGACAATATAGCCTCTCTTGAGATACATTTAGGTATGAGCTTGTGTATGTCATCTACTGTGTACTTGAATGTTTGATTATGTCGCTTAATCAATGTTCGACTGTTTGGTGTCTATTATGACATTTATTTATTGTCTGAATTTTTGATTACTTGCATGATATGAGTATGTGCCTATAAGATTGCATGAAAAAATGATTGTTTTTTAATATCGTTGTGATAACACATATGTGCTGAGATATTTGATATATAATTGAGTGTAAGTAGGTGATAGTTGTAGCATTATGTATTAAGACATATAAATGTGAGTTGATTTTTGATTATGACATGGTTTTTAGTATTGTTAAAATTTGATTTCAAATTGATAGATATGATGTCTTGATGTTTGGTAGATATGGCTGACGTGTGTGTTCAATTATAGGCCAACATGCTTGACACAACGAGGTAAGGTAACTAGCATGTTGTTTTTATTTATTTATTTACTGACGGTTATGTGGTTATGGCGGTATGATGTAGGGGATTGCATGGAAAAAGATATTGCCATTAAATCTTTGAAAAATCTCGGATTGAGATTTCTATTGGAAGAACTGGGAACGATGGGGATTGAGTCATCGTGTTTGTTTTTAAGTCTTGTTCTTTTGGTATTTTGTGATTTGGTTGCGATTGATTGCATCTAATCTATGTCCATATCACTTTGTTTTGGTTTCTTATTGCTATTTGTATCTCATGGTCGTCTTCTTTTATTTCTTGTGATTGTATTTTATATTTTGAGAGTCTTGGAAATTGGTTGGGGAAAGAGGAATTTAATGGATATTAGGAAGAGATGAATGAAATCCAGTAGGTAATGGAAGGCTTGAATGGAGCTCAATGCATGAGTAAGCGAAACTAAAGGTAAAGTTTCCGGATCTAAGATAACAAATGCCTTGGCTAAGTTGGAAAATGGTGTTCTCAATGTTGTGCATGCTATGCATGCATATAGGGAGTTCTCTTAACCTAGACATTATGATATATATAAATTTTATTGTTATCATGATTATGTCGATGTTTATATATGCATATATGTATGTATGTATGTATGTATGTATGTATGTGTTTATGTATGTATGTATGTATGTTGTTGATTGATAGGGTCTTCATGGATCATGAAGGTTTTATGTGCATGTTTATATGTATATATGTATGTCATTGTATGACAATATTATGATTGTTTTGTGTTAATGATATTATATATGTATGTATGTATGTATCTTATATGTCATTGTATGAGAGGGTTTTCAAGGATAATTCTTGTGGAGGAATGATTGCTTATGTAGGTGAATGGCATGAAGAAGTTTTTGGTCTTATGAATAATCAAGTGGGAAGAGTAAATGTGATAGATCTATGAGGTCAGTATCATGTGGATATGATTTAATGTATATGATTTTACTATTCGTATGTTTATGTTATGGAAAGGTAATGTTGAGGGGTACATCAACTAATTGAAAGTAGTGTGATATGCGACATGCTAGGATAAGCATGGATAGTGGAAAGACGCTAGAAGCAAGGTTGCTTGTGGGGTCAGTTTGTGGTTTATGGATGTGCAAAACTATTGTTATGTATATGTTGTACATGTTGCACCTGCAATGTTTTTTTTTGTATGCAATATAGTATATATTATTGACAAAAAACCTTAGTTACGTGATAGTCTATTGAGTGCGAGCCTCGATCCAGCACTGAATAAACAAAGCCCTCCTATTTCCATCTGAGAGAAATTTTTACAATTACCAGAGCAATAGAGGAGGAACAACATTACAAATTGAAACCCGTAGCAAAAGACAAACTAAGACCAGAAGCAGATCTACATATAGAAACCTAGCGAACAACAACCATTTGATTGAGAAGATGGTAGACAAATATTAACAAGTAGATGAAATTTAAAAGAAAAATAGTAGGGAAAAACCAGTGTTTTGTAACACTAGCAACAATATTCTTCGATGAGGCTGCTAAACTACAGTCATGGTCAAGGTATTCAGAAAACAACTGGGTCGTCATCCAAACTGATGGGAATTTCATGAGTGATGCTAGTGAAGTTGGACGGGCTGGGAGGATTGCAGGAGGAGGCCCCTGCCATTTATTTCTTGATGCTCAGAGAGAGGTCATTGGCATGAGTGCACTTCTTTTGCATATAAAAATGGTGAGAATCCCAGGTTACAAATTTACAGTGATGAATTGCCTCCACATAGAACACAAATTTGTCAATGAGCATGTCAATTTTATTCTCCAAAACTTTAACCATCTTGGATTGATCCTACATTTCCAAACCAAGGATGTTTTTGAGCTACAAATAGAGCTCAGTTGACTTTATATAAAGGTTATCCCTGGCCCAAGTGAAACCAGGGCCAAGGATCCATTCGAACTCCTGATCCACGCTTTCTGTGGTGACCTGATGCCTCAGAGCCCTTGCTTTCCCTTCCAAGTTTTCAATGTGGACCTGTGTTTTAGGGTTAATAGGCACCTCATAGGAAAGGGATACCCTCGTGGCTGCGGATTCGTCCCTGGTAATTGGGGGGGCAGGGGGTGCTTGGGTTGTTCTAGTGGGAGGTCATGCGCCCATGACTACGACCTGAGTTTTGTCTTGTAGCCATGCAGAGAGGGGGGGAATTGAAAATTTGAGTGATGTAGGGATGCAAAGAGAACTGGGTGGAAGAATGCAACTTTAGCAACATAGATACAAAGAGTGTTTGGATGGAAATGGGAAAGCATAGCAAGGCTGAGATGTGGCGAGGAAGATGGTGGTTGAGGACAGGGGGTAGGTAGTAATATAGGAGAAGGAGCCCGGGGGAGCGCGTGAACCGATGGCGAGGATTGATAACAGGCAGTGGGAGGTGTTGCGGCATAATGAAAAAGCTAGAGCCAGAAAAAATTGAGGTGACTAGAGGATGGCACAACCTAGGGGATGAAACATGCCAGAATTCATGAGTTTGCATGAGAGCATTGGGATTGTTAGTAGTTTGCTCGAGCATTAATAAATGATTTTTTCAGAAGAGGGTAGCGACCATTGGTGTTGGGAGCCACACATTGGTTGTCTGTGACGTTTAGTGATGTGCAATGTTGTCGTAGTCAACTCTCCTCCAACTCGTGCCAAGCCACAAAGCACAAACTTTGTGGTCCCTGTTGCACCTGTGATGTTGCATGTATGAAATGTTGTGTATATTTAGTATGTGTAGATGTTGTTCATGCAATTTTATGTACAATATGTTACAAATGGTGATGTGTAATGTTGTATTCCTATTGTATATATGGTGTTGTGTGTATATTTATAGGAAGTGCTAGGTATAGATGGTGCTATGTACATGTTGGATATGTGGTTGTGTGTACATATCGTACTATGTGTGTGTTGGATATGTGGTGTTGTATGCATATGGTGTTGTGTGCATGTTGGATATGCAGTGTTGTGTATGTATGGTGCTATGTACATGTTGTATATGCAGTGCTATGTACATATGGTATTGTGTGTGCATTGTAAATATGGTGCTATGTACATATGGTGTTTAGTGCATGACTGTACATGTGGTGTTGTGTACATGTTGTACAAGTGTTGTTATGTGCATGTAGTGCCATGTACATGCCATGCATGTGGCGCGTTCTACATGTGGTTTCATGTACATGTCATGTATGTGGTATTGTGTACGCATTGTATAGGTGGTGTAGTGCACATTTGGCGTTGTATACACGTTGTGCCGATATCATTTTGTATAGGTGGTACTATGTACATGTTGTGTATATGGTACTGGTATATGTATGGTATTGTGTGCATGTTGTATATGATGTTTTGCAGGCATGTGGTGCTATATATGTCCATGGTGTAGTTGTGGTATCATGACATGTGTATTCGTTGTGTTGTACTCTATATATGTATTTTTATTGTGTTGTATCGTACACTAGGTGTAGGTGTATGTGTTGTGTTGTACACTGGTGGAGGCATGTACATTGTGTTGTGTTGTACACTAGGTGTGGGTGTATGTATTGTGTGTTTTTGTACACCTTGTGTGGATGTCTGTGTTGTACACTGTGTGTATGTGATTGAATATAAGCGAAGGCAATGGGTGCTTGCCAAGTGTGGCAATTGATCCATTATGTGTACAAAAGAACAAAGGAAGAATAAGGATCAATGAAGGATAAGTATTGATATTTTATTTTAGTCTTATTATGTGTGTTATCTATGATTCTGACTTATGATGGTTACATGTTATTTATGGTTATGGTTTATGGTGATTTCATGTGATTCATGATTTTAATTTATGATGGATGTGTTTTGAGCTAACCAGATGTGATATGTTTATACATGATGATTGATCAAACAACTAGTTTGGCTTATGTGACAGGAAGTGAATAGGATTGAAATTGTACCTTATTGATGAGCTACCAATGAGGTATGATTTGAAGTTATTTCAATTTATTTTGAATATAATGGAAATTATGTGCTTGGTACAGGAAAGCATGTAATTCCCAGTTTCGGATGGTTGAAACCAACTACAAGAACTAGTAGCGAAAGTAAAAGGAATTGGAACATGCAACAATATGTTGGTAAAGACTTTAGGAGCAGGGCCATTGTGGGACACTAGTACCCAGTAGTGTCCATTGATTTCCATGATCATGCTATGACTGGTATGATTGTTTTGAGGCAGGTGTTTGCCTTGTTTCTTGTATCTTTCGATGCGAGGAAACCTTTCTAAGGGATGTATTTCCCAGGATGGGGTTGCCAGCGAAACTTGGAAGGTGTATGGCAACATGAAAGTGGATTACCAGATTTCTCGAGGGACTATGTAGTAGAGAAGGGAAGGTCGGGATGGATTTTCTTTGGTCATTAACATTGCCACATGGAATCATATGCACATTGGGAGTGCGCCCTCTAGCAATTAGCTGATAACTATTCACTGAGAGGAAAAGTGGTGCAAGATTGTAGCACTGGACATTGGATGCATCTTTTGACTTTTATAGTGGATTCTAGACTTCCTGGGAATGATTTGAATCTTGGTACTACTTTGAGGGTGGAGGTGTGAGCTTATGGATTCCCTTGTTGCTGATACGTGCATCGTATCATTTTATTTTCTAGTTGAGTAAATGCGCATGTGTATATTATTGTAAATACTACATCGAGCTGATTTATAAAGCTCCATAGTAAATATGGTTATTTCTTGGTTGAATAAAATGTGGTTTTTATTGTAAATACCGTAATGAGTTGTGTTATAAATCTTCAGTAAATGGTATGATTGTCATGTTTTTAGCTATGATCATTGTAAATACTGCAATAAGCTGTGTTATAAAGCTCCATAGGAAGTATGTTTTGTTTTTAGTAGTTTGTTGGTTTATAGGTGTCGTTGAACTCCGAGGACAGTGTTCCCCCAAGGGGGAGGGTTCTATAATATCCGTAGAGAAATTCCATGTAATAAAGTTAAAAATCATAAACATGGTTGATGTGACACTTATTCCAAGCTGAATGTTGGGAAAAACATCCTAGTGGGTGTTCATTTCAGTTATTATGGCTAAAGGAAATTGGAAAAGGCAATGGAAAAGGAATTGGAAAGTCCTGAGGCATTAATTGGAATTTTATTTATGAAAATAATGGAAAATAGGATAAAAGGATGGTGAAAAGTCACAGGTTTCATGTGAGGATGAAATTGAAGGAAAATAATGGAAAATGAAGAAAGGAGGCCTCATTGATAAAATGGCTTCTGAAGATCAGTTGGGAATAGTTTGGCTTAAGCTTTGGCCAGTTCATTTTTGGAGTTCTCTCATTATTGTCTCTCTCTCTCTCTCTCTCTCTCTCACTCTTGGTCACTTAGATTTTTCTTGGAGCACTTTGGCGTTGGAGCAAGAAAGGGAAAGGAAACAAGGAAGAGCATGATCAAGCAGCTCCATCAGGATTCTTTGTAGGTATTGATTTTCATATGTGATTTCCTTGCTAGATCTGACATGCATGGTATTTCATGTGGTTCATTATATCTTGGCATGGGTTTTTACAGGTGTGACAATGTTTTCAGCGTATCCTTTCCATTTCCATATAACTTTGATGAGATGGGTTTCTCATACTTCGGTTAAGTTGTCTTGCATGATGGATTCGAAGTTGAGAGGGGTGGATCTCCGAAATGACAAACACATGGCTTAGTGGTCCCTGAATCGGACTGTGGATCACTGTAAAGCCACTAGCCTAGTAACCTCTGAGCTAGAATGTGGGTTGTAGTAAAGCCATATTGTGTGCCTCAATGGGCATAGGTATCATTGTTGGTGAAGGGTAGTATATACGGTAAATCCAAGAGGTGAATTTATCTTTGCTGGGCCTAGTAGTTTTGAGATGGGATGTACACCAAATCTTGGAGAGTATGTCTTATTTTAGGGCCTAGTGATCCCTGATTTATACTGTGGATTATGGTAAAGCTAAGAGACTACGAGGCACTAAAATTCCTTAGGGTTATAGGCAGATAAGTTCGGTAGAATTCATGGTTGTTCATTTTTTTTGGTTGGTTATAAGTCCCACATTCATGCTTGGAATATGGCACCAGGGTGATTGGCTGAAGAGATATTTGGCTCAACAAATCTATGGTAAGGTGGAACGTGGTAGTCCCATCTCCAGTTGGTTTATACATTCATTAATGATCACTTCATTCCCTTGGTATTTGGTATGCAAATGTATTGATTTATATGTGGATTCTATTGTTGTTGTATCCATGGTATTTCTGTTGTTATTATGTTGGTTATGAGCATGTATTTTTATAATGATGATGTATGGATTTCCCCATGTTTTTACTTGTAAATTAATGCATAATGTATCTATGGTAAAATATATTGTATTTCAGCTAATGATGTAAGGGAGTAATGCTTCTTAGCAATTATGAGATAAGTATGAGACCCCTATGCTTAAATTTTTTATTTACATCCATAGATTCAATGTTTGTGACATGTTTGAAAAAATGTCTATCATGGATAGGAGGGGTCTAGATGACTTCTTGTTAATGTTATTGCTTATGTATCATTTTTTTAATGTTATTTAACATCCCTTAAGTTTTCATGAATTTCTGGGCAGTGACCGGGGCTATGGGCCTAAAAATGTGGCTCAGAATTGCAAGCACAGAATTGGGCATTTGGGGCCCTAGCCACAAAAATTCAGTGTTGTGCATGGGGCTATAGCCTCCTTTCTGCAGGCATGAAGTCTTATGCCTGTGGATATGGCTCAAAAGAGTCAAAATGTCAGTGTGACCCAGGGGTAAGAGGCATGAAGGGTTGGGTTGCCTCCTGGGGGTGTTGTTGATAATGTACAAGTTCATTTTGATGTGTTTATGTCGGTTCCACTTCCTTGAGGTCACCTAGGAGGTTGAATCTCATTACAATGGCCTCTCATCGCATGTTTACCCCGGTTGGCCAGTTACTTAGGTAGATGTGGGATGAGGGTGTTACAGAGTGGTATTAGACCATGGTTGAACCCTTGGAATGGATGGGCAGTGTGTTGGTCATGATTTTCTGTTGGTTGCATATGTTTTTCTCATGCCTATGGTGTACGTGTTTGTTTCATCCATATTGTGTTGGCCATGATGGAAGTGGTATCACCATGGAAGGGTTGATGGAGTTGTTTTCAACATGTTTTCATGATTGTATTACTAGTTATGTGTTGTTCTTGATTATGTATTGTTCTTGCACTCTTTCTTACATATTGTTACAAATGGTACATGCATTGCTTGTTTATGCTAGGTCACATATTTGGCATGCTTGTGTGTTGTCTGTGTATGCTTGCTTATGTGATGTTATATGTGGGACATGCATTGGTCGTTCATGATTCGTTATACATGTCAAGTGGGTGGATATGGTCAATGTTTCTTTGGTTTGGTGAAGGTTGTTGTGTATAATATCATTGTATGCAATTAGGTCATCATGGTGATATTGGTATGTTATGATGCTAATGTGTTGACTAACATTGAGCAGAAGAGGCATACCATCAAAATGAAGTTGCAACATTGGACCTCGAGGTAAAAGCATGTAGTTATACAAGTTTGGATGTTGGGAATGTAGGTATATAGGTTAAGGATTTTTATATGCATTATGGTTATGAGTATTCCTTTCATTCTATTGATGTTGTGGTTACATACATTATAGATTCTAGTTGATTAGTGTGGTTATATGTACATGTGTAAGATAGTCATGAATGATAGCAACATGTGGTGCTATGCATTTCTATTTTTGTTTTATGTCAGCTAACTTATCATTATTGTTGATGAGCATGTTATGGGTTAAATTTTTGCTGTTGTATGATAGTTATCTTGATGATTAGGTTACATGTTGTTGGTGAGAATGATATATAACTTGTTTTTGTTACATGCTAGTGACTTGATGGTTCGGGTTATGACATTCAGAAATGAGTCTACTTAATTATTATAATGTGTTGTATTATGTCTAGACTGCTTATGCATATGTGATTGTATACATGAATGAAAATTTTTTATGGGTGTGAACATGTTAGCTAGATACTACTATAGATATCATGACCTTAATTATTATTGGGTTGATATGTTGTGAAGTTATATCATGCTAATATAGATTGATTGTGCACACAAGATAGCCTCCTCTGAGATACATTAAGGTATGAGCTTACATATGTCATCTATTGTGTACTTCAATGTTTGATTATCTCGTTTATTTAGTTTTCGAGTGTTTGGTTTCTATTATGTCATTTATCTGTTGTCTGAATTTTTGATTACTTGCATGATATGAGTATGTGCCTATAAGATTGTATGAATAAATGATCTTATTTTAAGATGGTTGTGCTAACACATATGTGGTGAGATATCTAGTATATACTTGAGTATAAGTAGGTGATAGTTTTAGCATTATGTATTATGTTTGATGAATGTGAGTTGATTATTGATTATGACATGGTTTTTAGTCTTGGTAAAAGTTGATTTCGAATTGATAGATATGTTGTATTGATGTTTGGTACATATGGTTGACACGTGTGTTCAATTACAGGCCAACGTGCTTGGCACAACAAGGTAAGGTAACTAGCATGTTGTTATGTTTGTTTATGTACTGACAGTTATGTGGTTATTGCGGTACGATGTAGGGGTTTGCATGGTAAAAGAGACTGCCATGAAAACTTTGAAAAGACTTGGGTTGATATTTCCCTTGGAATATTTGGGAAAAATGGGGATTGAGTCATGGTGTTTGTTTTCAAGTCTTGTTCTTTTGGTCTTTTTTTTTTATTTGGTTGCGATTAATTTTGTCTATTGTATGGCCATAGCACTTTTTTTTGGTGCCTTATTGCGATTGGTATTTCATGGTCTTCTTCTTTTGTTTCTTGTGATTGTATTTTATGTTCTGAGATTCTTGGGAATTAGTTGGGGAAAGAGGAATTTAATGGAGCTCAGGAAGAGTTGATTGAAACCCAATAGGTAATGTAAGGCCTGAATGGAGATCTAGGCATGAGTAAGCATAACAAAAGGTAAAGTGAATGGATATGACGCAACAGATGCCCTGGCTATGTTGGGAACTGTTGTTCTCAATGTTGTGCATGTTATGCATGCATAAAGGGAGTTCTCTTAACCTAGACCTTATGATATCTAGCAATCGTGTTGTGATCATGATTTTGTCGACGTATATATATGCATATATGTATGTATGTATGTCGTTGATTGAGAGGGTCTTCATGGATTATGATGGTTCTATATTGATGTTTATATGTATATATCTATGTCATTGTATGTGAAGATTATGATTTTTTATGCTAATGATTATATATATGTATGTATGTATGTATCTATGCCAATGTATGATAGGGTTTTCAAGGATCATTCTTGTGGAGTAATGATTGCTTATGAAAGTGAATGGCATGGAAATTTTTTTGGTCTTATGAAGAATCAAGTGGGAAGAGTAACTCTGATAGATATATGAGGTCCGTATAATGTGGATATGATTTAATGTATATGATTGTACTATTCCTATGTTTATGTTATGGACAGGTAATGTTTAGGGGTACATCAACGAAATGAAAGTAGTGTGATCTGTGACATGCTAGGATAAGCATGGATATTAGAAAAACACTAGAAGCAAGGTTGCTTGTGGGGTCAGTGTGTGGTCTATGGATGCACAATACTATTTTTATGTATATGTTGTACATGTTGCACCTGTGATGTTGCATGTATGCAGTGTTGGGTATATTTAGTACGTGTACATGTTGTTCATGCAATGTTATGTACAAGATGGTACAAATGGTGATGTGTAATGTTGTATGCTCGTTGTATATATGGTGTTGTGTGTATATTTCATAAGTAGTGTTAGGTATAGATGGTGCTACGTACATGTTGGATATGTGGTGTTGTGTATATATCGTACTGCGCATGTGTTGGATATGTGGTGTTGTGTGCATATGGTGTTGTGCGCACGTTGGATATGCAGTGCTGTGTACATATCGTACTATGCACATGTTGGATATGTGGTGTTGTGCACATGTTGGATATGTGGTGCTATGTATGTATGGTGATATGTACATGTTGTATATACAGTGCTATGTATATATGTTGTGTGTGCATTATACATATGGTGCTATGTACATATGGTGTTGTGTGCATGACTGTACATGTGGTACTATGTGAATATGGTGTTGTGTACATGTTGTACAAGTGGTGCTATGTGCAGGTGGTGTCGTGTGCATGCCATGCATGTGACGTGGTGTACATGTTGTGCATGTGGTGTTGTGTACACATTGTACACATGGTGCGATGCATATTTGGCGTTGTATACATGTTGTGTAGATGGTGTCATGTACATGTGATGTAGTGAACACATTGTGCAGGTAGCGTTGTGTATAGGTGGTACTGTGTACATTTTGTGTAGATGGTACTGCTATACATATGGTATTGTGTGCATGTCATACATGCTTTGTTGTGGGCATGTGGTACTAGATATGTGCATGGTGTATTTGTGGTATCGTGACATGTGTATTCATTGTGTTGTACTTTGTATATGTATGTGTATTGCGTTGTATCGTAAACGGGGTGTAGGTGTATGTGTTTTGTTGTACACCAGTATAGGCTTGTGCATCGTGTTGTGTTGTACATTATGTGTGGCTGTATGTATTGTGTGGTGTTGTATGTCTTGTGTAGATGTACGCATTAGGGGAAATTTGAGGTCTAAAATGGGCCTCCTATGAAAAATGTACAACCAAAATAAAATTTATAAGAACCAATAGGATTCAAGATGATGATGTCAACTATTGGGGATGATTAACCATTTTTTTAGTAAAATGGTACAAATATTTAAAAATAATAAAATAATAAAAGTACTTTTTCAACTCGTATTTTCAACTTATCTCCCAATTTTTTTACTCAAATTTTGAGCAAGAGTACTCATTGCATGCAAAATTTTATTCCTCATCCAAGGAGTACCCACGTTGCATACTTTTGATGGACTTTGCTGCACGAAAAATGAGAAATACATGAAAAAACATGATTGCAATCACGTTTTTCATGTATTTCTCATTTTTCATGTAGTAGGATCCATTTAAAGTATGAAACATGGGTACTCCTTAGATGAGGAATTAAATTTTGCATCCAACGAGTACTCCCGCTCGAAATTTGAGTAAAAACGTTGGGAGATAATTTGAAAATATGAGTTGAAAAAGTAGTTTTTCCTTTTTTCCCTCTATAATTTGATGATGTAATCAAACCTTATTTTATTATTTCCATTATTATTTTACAATTTCCTTAGGAGGCCCATTTTAGACCTCAAAATTCCCCTAATGTGTTGTATACTGTGTGTATGTGATTGAAGAGAAGTGAAGGAAATGGGTGCTGCCGGGTGTACAATCGATCCACTGTGTGTACAAAAGAACAAAGGCAGAAGTAAGGACTGATGAAGGATAAGTATCATTATTTTATTTCAGTCTTGTTATGAATTTTATCTATGATTCTGATTTTTGATGGTTACATGTTATTTATGGTTATGGTTTATGGTGTTTTCATGTGATTCATGATTTTAATTTATGATGGTTGCATTTTGATCTAACCAGATGTGATATGTTTATACATGATATTGATCAAACAAATAGTTTGACTTATGTGACAGGGAGTGAACAGGATTGTAAGTGTACCTTATTGATGAGCTACCAATAAGGTATGTTTTGAAGCTATTTCAATTTATTTGAATCTAATGGAAATTATTTTCTTGGTATAGGAAAGCATGTAATGCCTAGTTTGGGATGGTTGAAACCGACTACAAGAACTAGAAGCGTTAGCAAAAAGGAATTGAAACATGTATCAATATCTTGGTAAAGACCTCAGGAGCAGGGCCATTGTGGGACACTGGTACCCAATAGTTTCCATTGATTTCCATGAGCATGCTATGACTGGTATGATGGTTTTGAGGCAGACATATACCTTGGTTCTTGTATCTTCTGATGCGAGGAAGCCTTGCTAAGGGATGGACTACTTGGGATGGGGGTGCCAGCAGAATATAAGTCAAATTAAAAAAAAAAAAAAACGATATAAAAAGATTAAAAACAAAATTATAAGGCTAATTAAAAATTAATAAAACTAAAAAAAATGACTTGAAAAAGTTATTTTAATTATTTTTTTCTCTTTAAAATTTGTCATCTTAAATTGAAAATATGGAGAAAAAAATATAATTTATGAAAATGGAAATAATAGAAAAACCAAAAAAATAAATAAAAATAAAATAAAAATAAATAAAAATAAAATAAAAATAAAAATTTAGTAACTAATCTGAATGAGTTAATTGGTAGTGTTTAGATTCCATTTATCCATGATACTACCGACAAAATTGCTCAGATTGTAAGGAAACATAGGGTCTCTTCCTCATTTAGACCTATGAACACCATTTATTATTCCCTCCGATCTATTAAGGATCCATTGTACCCCAAGAGTATGAAAGGTGTCTATTTGATCCCATGTTCCTGTGGGATTCCCTACATTGGAGAAACTGACCACTCTATAAATAAGAGAATTCAAGAGCATGTTGCCGATATAAGGAATTGTAGGACTCAACCCTCAACTCTTGCTGAACACGCTGGGAAGAATAAGCACCACATTTGTTTGGAGTAGTCCAAGATCATCGCTAGGATTGAGTATTTCCATCACCGCAAATTTAGAGAAGTCGTTGAAATCGAGAAAAGGTCTCTTACACTGAATAGTGATGATGAGTGGAAAATTAGAAAATTTTGGATTTTGTCTCTCTGCTCCCAATATTGTTCCTTTCCCTCTGTCTTTGGTTTTTTGTCCCGTGTTTTTGTGTTTATTATATATATATATATATATATATATTACAGTAGTATTTTTTTTGGGTCTTATTTGTTGGTGAGTTTGTTGGTTGTGTTTGTTGGTTTAGATTTCCATTTGTTTAATATTATTTTTATTATTATCTATTATATTTTTATTATTGTTTACTTATATTTTCATTGGTTGGTTTATTTTTGGTTTTTATTTTAAATTTTGATTTGTTTTTCATTCTGTTTTCTTATTTTAAATATTTGTTTCTAATTATATTGACTAGGATTAATAATATTTTATTATATGTAGTTATTATTATTTTCTTAACATTCAATTTTATTAATTTCTGGTTATGTTTCTGTCACTCATTGTTGCACATCTCATATATGTGTGTGTGTGATCATCACAATCATCATGAATATTTTTGATGGATCACACAAGTTTACACTCTCAAAGAAATAGAAGTTACTAAACAACCCATAATAAAACCTCAACCAATCACCTTACAAATAAATAAATTTAAATAATAATAATACACAATAAAAAATGAATCCTTAATATTAAACTATGAATAAGTGGCATAAATTTTTAGTAAAAAACAAACTAATAATAGTTAAAAGCAAAATTGAATATTTAATACTATGCGTGAAACAAGCATAATAATTAAAAAAAACCAGAAAAAATCTTAAAAGAAAGAAAAAATACAAATTAGAAACTAAAAAAAGAAATAATCAATAAAACATTAAAGAATACCAAATATATTTTCTTAAAATTAGAAAACAAAAGAAATAAAAATAAAAATAATATATATAATTTACAATAATTTAATATTTTGTAGGAATCAAAATATATAAAAATATAAAGAGAAAGGAATAAAAAAGGATTAAAAAGAGAATATAAATATTATTTATTCATAGTAATAAATAAATCAATAAATTTAAAAATAAAAATAAGAGAATAAAATAACATGAAACAATATGAAAAATATTAGATAATTAAAAGGCATAAATAGAATAACATGAAACAAAATGAAAAATACTACGTAATTAAAAACCATAAATAGATGACAATAATTAAAATAATAAATAATATTAAAAAGATTAAAATAATTAAAATAAAGGAATAAAAGTTAATATAAAATAATATTTATTATAGAAATAAATAGAAAAGGATTAAAGGAATCCAATGAATTAATATTGAACAATACATAAATCTATAAAAGAATAAATGAGCATATATAAAAGAATCATCAAATTTTGTGAAACAACAAGAAAGAAAACAAAATTTAATAAAGGAAAGTTAAGCCAAAAACAATTTTTACTTAATAAAATAATTTATACCTAATAAATAAAAGGAGGAATAAAAAGGCCAAATACCAAACACTAAAAGGGGCCCATAAAAATAACAAAAAGATAAAGGAGAAGAAATCAAGAGAAGGGAAAGAAGGATAAAAGAAAGGGAAAAAATCGAAGAGTTGTTTCCTTAGCTATTAAATCTGAAAGCATTGTCAGCTCCATTAGTCATAAACTTATTAAGAGAAACCCTCTCACTCCAAGGATCTATGAGGTTCCTAAGATTCACAAGGAAGGGTATCACCTTAGACTCATTCTCAGTACAATTGGCAGGCCTACTTATCTTATAGCTAAATATTTATCCCAGAAGCTTAAGCCCCTGGTTGGTTGTACGAATTATTTTTTTATGACTCCTCTTTTGTTAGTACATTAAATGATATTAAATTTGAGCCTGATTATATTATGGTTGGTTTTGATGTGGTTTCACTTTATATTATTCCTATTAATGAGGTTGTTGAGGTAATCAATCGCATTATGGATCCTGATACAATCAAGCTTGTTGAGATTTGTCTTTCCTATACCATTTTCAGCTTTGAGGGTGAATTTTGTGAGAAAAATTGTGGGTTTACAATATTTTTTCCACTCTCTCCTGTCGTTGCAAACCTATTCATGGAATATTTTTAATTGAAGGCTTTGGATTCAACTCAATTACGGTTGAATATTTAGAAAAGGTTTGTTGATTATACCTTCATCCTATGACCTCATGGTCGTTGTTAGTGTCAGTATGTTCAGCCTGTCACCAATGATCAAATGGGCTCTTATCATGTCTTGTTATGTTCTCAAAGTTAAATTTTTGTCATTTCATTAGGTCTTCATGTAAAAATTCGGTCACTGGTTAGTATGTCTAGGGCTATTTTGACTCCTTTCAAAAAATTTACATGCTGGTCCTTGTCATCACTCAACTGAGTGTATCATCATTGTAATGTCATCATAATCACTTCAGTTAACATCATCATGATTTCATTCAACTCAGTGTCTCCATTAGGTCATTAGGGTTTCAGTCACAAAATCTGTCATTCCATACCTAAAATACAATAATGGAGGAGTAGTAATAGGTAAATTTGTACAATAAAGTTTGGTTTCAAATGTAATTCATATTTAAAATATGTAATAATTTCATCATGTTCCTAAAGCGACAAATAACGTGTCAAAGTTACAAGTTTTCAAATAAAAGTGAAAAGGACATGCAGTGGGCCATCCCACTACCAGGAAGAAAAGTGACCACCACAAGCTATAAAAGAAATTCAAGCTCATTTTTTCATTCACCTCATTGAAGAAGAGATCTCATTCATCACCAAGTTCAAATTCAGAAATTTCAAGCCAAAAACACTCCAAAATTTAGTGCCAAAACAACAACGCTGCACTTTCTGGCCTCCACGCTACGCTTTTTTCCAAACGCTATGTTTTCTCTCCTCGAGGCATCAAAACAATTTCTGAAGGCTTATGAAGGATATAAAAGTGTCTAAAATTATTGGACAAGTAAGTTACACCTCCGCAAACCCCTCCTTGCAACTCAATTTCATTGATTTAGTTTGTAAACCCTCCATTGGCCCCTACGCTACGATTTAGTGGCTAGCCCTAATTTTCAAGTTTTGCAGGATAAAAACACTTTCCCACAACCTTGTTACCCCCCCTCACACTGAAAACATCTCCCATAGCCTTCACACCCCATCATTCCCATTTCCTAAGCCCCAAACCCTAAACCCTAACCTAATTTTGCAATTTTGTCCAATTTTCCTAGCTAGGACTATGTAAAAATTTCCTAGTTCAATTCCATTACTCATTTCACTCCATTTCACTTCCAATAATTCCCTAAGACCCCTTCCTATATCCCTAAATTTTCCTACTCTCAGCTCCCTTCCCTAACCTCTTCATCCTATCCTTTTTTTCCCTTCCTGTGTTTTGTCCTATTAGGGTTTTTCCCCTTGCAAATAACCAAATCGAGGAGAAGAAATCTTATAATAAGGGAGGCTAGGTGACAAGACATGGGATCTTAACCACTCTTGAAATGATGTCTTCACCACTATCCAAGAATTGTTTTCAAGGAGTAGGATGTCTTCCTTTTTGTGAAAAAGTTGAGAGAGTCAAATACAATGCCACATTGACCAAATTGTTTTCCACTCAACTTAAAAGGGACAAAGTAACAATTGCATGGATTACTTTCACTATATCAATTGATATAGTAGCTGAGGTCACAGGGATACCTAATCAAGGTGAAAAATGGTCTAATAACCAAGACCTAGACCTTCACAATTACCAGCCCTATCTCAGAATAAATTATAAACAACACATGAAGAATATTTTTCGTGTTGGGCAGCTCCTTAAGAAGTATACACCACTCATGAAGATCATCATGAATTACTTCACCTATGAGGGAAGATTTTATAGATTATATGGGTATCATGTCAGCCTTCTCATGCATTTCACAGGGGTAAATCCACTCAATTTTCCCTATTACCTCTATAGAAGTTTGGAAAATATGGCAGAAAAAGTTCAGCATAAGCAGAGTAGTCTTGAAAGCATCCTCTTCAACAATGCTCTGATCGAAATCATTTTTTTACACCATCTTGAGTAGAAGAGCATCACTTGGGAAACCTTCATGTAAGAAGATGTACTTTTTTCTTCTAGTAGCCAGCCTAGTAGCCCTAGTTCACCATCAACACCATCAACACCATCTAGACATGTGGAGGTTGGCTCACCTAGAACAATTTCAGTGAGGAGGAAGATTGAGGTCACTTAGAGATATCAAAGAGGAAGAACACTTGTGTTTTCTCCTCATATTGAGGAAGGGGCCAAGTTCACATCGACAGAGCAGGGATTACCATCACATCATGAGACATCTATGCATGATGAGAGGCATGACTTTGACATAGTAGACTTGGAGGCCAGTGAAGAGCATGAAAACCTAGAGAGTATCTTTAAGGACAAATATGCTCAGATCATAGAGCTCAAGGACAATTTGGCAAGGGCTAATTTCATAATTTCCTTCCTAGAGCAAGAGAACAATCAGTTGAAGGCAAAATAGTTGTCTTTAGAGAAATGTCAATTTGAAGCTAGTACGCATGATGTGAAAGGTAAAGTAGTGGTTGAAACTGAAGAGTAAAAAAGGCATGAAGATTAGGTGACAAGGAAATGGCCAAGGACCATGGGTCTCCGAAGAGCATTGTAGAAAGAAAGAGAGAAAAATCCACCAGATGAAGAGTTGACTAATTTTGAAGAAATAATAACCATGGAAATCAATGAAAACATGGAGTTTTGGCTTGAGAAAGTAAATATTCACTTGGTGAAGCTCCTTGACAAGGCAAAAAAGGAAAAAAACATGCAAAAACACATGGTCATATTTTCAATGTCAAAGTCAAACAATTGCAAGCCAAACTGAAGGAAACCCTAAAATGTCAAAAGGAGAAGGAAGACTTGGAGATACTTTCTGATGATTCCCTAGTGCCATAAAAAAACCTAACCAGGTATCTTTGGACCAATTTTGAAGAATTTTGGAGCAAATTTTAGTTTTTAAGAAATTTTGGTCAAATTTGGAAATTCTGAAAACGAGTCATACTGGGAAAAGCGTAGCGTGGGCCACGCTATGATTTTGTTGGGGGCGTCCATTGGATGAAAAATTAGAATTTTTAGATTCCTCTTGATGAGTAAATCAATCCTAGTCAGTGTTTGAGCCATGTCAACCACTTGTGGAGAGTCAAAATGCCCAAAAACATGCAAAAACTCACCTTTCTGCCCTGTTTTTGAAGACTTCGCTACACTTTTTGATTAATCTTGGGAGAATGAATATTTGGATGGCTATAAGACACATTTTTGAGTGCTTGATGAGCCTATCATGTAGCATACATACAGAGATTTCCATATCATCTTTCAGATTAGGATTTGGACACCTCAAATTCCTCCAAAAGCCATTTTTCCTCAGCTTGTTACGCTTTCTCTAGAAGGCAATTTTCATAGGTTGTTTGACCTAGTTTGACTTTTTACCTATGTAATTATTGAATGATGATTTCATGAGGTGTAATTGAGCTGGTAAATAGTGAAATAGGGTAGATACATGCTTGTTAATGTAATTTTGGTCAAATGTATCTAGTTTCCTATGATGAGGTGAATTGGTTGACCTCCACTAGACATTAGGGTTTTGTTGAGCTTATCATGTAATCAAATCCACAACTGATGGATTTGAACTTGAGAGAGGGGAGATGTTTTTTTGGTCTATATATATAATTTTCAGAATCATTTGACTAGTTGGACATCAGAGGATTGTAACTATTGTAGGTTGTACTTTCACTTTCATATTCATAAATCAAAGGATGCAGTTGCAACTATTATCTAGGAATTCGTGTGCAATGAGTTTATGATCATGTATTTTCTCTGTTATAGTATTTATTGAATGATACATAGCTTCTCTTTCATATATTTTATCTTCAATGACTTTCCTTATAGTTCATAGGCATAATTCTATTGATTTAGCTCTGTTTATATGAAAATGGAATTTTGTGTTTCATGCTTCCAGTTTAATGAATTCATGTATGAACATGATCATAAATCCCTCTACTCTTTTAGACTCACCACCATACCTAAAAAACCATAAATCCACCATAAATCCACTTCTACCTTGCTCCTTTATATCTTTGCAGTTGTAAACCCTTTGATATCGAGACCTAGCTACTTGGTTTCATCCCTGATCAAGCATCAAACCCAAAAAAACTTAAACCTACCTAAGCCTATCATATTTAGGCTAATATCTTTCATGTCACAATCAATCCTTGGCTATTATTTCATAGAGAGAGCCCATTCAGCCTGGTAGGGCTAGCTACTAGGTCAAAGTGGTATGTGGTTACCTTTGTTAGTCTCCCTTTCAGCCTACGGAGAACTGGTGGAGTGATAACGGTCATGATAAGTTGGATCTATTTTTTCAACATCTCAACAATCAATCAAGGTCCATAAAATTCACCATGGATCCTGTTATCACTCCACCGGATCTCCGAGGTTGAGAAGAGACCAGTAAAGGTAACCACAGACCAATATTTTTCCAAGTAGCTAGCCCTACTAGGAAGGAAAGGGCTATCTCCATAAGATCACAACCAAGATGACTAGATAAATGAGATTTTAGGCTAGGTATAGTAGCACTATGGTTTGATTGATTTTGAGGTGCTGGATGGTGAATAGGTCAGAGAAGAACTAGGTCAGGGCAAACAAGGATTAGAATTGCAGAGATCTGATGGGGCAAGGTAGGTAAGTAGCTTAATACATTAAGGTATCTTGATGGAGTGGTTTAGACTGCTAGGGTTTCAGAAAAGAGCATTGGAAAAATGAATTCTTTTCAATTAGAAGAATATGAAACAACACTGTAATTATCCTTCCAAAACAGAGCATAAGATAATGCATTCTATATTTCTGACTTAGGAATCAATTACATTCAGAGATGGCATGAATATGAATATCACAATACATTAAAAAAATTTAAGAACATAAGAAGAAACAATTTCAAATCACATTACCACAAGTATCCCATCAAAATAGCTGCAACTTAGTCTGTTATCTCTTTCCAAAAGTCTGATTACAATAGTGTTCAATGATCAAATTCTATAGCATCCAACCCTTGCAATGAGAAAGGAAATGAAAGATATAGACCAAAAACTACTTCTCCCACTCTCAGGGGCTGAATGCCTAACTTGTGGAGCTAATCCCCAAAGTGCTCAACTAGAATCCTAGTGATTAGGGAGGTTAGCCAACTCATCCCTATCATTCATGAAACTGACTCACTTTGACAAAAATTACATGTTTAAATGATGCATCTACCCCTAGTAACTATTGATGACATAACTACATTTACATTTCACCATTACATTAGTAAAAATTCATTGTATCCATCCATAAACTGAGAAATTTTGAAAATTATGGAGAAAACAGAAAAATGAAAAAAACACAACATGCTTGGAAAAAGCGCAACGTGGTTGGGAAAAAGCACATCGTGGGCCTTGAAACTGATTTTTGACTTCCTTCTCGAAGTCCAAATTGGGCCCAAGATGGCTCATTGGAAATATCTTCCAGTCTTGTTGTCAAAAATGTAACCAATATCTAAAAATGGTTGAGGGAAGCTCCTAAAAATTGCAATCTCCCAAGACTTCTCAAAAAGTGCAACAAAAGTCTGAAAAGAAGGCAAAAAGGTGTTTTTTTAGTGGTTTTTGGTCATTTCGACTTGTCAAAAGATTTGTTTCTTGAGTGCCAGTAGTAAAAAATTGATGTAGACATCACTATGAATCCAAATATGTAAACCATTTCTCATTTTGAGGCCTCCACAAAAAGTGCAACATGGCCCACGCGCTTTTTGCAGGCCGATTGTGCAAAAGTCTGTCAAAATTTGTAGAAATGCCCAAAAACTTGAAAACTTGCCCAAAATTATTCAAAATTGGCAGATGAAGTGCTGATGAGGCGTCTCAAGCAATCAAGGAGGAATCAACAATAATATCAAGTTTTGTTTCTAGTGGTGTATCTGTTGTCCATGTGTCTAAGCATCTCATTGTCCTTTTGGGACTTATGGAGGAGCTTCCCAAGGTGGATGTTAACTTTGTCTAGCCACACTTCTATTTCATCATTGATTTCCTTTGCAATTATTTCCTCAAAACCGAGTTGCTCTGCATCATGTTTCTCTTGCTCTAAAGCTCTCTTAAGACCTCTTGTTTTTAGTCTTGTCTTGGTGGTTTGAGTCTCACCATGGTCAGACTCATAAGGTGTTATCACCGCTTTAACTTTGGTGTCTTGCCTCTTTGCCTTTAGCATCTCTAACTTGATGAGTACTTGTTTTTCTTTCAGTTTATTCTTCTCTTGTTCAAGGAAGGATATGACAAATTGTGCTCTTGCCATACAGTTGTCTTGCAGTTCTTTGATTGTAGCATATTTCTCTTTGATGATCAGCTTTTAGGCCTCATGATCATCTTGGACATCCAAGTCCACCAAGTCAAACTCTCTTTCTTCCTCATGAAGGTCCTCCTCCTCTTGAACAACCGCCTCTTTTTTCTTTTGATTTCCCTGTTTTGTTGATGAAGAAGACAAGGCCCCTTCCACAATCTGTGGAGAAAACACTTCCCTAGGTCCCCTCTGGTGGGTTTTGATCTCTTTGTTCTCTTTGAACTCTTTGACCTCTTTGGTTTCTTTCACTATAGCCCTGCTACATTGCCTAGTATTCCTATGAGGAACTGATGTTGTTGGTGGAATAGGTCTAGCAGGTTGACTTGGTCCTGCAGTGAAGACATATGCCTCTATGAAATTCTCCCATGATGTGTTCAAATGATTAAGGTGGTGAAGGACAATGATTTTAATCAGAGAGTGATGGAAGATATTGTTCATTTGAAGATAAAAATATATGTTTTTCACAATGTAGTCCATTTTATCAATGCTTCTGTACAAGTAGTAGGGGAGGTTGAGATATTTCACCCTAGTGAAATGCATGAGAAACCTAATGTGATAGTTGTATAATCTGGAGAATCTTCCCTCACAAGTGAAGTATTTCATGATGATTTTCATGATGGGGGAAAACTTGTTCAACAACTGACCAAAAGGAAAGACCTTCTTGATGTTATCTTTTTAAGGTGCCTTGAGGTAAGGCTCATGCAACTGGGCATCCTTGTTGCTGTTGTAATGATATCAGTGTAAATGGTGAAAGCCAACCTTGCTATAGTCACTAGGTTATTTTGGAGGTTTCTGATGAAAACCTTGGTCAAATTAGGATGACTTTGGACTCTTTGACATTTGTACCATCTCACAAAATTAAAAGCAACCTACATGCTGGAAATATCTGATAGCTAAAGATGCTGCTATTAATTCTCTAGTGTTTCTTGGCTCTAATATAAAAATCATCCCTCCTTTGTGGCATTTCTTTCCTCCTCCATTATGTTTCTTTCTTCCTCCATTATGGTCAGCTTGTCTCTGAAAACCCTAGGGAAGAAGGGGAAGGTAAAGGGAGTAGGAATGTAGGGTTAGGGGATTGTGATGGATAAGGGAAAATTTTGGGGAATGTATGAAGGGATTAGGGAGCTTAGGGAAGTAATGGAAGGGTGAAATATTTAGGGAAATAGGGTAGGAAATTTGTATTATAGGGAGGTATATTGCTACCTAGGAAAGCACAAATAGGGTGGTAGGGTTTAGGAAATAGGGCTTCGGAATGGGCAATGAGTAAATGTATGGGTAGTGGTGAGTGGGTTAGGGTGTAGGGAAGGTGAATGGGTCTTGGGGAGAGTAATTAAGTTTGTAATTTATGAACTAGGGTTTCCATTGCTTAAAACATGGTATAAAATGTAAGGGAGGGTTTGCACCACAAAATTGACACTAGAAGCTAAAATGAGGGGCTATGGAGGTGCCACTTACTTGAAAACAGTTGTAGAAACCCTAAACTGATGATGAAAACCTCTGCAATGAATATTAGGGACCGTGGCTCCCTTCTGCAAAAAGTACAACGTATAGAGGAAAAGTGTAGCAAGCAACTGTGAAAAGCGCAGTGCCTTTGGGAAAAGCGCAACGTGGTCTTCTACAAAAGCATAACGAATGACCCAGAGTTTGATTTTTAGAAGGCAAAATCAATTTTTTGCTTGGGGAGGCTGAGAGCTAAATGATTTGAAGATGCAAATGAATGACTTCTTGGTCTTTGGGAGCCTTTATACTTGGAGAAATGTCATTAAACAACCTTGGGACCCACTTTTCCTTTCTTAAAATTAACTTTACATTGCTCTTTATCTTTTAACTTCTGAATTAGATCATTGAACTCCATATTTTTATGAATTAGGAAAACTGATTGAATTTTTGGAACTTTGGCTTATCTGCTGATGGAAATTTGAGTGTGCAACTACTTGGAACTCTGAGAACTTATTACAATTACATTTTGATCTGAAATCAAATTTATAAATCAAACTTATTGATGAAATTTCTTTATTGGCACTCCTTCATTTGGTGGGATTTTATGCAATGAAATGGTGATTTGATGGAAACCCTAAAACCTAATGGAGAGTCTGACTGAATGAAACCATGATGAAAATGACTGAAATGATGATGAAAACTTATGACTGATGGTACACTCAGCAAAGTGGTGAAATGAGCCAACAAGTTATAAAATTTTGAAAGGAGTGAGATCAGACCTAAATCTGCACCAAGTGATCAAATTTTTGAATGATGACCTAATGGAATGACAAAAAAATTCAAAATGGGACCCTAACATGAAATGAAAAACATTTTATTTGATCACTGGTGGAAGGATGCAAAAACTGACACAAATAGAGCCTAAATTTAGCGATAAAATTCCCTTCCTTGATGTTCTTGTCCCTAAGATATATGATGGTTATTTATCTCACCAGTTCTTTTGTAAGAAAACTCACACTTAGAAGTTTCTTCATGTTAATTACCATCACAATTCAGCCCAAAAGTTGGGGGTTCTCAACATATTGGATACTCAAGATTTAAGGGTTCTTTATGAGACTCACTTAGAGAATGAGAAAACCCATCTCCTTAATGTTTTTGAAAAGAATGGTTATAATAGATATCAAGGCATCAAGGCCTTTTTAAAAGTAAGCAAGGGTCCTTGGATTATAAAAGAGATGGGAGAATTGGTTTCCAGTATTCAACTTCCCTTTATCCAAGGTATTACCGACAAGATTGTTCATATTCTTATAAAGCACAATGTTTCTTCCACATTTAGACCCCTGAACACCATTCATAGTTCCTTAAGATCCGTCAAATACCATGTGGAGCCTAGAAACATGAAGGGAGTTTATTTGGTTCCATGTTCCAGTGGGACCCCCTACATTGAAGAAATTAGATGTTACATAAATCAAAGAATTCAAGAGCATGTGACTGCCATAAAAAAATGTAGGAATTTCTCCTCAGCTTTGGCCAAACATACTGAGAGGAAAAAAGACGAAATTTATATAGAGGATTCCTAGATCATTGCTAGGATTAATCATTTCCATCACTGTAAGTTGAGGGAGGCCATCAAAAAAATCCTAATATGCTAAGTAAGGTTGATAGATGGAAGATTATTAGTTCTTAGATCCCATCCTTATTCCTCGGCGTTTTCCTTTTCATTTCTCTCCCTCCGCTCTTGAGTTTTTTCCCTTTCTTTTATCCTCCTTTTCCTTCTCTTTTTTTCTTCTCCTTTTAGTGTTTAGTGTTCAACCTTTTTATTCCTCCTCTTATTTATTAGGTATAAATTATTTTATTAAGTAAAAATTATATTTGTCTTTTCTTTCTTTTAACAAATTTCATTTTGTTTCTTTCTCTTTCCCAAAATTTGATGATTCTTTTATATATGCTCATTTATTCTTTCATATATTTATGTATTGTTCAATATTAATTCACTGGATTCCTTCAATTATTTTTCATTTATTTTTATAATAAATATTCTTTTTATATTCTTTTTTATTCCCTTCTTTTGATTATTTTAATCATTTTAAAATTATTTATCATTTTAATTATTTTCATCTATTCATTGTGTTTAATTATATAGTATTTTTAATTTTGTTTCATGTCATTTTATTCTCTTATTATTATTTTTAAATTTATTGATTTAGTTATTACTATGAATAAAACATCCTTATATTATCTCTTTAATCCCTTTTTGTTTATATTTTTATATATTTTGATTCATACAAAATGATTAAATATTTATAAAATATATATTATTATTATGATTATTATATTTTCTTGTGTTTTCAGCTTTTGAGCCATTATTTTAAATCTTCTTATTTGTTATTTTCAAAATTAAATTATTATTATTATTATTATTATTATTTTAGTCTCTAATTTGTATTTCTTTCTTTCTTTTTCTTTTTTTCTTTTTTTAATATTTTGTGTGGTTTTCTTTTATTATTTTTTTATGGATTCTTCAACATTCCAATTGAATTGAATTTTATTTCTATTAAAACAAAAGTGTTTATGGAATCCTTAACATTACAATTGATTTTAATACTATTTATTTTCCTGTCCATTATGGATTAAATGTTGCATCTCTACTATGTTTATTTGTTCCTTGATCAAACTATCCATTTATGCCTTGATGATGAACCAAAATAAGTGGTTTGAAACACATTGATATTAAAATAACTATGTGATTTATTCGAAAGATACTTTGCATAAAGATAATTATCATGTCCCATCTAAGGAGCATATTTGTCAAACAATATTAGGCTCTAAGATGTTTTCCCTATTATATGGTTTCTCAGGATACAATCAAGTCTTGGTTTATGAACCAGATTGCTTGAGGAAAACTTTCAAATCCAAATGGGATAATTTTTCTTAAAAGCGCATGCCTTTTGGATTGGTAAATAATGGAGCCAATTACAACATGCTACAAACATAAAATTTGGAGGGTTGATCGAGAAAAGTGTAGTTGTATATCTTGATGATGTCATAGTGTTCTCCAAGAATCATTTAGATCATTTACGTCATCTCAAGAAAAATATTGAACATTGTCGCAAATAAGTAATATTCCTAAACACCAAGAAGTGTGTCTTCACAATATCTGAAGGAAACATTTTGGGAAATTTATTGAAAAAAATGGAATCATCATAGACCCTAAGAGAGTGAAAGATATTACACATTTTCCATATCCAAAATATAAAAAATCTATGCAATTCTTCTTACAAAATATTGACTTCGTGAGAAAATTTATATCATATTTTGCGCAAATTATAAAATCTCCACAAGGTATGGTCAAGAAGGGTGTTGTATTTAAATGGAGTTAGTAAGAAAAATAAGCCTTTGCCAAATTAAGGAAGCTATTATCATGGCTCCCACTTTATATAGCCAAAATTTTAGTAAATAATTCATGTTATACACATTTTCCTCTTATTTCTCTCTCGCATTTGTGCTAACGGAGAAGGATGATCAAGGGAATGAACGACCCATATATTTTATGAGCAGCGGAATGCATGGATCTAAATTAAAATATCTTTATATAGACAAAAAAGCTTATGTTGTTTCCAAAGCTGTAAAGTAGTCATTCCCTATCATGTGGTTCGAGTATTATTTGCACAAAAAAGAGCTTGGAAAGTGAAGGGGAAATTTGATGACTTCACTGCAAGAGTGTGACCTAGAATTCAAAATTGCACATACCATCAATGGTCATGGGTTGTGTAAACTAGTTGCACAAGCCTTGGATTCCAAACATATTATGGTTAATATTGGGATAATGAAACTAAAATGTATAATTCATATACTCTATATGGGTCCACTATTGAATCCTCTTGGTACAAATAATTGAGGAAACATTTCAAACAAGGCACCTTACCCTCTGATTTATCAACCAAACAAATATTCCCAATGAGGCTCAAATAAGCTCAACATCAATTAATAAACAATGTCATTTTTAAAAGACATCACAATGGAGTCTTATTGTGATACTTGGAATAAGTGGAGGAGGACAAAGTTTTGGTTGAACTCCATGATGGACCTACCAGACGTCACTTTGTTTGAAATACCACGACACATAAAATTATTTGAGTAAGATATTATTGACCTAATCTATTCATAGTGGCACATGCTTATGCTATAAAACGTATTGTATGTCAAAAGTGTGCAGGGAGGGAAATAAGAGCAACCAATCAAAGTCAAAGAACCCTTTCATAAATGGGGCTTGGATGTATTGGTGATATTTTTCCAAACTCTTCCAAACAACACTGATATATTCTCACTTCCATGGATTACTTAACGCATTGGGTCGAAGCCATACATCTCAAGAAAATCAATGGTCAAGTATTAATACGGTTTATTGAACAACATATTATTACCATATTTGAAGATCCAACATCTCTAATTTTTTTATAATGATTCATATTTTTCATTGTTGAAATAATATGAATTTTCTTTGGATAAGGGTATTGTTTTAAGAAACTCTTCCAATTATTATCTAGAAGGAAATGGTTTAGTGAGTCAAGTAATAAGTACTTGACATGAATTTTCAAGAAAATCGTAGTTAACTAACAACAAAACTAGAATAAGGCTTTATCCAATTCTTTGTGGGCTAAATGGGTGACCCCTAAGTCTACATTTAGAGTTTTACCATACTTCCTCGTATATTAAAAAGAATTTTTCCTCCCTCCAAACCTTTATCTTCTTGCGTTACAACTCTTACAAGAATACCATGGTTGATCTTATCCAACAATTCAAAGTTAAATCAATACTATGCTCAAGCTTGAAGAAGAAAGACAAAAGGCCCACTCAAAATTTTTCACCCACCAATAAAGAATTAAGAGGTGCTTTGATAATAAATATTCTAGTGACAAAGAATTAATCCAAGTCAGTGATATTGTATTGAATTGGGATAGGTCTGATGAAAAAAAAGGTAAACATACCAAGTTTTAGTCCCTCTGGCTTAGACCATTTTTTATTCAACATAAACTTGGCCTTAATACGTACTGATTGAAAACTTTACACAAAGAGATAGAGTCCCTCCCTGTCAATGGCCAATATTTGAAAACCTACTTTAGATGAAAACTCTTTGAGTTGTTCTACCTTATCTATATTTCAATTCATGCATTTTCCTTTTGTGTTACTCAATTTTTCCTTTGTTTTACATTGGAATGTGAAACCATTGTACATAAATAATTAGGTTTTTCATACATAAATATTTCACCTATGTAAATAAATATTATGCTAGAGCTATAAATGGGACAGTAATAAATTTTCATCATTTGGATAACATTGAATCTCCATCAATTAATTGAGTATTAGACATTTATATGATCTTGCATTGTTCAAATGAAAAATAATAATTGAGTCTTTTCGGGAACTCTATCAAGTTTTTAACACCTGTAGTTCTAATAGAATCTCAACAAGTAGTTTGGTCTTGAATAAATGAGTTATGTGTGTAAATATGTCAACCCATTGGTTGGATATAGTATGGGGAGAAAAGTGCAGTTGTGAGAAAACCTATTTCAGAAAACCTTAAAGTCTCTGACCAGAAAGGAACAACCCGTTTGTTTTATAAATCAATTTTGATATCCCTCATCCACCCTAGCATCAAATGACCTAAAATAATAATGCAAAACTACATATAAAGAAAATCAATAAAAGAATAAATGAATTAGAAAGGTTTCTCACACAAAGTGATGATGCAAGCAACTTCATTAGGGCTATAGATTCTCACTGGAAGAGGAGAAACACCATAGATTCATATTAATTATAAGAATTTTAAACTCACTTTCATAATATCTCCACTTTGTTAGGAACTAGCAATACTGAGCGAGGGGATGAATCAATATTGCACAAATATTACAATTTTTTTTTGCAAATAAATAAATTTTCGTAATATAAACTTCAATAGAACAAGGAGAGAAGCATGAACACATAAAGCATAAGTAAAATCACATGGAGACACCAACATTTTTAGGTGGAAAAACTGTATGGTAAAAAACCATTGAAATGTTTGATGCTTATTCTTCTCTATTAATTAACAGTCTTCTCATTTACATTCATTAGCTAGCCTCCTCTAGAAAGGATCCCCTACTCCTTATAAATGAGATCAATTTTCTACTACCAACTTGTAGCCACCACTTCTACAATAGAAATTTCAACATGCACTTATCTTGAAGCCACAACCTCAATGCACAAATAGTTCCAGAGCTACAATGAAATTTTGACTGAATCACAACTGCAAATACAAGTGATTTATTTAATGAATAAATATCTAGTTTCCACTAAGACACTTCTCTGAAAGATAAATTAATTCTCCCCACACTCCTTTTAAAATCAAGTCTCCAGTCCTTGTACAAATATCTGATTCACAACTGATATTTGATATTAGAAGAATTTTAATGTTTTTCATAGTCTGGTACAACCACTAAAAAACAAACAATTCTCTCCTTAACACACCATGCACACACTCTCTCTCACACACCAAAAGAATCAACTAAACAATCTCATAGCTTCCTCTTATTTGTAATTTTTTGAGATAGTTAAATTATTAAATGCACAAGGTGATGGAGCACTCAACAACTCTTTTCATATAGTGGAATTGTTTCGGATCAATGAAATTTTATCCCTGACTTGCTATATCCCTATCATCATTTAATGAGAAAAAATATTCACTTTTACCACATTCTAGAAGATAGACAAACCTTTATGACCTTTTTTTATTAAAATTCTTGAACAATTTCCATTGTAAAAATCGATAAAAACATCTAAGGTGTGCGCATAATTTAGAGAAAAACACCTAGACATGGTAATGCACCATTTTTTCTCATCTCTTGCATTATAACATAGGTTCCTAATCCAATAACTTTGTTAGTAACAATCTATGATCAACATCTAACATGTGTTATTCCTCTTAAGGCCTCCTTCCTCAAGGACTTTGGAAAATCAGCTTCAGGAGGATGTTTAGGACATTATGAAAATATTCCACACACAGTTTGACATCATGAAAACATGTATATGACTCATTACAAGGAATCAAAATCATGATTATAGGGCATATACCAAGTGACATAAATCTTGTAGCTCAGCTCTAGGAGTGAACATGAGACATCACGACTACTTTCTACAGGCCCTTTGACAGCATGATAACCTTCTGCAACACCATGATAACCTTCTGAAAGCATACATAGGACTCATTATGATACTTAAAATATCATGAATACAATTCTCCCTCTTTGTCAATGTTGTCAACCTAAATCTTTCCTCTTGAAGTTAAGTTCTGAAGTTTAGCACACATAAAACTCCCCCCTGCCCTTTGAAACCAATGGCAAGGGAATATACATGGAAATACAATATACATTTCCATTATTAACATACTCCCCATGAGGGGTTGCATCATACACTCCCTATGATTTTCTGAACACACCCCCCCCACGTACATGAGAAGTTATACATCTTGGAGAAATGAGAAAGAAGAAGCAAGAAAAACAATTCATAATGCAACAAAATACATGTTGTCAAGCAACCATCACCAACTCTCCAAAATTTCGCAGTTGATTTTTTATTTTGAGCCAACCTTGACATGGTAAATAGCTCCATGGAAAAACTCAATGCCCATGAAAGGGCACTACACCCATCTTCTCTCTAAGATATTCAAAATGCTCCCTTGGAAGTGGCTTACTGAATATGTCTACAATTTGTTCATTTGTGGCTACATATTCCAAGCTTACAACCTTCTTGACCACTTGATCTCTTAAGATGGAACTTTGATTTTTGCTTACCTAAGAGACCAAGCAACCTCCCAAAAAGAAATTTACTCCTAAGTTACTTTTCCTATCAGCAATAATACCAATCCAATCTGTATCAATATAAGTAATAAAATTGGAATGTTTACGTTTTGGATACCATAATCCATAGTGAATAGTGACTTGAATATATTTTAAGCTCCTTCTCACTACATTTGCATAACTCTCCTTGATATTGGCTTGAAACCTTGCAACCAATCCTACAACTTGCATTATGTCAGGCCTAGAAGTGGTTAGATGCAATAAGTTTCCAATCATTGAGTGATAAATGGATTTATTTACCTCTGGATATACATAATATTTACTCAATTTGAAAACAGTCACCATATGAGTGCTCTTTGGTTTGAAATTTTCCATGTTAAATTGCTTAAATTTATCCCTTGGATATTTTGACTAAGAGATGAAAATTCCTTTATCTGTTTGAGTAACTTGTAGCCCAAGGAAGAAATTCAGCTCACTCAACATAGACATTTCAAACTCCTTTTTCATATCTTGTTCAAATTTGTGGCCCATCTCCTCCAAATTTCTCCCAAAGATGATATCATCTACATACCTTACAATAATTAGAAAATGGTCACCTTCAAATTTTATGTATAAATTATTGTCCGTTGATCGGATTTTGAACCCTTTTTGTTTTAGACTATTATCTAACTTTTCATACCAATCTCTTGGATCTTGTTTTAATCCATAGAGATCCTTTTTCAACCTGCAAACCTAGTTCTCGTCATTAGTCAATTGGAATCATTTTGGTTATTCTATGTAAACTTCCTCTTCTATATCACCATTCAACAAGATTTATTTAACATCCATTTGATAGTCTTTCACATTTTTTCAACATGAAAATGCCAAGAACATTATAATAACATCTAATCTATCTATTGGTATAAAATTTTCATTAAAATCAATACCTTATACCTAAGTATAACCTTTTCACACAAGTCTTGCCTTGTTTCTCACCACTTTTCCTTCTTCATTGAGGTCGTTATTGAAGACTCACATGGTCCCTATAATTTTCTTGTCCTTTGGCCTCAATAAATGCTCCCATGTGTTGTTCTTCTCAACCTGATCTAATTCCTCATTTAGGTCCTTGAACAAGTTCTTGTCTTCACTAGCCTCACTGAAACTCTTGGGCTCTATTGGAGACAATAAATCAAAGTGCACTTGTTCTGAGCTTTTCAAGAATTTTCTCCTTGTTCACACTCCTAGTTCTTTGTTCCCAAGGATTTGAATTTTTGGATGCTTCTTTTGAATGTGACTTGGCAGAGCCTCCTTTATAGAATATGTATTCTCTTTCTCTTCCTCTTCCTCATCCTTATCTGACACTTCTTGGTCCTTATACTCAACAAAACCATAATCAACTGCAACTTCTTTGGAGTCATCTGATTTTGGAAATAGCTCATTCACAAAAACATCAATACATTCCACTACCTTTTCGGTCCTCTTGTTGTAGCATTTGTACCCCTTCCTTTGAATTGATAGCCAAGGAATATACCTTCATAAAATCTTAACTCGAACTTTACAAGCCTTTATTCAGTTCTCTTTATGTATCACTTTCTCCCAAAGACTTTGAAGTAGTCTACTCTTTCCGGTCTCCCTTTCCACAACTCATAAGGATTTTTTTTCACTTTTCATCTAGAGGAATATTTTTTTGGCCAAATATACTGATTCTTGAGAATATTCTACCAAAATTTATTTTCTACACCAACCTCATCCATCATAGCTTGTGCCATGTCTTGGAATAACCTGTTCTTCCTCTCTACCACACCATTTTGCCGAGTTGTTCTAAATATCAAGTATTGCCTCTTAATCCCATGTTCCTCACAAAAATATTAAAATTATTTAGACATGTACTCACCACCTATGTCAGATCTGAGGTACTTGATATTTAATTCCATATCATTCTCAACTTGTTCCTTGAAATACTTGAACTTGCTAAAAGCTTCAAACTTCTCCTTCATGAGCATGATCTAGGTGGCCATTATGTAGTCATAAATAAACAAAATGAAGTAATTTTCACCTACTATAATTTTCTTCCTTGTAGGTCCAAAAATGTCAGTATGCACCAAATCAAATGGTTTAGAGGTTGAATACTCCTTAGTATTGAACTGCACTCTAGTTTGTTTCCCAAGATGAAAAGACTTACATTATATAGTATTGTCTAGTTTGGACAATTTTGGCAAGCCCTTAACTACTCCAATATTGTCGATTTTGACTAGGTTATATAAATTGACATGACCAAATCTCCAACTCCATATTCATGACCCATCTATCTTTCTCGTGCAACAATTATGTCTAGTTTCATCATATATATATATTTGCTATCATTTTTTATTTATTTTCCACGAACCTTCTTGATTTTGAATTTCTAATTTCACATTCTCTAGATTTGAGATCACATCATGCCCATTATCACACATCTTAATCACATCGAGAAGATTGTGTTTCATTCCATAAACCTAGAGCATGTTATAGGCCCTGGTATTTTTATCCAATTTGATAGTTCCTTTGCCTCTGATGGGGACTGCAACATCATTTTCAAAGCTAGCATTTACTTTCTCGTACTCCTTTAGTTGCAATAATTTGATCTTATCACTGGTCATGTGCTTGGAGCATCCACTTAAAATAAGACACTGCTCATGTTGATCATGATCTATCAATGTTAGCTCATGTTTTCCATATTTTTCAGGCTTCTCTTCCCATATTCTCACCACTTTATGCTGACTAGGCCTCTCTTGAGTATGCTGCATGGAGGAACTTGAGAAGCTAGATATACATTCACTTTCTTTATGACCAAAATTATTGCATCTAAAACACTTGATTTCATTCAATAGTGGAGAAAAATAATTTATACCATTAGCATGAAAGTTATTAAAGCCTTGAACAACTCTTGATTTATTAGCATCTCTTTTGGAAAACAACTTCATTCTAAAATTGATGGCCTTGTAAATTGTGACATGCAAAGAAATAACCATAAAATATAGTAGGATACCTAACATTGTGTTGCCACAGAGAGGGAGTAGATTTTGCGGATCTTGGTTTCTTCACTTGCTAATTATTGGAGTCTCTATTATGATTTTTAGGTGATTTGATTGGATTAGCATTGTCTTATTTTCCCTTGTTGTTAGTTGAGTTATTTTATTGACCATATTTTCCTTTTAGAGCATTTGCATAACTAGAGCTTGATTGATATTTAACATCTTGTTGAGGAGGTTTGAACCCTAAGCCATTTTTTTTCTTTTGATGACCCTTGAACATTGAGAATTTCCTTTAAGGTTTCAGATCCCTTCAAGAACTTTTGATTTAGACATGCTTGAGATTTTTCCTTTAACAGATCAAATCTTAAGACAACAATTTCTTCTTCAAGTTTGTGGAAAATTTTCTCCCAATCTCCTAGTTTATTGGCGAGCACCTCTTCCTTCCTTTTCACCTCCTCCAATTATGTTTTTTGAAAAATTATGTCATCTTCATGAGAATATGTACTCTAAACCCAAAAAATATTCAACTTCAATTATTCATTCTCCTGGTCCAACTCAGCCAAGTTGTTTTACAAAACCATAATCTGTTGAAGCAAAGACTCCTTGAACTTTTCTATCTCCTCTACATGTGTCTTCAAAGACTCATTAAAAATATGAGTCTTATTCTCCTTCATTCTATGCATTTCCTCCTTCAACAACTTGTTCTTGTTTCTTTCCTTTATCAACTCATCTAGTGCACTAATGAGATTTCCTTCATAATCTATATGTACATCTTCAAGATTAAATCTAAAGGCCATAAGAACACATTCATTGTGATCTTCTTTTGATGATGATGCCTCATTGCTATCTTCTGAAGAATCACTTTCTTCTTTGGAGTAAAAAATAATTTTCTTTTGAACTTCACCTTTTTTATACTTATGAATATTATTCTTTCTCTTTATCTCCTTTTGCTTCTCATATTTTCCTCCTCTTGTGAATGAACACTTTTCAACAAAATGCCCATCCCTTCCACAATCAAAACACTTGAAGGGAAGTTTTCCTTTGTATTTTTGGAACCCATTTCGAGCTTCCTTTCAAACTGATCAAATTCTTGATCTAATTCGATGTTGGAGTAATGTTCCTGTTCCTCGACCTTCTTGGATGGTTTCTTGGAATGTTCTTTGAACTTCTTGTAGGATTTGAATGTTGCTTCACTAGATTCTAATTTCTCCTCTCCAATGTGCATCTCATATGTTGTAAGAGTCCCAAGTAGTTGCTCCATGGTGAGAGTTCTCATATAAGCTATTTCATCAATTAAAGAGACCTTTGAATTGAACCCTCATAGTAAGGATCTCAAAATTTCTTGAATAATGATCTCATTTTCTAAATTCTCATCTCTACCCTTGATAAAATTGATTACCTCCTCAAACCTGTGAAAATACTCACCAATTATTTCTTCATCCTTCATCTTTAGTCTCTTAAACCTCATTTTGTAGGTTTTGAGCTTCACCTTCTCATTGCCTTAATAATTGTTATGTAAATTATCCCATACATCCTTTGTTGATTTACAAGGCATGACCTTGATAAGCTCATTCTCATTAAGTCCCGCCAAAATAGAATTTTTGGCCTTGTCATTGTTTTGATAAACTCTGTTCCCATGAACAACTATAGGAAGAGTATCAGGGACTATGTATCCTGACACTACAATGCCATATATATGAAATCCTAGGCTCATCAAATGTCCTTGAATCCTCAACTTCCACACATTAATTCTCTCAGTAAAAAAAAGGAATTTTAACTTCTTGACCAATCATGATCCCCTCTCGATTTCTCCTTTCAATGGTTAAGCTGCAAACAAAGGAGCATCCTTTGATACCAGTTGTGAGAAACTAGTAATACTGATTGGGGGGTGGGGGGTGAATCCGTATTGCATAGATATTACAATTTTTTTTCAAATAAACAACTTTTAATAATATAAACTTCAATAAAACAAGGAGACAAACATGCACACATAGATCATAAATAACATCACATGAAGGCACCAAGTTTTTTAGGTGGAAACCTCCTAGGGTAAAAAACCATTGAATTTTTTTATGCTTCTTCTTCTCTATTGATTCAAAATATTCTCATTTACATTCATTAGCTAGCCTCCACTAGCAAGGAGCCCCTCCTTCTTATAAATGATATAAGTTTGCCACCACCAACTTAGAGCCATCACTTATACAATAGAAAGATCAACATGAAAAAAAAATTCTGGATCTAAAATGAAATTAAGGACTAAATGACACATGCAAATACAAATTATTTATTTAATGAATAAATCTTCAGTTGCAACTAAGCCAATTATCTGAAAGATAATTTAATTCTCCCCACACTCCCCTAAAAAACAAGTCTTCAATCCCTACACAAAGATTTGATTCACAATTGATATTTGATCTCTGAAGAATTCTAAAGTTCTACAAAGTCTGCTACAACCAATGAAAAACAAAGAATTTTATCCTTAACACACCATGCACACACTCTCTTTCACACACCAAAAGAACCAACCAAACAATCTCATGGCTTCCTCCGATTTGTAATTTTTTGAGATAGTTAAATTAGTAAATGCACCAGGTGATGAAGTACTCACCAACTTTTTTCATACATTGGAATTGGTTTAGATCATTGAAATTTTATCCTTGACTTGTTCTGCCACTATCCTTATTTAATGAGAAATATTATTCACTTTAACCACCTTCTAGAATATAGACTAACCTTCCTGACCTTTTTTTATCAAACGTCCCAAATGAAATCCATCGAAAAAATCAATAAAAACATCTTAGGTGTGCACATAATTATTATAAAAACACCTCAGGATAGGGTAAAACACCCTTGGTTCTCATCTCCTGTGTTATAATGCAATTTCCTAAGCCAATACCTATATTAGTAGTGCTATGTGATTAATAGGTATCATGTGTTACTCCTCTCAAGGACTTGGGCGGTGCAACTTCAGGAGGATGCTTGGGACATTATGAAAAACTTCCACACACATTTCAACATGATGAAAACATGTAGCTCAGCCTTGGGAGTGAACATGAGATATCAGGACAACTTTCTACAGAACCTTTGACACCATGACAACCTTCTACAACACCATGAAAACCTTATGAAAAAACACATAGGAATCAGTAAAATACATAAAATATCATGAATACAAGGCACACATCAGGTGTCATCAATGGTAACAACAACATGCCAAAAAATTTCTCAACAAAACTTTTGGTGTATGAATTTTGTTAAAATTAGTGTGTTATGCCTGAATGCCAAGTTAGTTAACAGTGAAACGGAAGATCTCTAATCAAGATAAAAAAAATGCACAAGTGGTACCCACAAAGTCAAATCAATAATTCCCAAAACATGTTAAGCTATATATTAATGAAAAGCTAAAATAGAGATAGTGAGGTTCTACAAGTGATTCATCAATTGTTGTATCAGTTACAACAACCCTAAATTTTTCTAGCAAGAGGAAAATTTATGGTCGCCTCATCCAAAAATTTTGGTATCTATCTAAGAAAGGCTCGAAAACCATTTTTTATCCTTGATCTGTAATAGATGAAAAGCTTATAACTTAGAAAATTCATAAAATTTGGAGAGCACATCACAACTCCTCAATGCATCGCAAATCCTCAGCACATTTCAACCTTGAATCGTGACACATCAAAAATATCTTTGCAATGCGTGGATCGAAATTAATGCACATTCAATGCACCTCCCACAGTAAAATTATTATATATACCCCCTCTCCATTTTATTTTTATCATGTTACTTGTCACAAATTTCCCATGCTTCCTTGTGCTGCACCATTTGGTAACTTATCCATGTCATACGAATTTGCGCCACACCACCTAGAGTTGTAATGTCGACACCTTCCATGCCACAATTTAGGTTTATATTGGGCATCCTTCTCTTGCATATTTTTTTTCAGTATATTTTAAGCCTTACCATATTTTCGTGCAACTCATCCATCTGAATCTTTTCCTTCCGACATGTGCATACACACAAACATACCCACACACACACACACCCCACCAATGCTTAGTCATTTTTTAAATTCCCCTTTCCATCACATCGTTGTACTATTTCCTTGCACAACACACTTTGACATATAAAGAATCATGATCTAGGTGGATAATGGTGGCCAACTACCTATTCCACTTGGACCCCCAACAACATTTCCTTTTATTTCCGTAATTTCTAGCATACTTTCTACTTTTAGCTTTTTTTGAGTCCAAAACTTCCGAAGCCATTTTAAGGCCCTAAATGACATTTTTGGGGAAACGAGGAAACAGAGGCTAGATCTATGTCATTTTCAGTTAAAAAATGTTTTCCTTGGATAAATATTTCTAACAAAGTATCGTGCATGCCAAGCGAAGATTGTATGCCAAAGTTACAACCCTGTGAAGTTGAAGTTCCAACTAACCCCATCAGGGCCCACAAACTTTGGTGCTTCATCTCTTAGGGTTACGTTTTTGGATGTTTAGGGTTTCTCATTATTTCTTAATAATAAAAAGACCTCAAAGCCTCATTGTAACTCAGTTCGTAAGGCATGTAGTTGTCACATATCTTCTCAAAGATAAGCTACCATTGTCTGAGCTAGTTTGTTTTCTTTTTTGCTAGTTTGTTTATTAATAAAATTTTTGTTTTGTTGTATCTCTATGTTTTTGTTTAAATTTTTATTTATTTTAGTTCCTTCATAGATATTGATCAGTGGTATCACAACGGTATGATATTTATATATTTTTATGTGCATGTACCCAACGATGTTGGGCTATAAGGAGTTGGGAGTTGAACTGGTTGAACCCTTGCAAGACCGACCTCGCCAACCCCGATAACTTCCCATGGTTGAATAAAATAAAGATGAGGGAGAAAGAGAACATTTCAAAATGTTTCTTGAAGGGGCCCTCGAGTGATAAATGAACAAGATGATGGAAATTTTTTCCCAGATCCTTCAGTGGGTATCACCAGGCATCTTCATCTAGAAATCACTTCAAAGGAATTACCCCCTTTAAGGTAAAAGTTAACTTTGAAATTCCCATATTTGAAGGAAAAATAGATGCATATGCCCTAGATAGATGGTTAAATATTGTAGAAGGATATTTTTCAGTCCATGAGTTTTTTGATAGGAAAAATATTACTTTTGCACTCCTCAAATCCACCCGCATGAAAAGGACTAGTGGGAAACTTACTGTGACTAGAGGGACAAGGAGGAACCCTCACTAAATTTAGTCACACCCTCTTGGAATTATTTCTAATATTTCATCAACAAACAATATTACCCTGTCGAGAGATATGAAGATAAGTATATAAAGTGGATCATGCTACCACAAAAAAGAGACCAAGATGTGCCAGAGTTCATGAAAATTTTCCATACCCTACGCACAAAGTTAGGTATCAAGGATTTTGAGTGGCATCTGATACTCAAGTATCGTTGTTGTATGCAAAAATACATCTAGGCAGAAATGAATTTCCTAGACATCTCCTCTCTTGGCGAAGCGTACTGATATGTTGTGAGGATCAAACATAAATTTAAACAAAAGAAGCAAGGCTTTGGATCTGTGAATATGAAGTAGGGATAAAGCACCTCCAAACCATAGAATAAAGGACATAACAAAGATGGAGCAACCTAATACAACCCATTGAAGCCACAATCAAATAATAACACCACAAAGATGAAGAAGGACATTAGAAAGTGGTGCAAGTTACACAAGAGACCCATCCACAACAAAAATGAGTGTTGTGCCAAGAAGTCACTGGTGCTCGAGATAAAAGCTTTACAGTCAAATGCATGTTTCTACTCTAAGCCAAAAACCAACAAGGGGAATATCAAGGGGAAGAAAATTATTGATGCAAAACCTAGTGCCATCCTTTCCACCACTAACGTCCAAAATATTGATCTCAAAAATCCAAAGGAGGGGGGGCATCTCTTCCACTCACATATGTGGGTGAAGGGCTCTCCATTGTAGTTATTTGTCAACATTGGGAGCCAAAGAGCCTCATCTCAACAGATGTTGTTAAAAAATTAGTCTTGTAGACCACACCACACATGCATCTATACACCATCGAGTGGCTCCACGAAGGACGAGATCTGTGTGTCAGTTAACAATGTCACCTTCCCTACAACATCAAACCCTTCATGGACAAGGTATTATGTGATGTTTCTCCTCTTGAAGTCTGTGATGTTTTATTAGGAAAACCATATGTGTGGAAGTTTGATGTTGTGTATGATTCCATTCCTCATATGATTTTTATTACTTCGGGAGAAAAACTTTATAGGAAACTGGAGGTAGCCCCACCTATATCTATTTATTTGATATTTGTTAAGAAATGTAGTAAGATTATATCCCAGACTGGGAATTTTTCTTTCTTTTTGATTCAATATCAAAGTAAGGAGAATATTGTGGCCACATGCATGGCCCCCAAAAATGATTCCTCCTCATAGAAAAATCAAGTTGATAAGGTTATGGACGATTATAGGGACATCTTATCCTTACCCACATGGGTACCCTTAAACTATCAAGTCAAGAATTTGATCGACCTAACCCCTGAAGCACGTCTACCTAATGTGATAGTATACCACCTCTATATTATGGAAAATGAGGAAATCAAGCGGAAGATCTAGGAGTTTCTACAAAAAGGGCACATCCGACCAAGTTCGTCACCTTGTGGGAGCCAAATTGTATGCATACAAAAGAAGTATGGGACCTGTAGACTTTGCATTGATTATTGGGCACTGAATAAGTTCAATGTTAGGAATAGATACCTGATCCCATATATTGATGACCTCTTATATAATCTCAAGGGGGCCAAGTACTTAAACAAGATTGATCTGAATTTTGGTTATCCCAATTTCCAATAGAAACCACAAATGTATGGAAGACCACCTTCAAATCCAAGAAGGGCCTCTTTGAGTGGATGGTCATGCCCTTTGGGTTGAAAAATCCCCCTGAAAATTTTATGAGGTTGATGGATGAAATCTTGAAACCTTTCACCAAATTTTTAATGGTTGTATATCTGGACGACATCCTCACCTTCATCAAGAGTTGGGTAAAGCATTGGAAACATATTCGGTAGGTCCTTAAAACCATGTGACAACACAAAATATGTGAAAACTTGAATAAATGGTACTTTTTCATGAACCACATCCAATATCTTGGCTACATAATTGATGAGCAAGTTGTGCACATGGATCTAGATAAGATCCAAGTCATTTGGGATTTTCTAGCCCCAAAAAATCTCACAGTGCTTCGCAACATTTTGGGCCTTGCAAATTTCTATCAAAGGTTCATGTTGGGATTCTCTCATATCACTTGGCCTTTGAGTCAAGTTACTAAGGGTGGAGAAAAAGTAAATTTTTTATAGTCCGAGGGATAAAAAAATGATTTTTTTGAGTTGAAACGTCTCCTTTTCTCTGTGCCAATACTCACATTTCTAGACCTGCGACAACCATTTGAAATTGAGACAGATTCCTCTGACTATGTTATTGGTGTATAATTTCTCACCCAGCAAGGGAATATGGTGGCCTATCATAGTGAGACAGTATCTGATACTATTTGTAAATACCCCACCTATGATAAGGATATGTACTCGATCATGTATGGTTGTTGGTAGTTAAAACATTATTCTGGGGAAGGAGACAATCAACCACACAGATCACCGTCCTATTTAGCTTATGAAGACACAAGGGAAGTTGAAAAATTATCACTATCAGAAATGGTCCACATATATACAATAATTCCATTTTAACATTAAATGTAGGAATGGAAAGATTAATAACATTGTAGATTTCCTCATTCGTCCCTCAGTTTTTGCACTAGCTATTGTTCTCAACTCTTGGAGGAAAGAGACTTTTGGATGGCCACAAATATACAAAAACGATCCAGAATTTTCCACCACATACCAAATGCTAATAGATGGCAATAAATTACTATAATTCCACCTCCAGGATGCATTTTTATGTTAGCTGGGGCACCTTTTTTTTCTTTCAAGTAGGCATGCCAAGATAATTTGGGAGGCACACTACAGTTGGGCCACAAGGCACTTTGTTTTGTAGAAAACTGTGGTAGTACTGTAGAAGTATTTATATTGGAAAAAAAGTACAAAAAGATGTTGGAAAATATATCAGATCCTACACTTCTTGTCCATCCCCAAGCCAACCATTATAAGCATGGCTTGTACACTCCTCTGCCTATTCCTATCCAGCCTTGGCAATCCATCTCTGCGGACTATATGTTTGGCCTTCCTTTTACCAAGCAGGGAAATGACTATGTATTTGTGGTCATTGATAGATTTATAAGATGGCTATGTTGAATGATTGCAAGAAGAGTATCATAGCATAAGAAACTTCCAAACTCTTATTCGAACAAGTTTGGGTAAATTTTGGGATTCCACAGACCATTATATTATTAGGTTCCTGAGTGCATTCTAGTTGATCCTATGGTCATTGTTGGACACTAAACTCACCAAGTTGACATCATTCCATCCTTAGACCAATGTACATATAGAGGTTGTCAATAGGATGATAGTTCACATACTATGCATGTAAAACTCTAAGCATCCCCAAACAAGGGATGAGAGTATTCCCTATGTAAAACACAACTATAACTGAGCTCTCCATAACTCGACTAACCACAACCCCTTACAAGTGGGTCGTGGATTTCAACCATTGTGTCCCATTGTTGTTTCAATTACTCTGGAAACTACATATGCAGAATCTAGACATGTTCAGTCCCAAGTTGATAAAGGCACCAGGTTTATTGAACCCATCCAACACATCCATCAACAGGTTCATGATATCCTAGATAAAGCCAATTCCAAGTACAAACAACTTCGTGATCAACATCGGGTTCCATATAAGTTTCAAGTGGGTGACTAAGTTTGGTTGCATTTGCAAAAGGAACTCCTTATTGAAGCCCATAGGAAGCTTCGACCACTTCGATATGGGACTTACACCATCACCAAGTTTGTGGTTGATAATTATTTCGAGCTAAGTATTCCCAGATTCCTTGGCATGCACCTAGTATTCAATGTGGACTGCCTTTGGCCATACTTCCTGCCATTGTTGGACACATCATACATTGCTGAGTAGCTGGCACCAATAGAGATAAACCCAAGTTTCATTAAATAGGCCATAACTGATCGAATCATGGACACACAGATTAATAACACTTGCCAATAGAAGATATAATTGTATTGGGTTTTCAAAGTCGGCCAAATCATACACCAAGGAAAGTGGCTCACTAGGGACCAAGCTCTGGAAATGTTTCCCCATTTCATGGAGGCACTCAACGAAATGGGGACCATTGATTCTTAAAGGGGAAGGATTTATCCAAGTGGATATTGGTGGCCACTCTCCTATTCCACTTGGACCCCCATCACTATTTCCGTTCAGTTCCCTATTTTCCAACATACTTTCTATATTTAGCAATTTTTCGGGTCCTGAACTTCTAGAGTCATTTTGAGGCCCTAAACGGTGTTTTTTGTGGAAACATAAAAATTGTAGGTAATAGCTAGCGGCTTGTGGTCGATTTTTTTTCCTCGGATAGATATTTCTAACTAGGTATTGTACACGCTAAACGAAGATCATATCCAAAATTTATGACCTTAGGAAGTTGACGTTCCAACTAACCCTATTAGGGACCACAAAATTTTGGCGCTTCATATCCTAGGGTTACATTTTGTATGTTAGGGTTTCTCACTATTTCTTCATGATAAAAAGGCCTCAAAGTTGCATTGTATCTTAGTTCAAAAGACATGTAGCTGTCACATCTCTTCTCAGAGATAAGTTACCATCACCCGAGCTAGTTTGTTTCTTCTCTGCATGTAAACAGTTTCAGTAGTTGCTATTTATTAATCAAAGTTTTTTTCATTGTATATATTTGTTTTTATTTAAATATGTATTTCATTTAGTTCCTTCATATATTTGGATCACAATAACCCTATTTTATCATGTCACATATTTGTTTATTAGTCTATATTTTAGTCTTGTGTTACGATGTAACTTCTTTGCACAATATGTTATATGATTTTGTGATGCACCACATAGTAGTGTCACATAAGGGAAAATTACCAAGTTGGGTCATGACGATTTTTTTTTTTTTTTTACTTGTGCCACAACACATCTCCTAGCCACAAACTACATTTCTCTTTTGTGTTAAGCCCCAATTCACATTTAGCTTTCTAATTACTTATTCTAATGATCATCTTTGATCTTCTAGGCTTGATTTATTTGTAGTATGTCATCATATAATAATTTGAATATATGGCTCCTCCCAAGAGAAGACTTGGGAAAGAGCCTGTGGAGGAAGAATCTGAGGAAATCCCTATCGCAACAGTGCTCACCTTGTTGATACGAAGTGCTATATTAATTAGCAATTTCTGTCTCATGGACATAAATATACCATATGTTTGCAAGGAAATAATCTCCTTATGGGGAGGAAGACATTGAAGTTTATACAAATGTTAGAAAGTAATGGTTGCATAAAGTGGCTTCTCATCAAACAATATTTCCATGTAGTGATACCATAGAATGGGTGGTAAAATGTATTGATACAAGAGATATGACTATCAGAGATAGTCATGGCAATGAAATTGATGCACCTACTTATCCATGGATAGTTGAATACTACAAGTTACATTAACATCAAATTGCATTCTCAATGGCCTGGAACAACAATTTTAATATGAATAGCAAAGAAATCCGAAGGAGTTGGTGGAAACACCCTAACAAGTTCAAAAGAAAACCAAAAAAAGGATATAAAACAAAGTCACTTAGGAAATAATATTAGTTGGTCGAAGCTATGGGTCGTAGGATGTATGGTAAAGAAACAACATAATTATTCCAGGAAATTTGGGTCCAAATCACATAGAAATGCACTTAGGATGGTATCAAGAAAAAAAAATATTGTTGCATCTATCCAGGCCAATGTGACATATGCTCAAAATCCAAAAGAAGGGAAGCAACCCAAATTTTACATGGCTTCTTACTTGTTTGACTATATATGTGCTAGATGTGAGTTTCAAATGATGGCATTCATCCTATACATATTTAATACAAAGAGATGTAGGATAGCCAACACACGTGATCAGGTGATCATTTCCAAGTGGAAAAAAATGCTCAAAAATGGAATTGCTCAAAATTGGTTGAAACCTGAATGAACAGATAGGCCTCATTGCTATGATTCTGGAGTTGTGAACGACACTCAAATCCAACGTCGTATGTGAAAGTTATGCAGGTTTGAAGTTTTCAGTATCCTTCAAAAATCTAGTTTGACCAGGGTTGACTTTGACTTTGGGATTATTAAAAAAAGAATATTCCTTGGAATATTCGCTGAAATATTCCCTGGAATATGCCACAGGGGTGAATGAGATTCAGACAAGTGGCAACGTAGGATTGAACAATGGTTTGACTTTTCATTTTTTTGACCAATTACGGGTTGCCACGTGGCAGGCCCGGAGGCCGCCATGTGGCCCCCAGGTCGGACATAAATGGTTTTAATTTTTTTTTTGTGGCACTCTATCGGATTTTAAATAGAGACCTCCCATCTGCTAGCACAAGAGCTTACCAACGCACCACGACTTTAGTTCTTAATTGGTATGGTTTACAAATCGTATTTGAAGTTTAAATGTGTTTCTGCTGGAGGGAAAAGGGGCTAGCCCGGAGTTCAGATGACCGTGCCGTAGAACCAGGCTCTAAGGCCATTGCGCTGGCAGTCGTGGTCACATTATGTGCCGACGGTTAGACCATGTGTCTGCTCTTCACGTTTTAAATATTTATGTTACGTTTGGGGGTGGCGGCTAAAACGGTGGATTCGCATGTGACCACCACTCCAATAATAAAACTTAACATTTATCATCACCACCAAATATGGAGCACTTCCACCAATTTCAGGAGTTAGGCCATCTTTAGCGCTGCTAACTAAAGTTTCTCCACCTTTAGTGGAGGATTTTGGGGATAATTAGGCAGAAATTTGTTTTGAGCATATCTTCTTCATTATTGAACCGATTTGGACAAAATTTTGGTCAATTTTGGGTATTCTGAGCATTTTGGAGAGTTTTTGATAGGTTTCAGAGCCAACAGAGGTGTTCTTCAGCCAATTTTTCTTCAGGGAAGCTTGGAGAGCCATCAGGGCCATGAGGGAAATGGAGCTGTATTGGGCTGTACTTCACTATTTGAGGTGAAACAAAAGTCATTTTTAGCTGATTTTTGTCTTCGAAATTCAATTTCACAGCTGGTTTTTCTTGTTTAGGCATTTTTATCACTGTATAAATAATTTGAGAAACTTAATAGAGCAAGGACATGCCCATTAGGAGCCTTGGACCCGAAAAATGTAGCCCAGGAGAGGTGAAATGCCTCATCATGTTGTTGTGTTATGTTATGGTGTAATTTATCTGCTGTGTATTTCTTATTTCAGATGTTAAACAATAAATTTAATTAACCTTCCCTCACACATAAGACTCAGAAAACTTATCAAAAACACTTTGTTTAACTTGCAAGACATGGAGAATACTTTGCACACTTAATTTAATGGAAATCGATACTTTGCAACATTTTCAAATATTTCCATTTTTAGATCAGTTGGTATCAGAGCTCAGGATTTGAGTGTTAAGAGCTAGAGTTTTACTCAGAATTTGTTTTTTACAAAGATATAGTTGATTGTTTGAAAGTTTTGATGCTTACTAGGCTTAAACTCAAGAGAGGTGAAGGAAACTTGGTTAGTGCACAAAGTAATCCACAACCAAGAAGGGCCAGAGAGCCACCTCCAAGAGCCATAAAATCATCTTCAAGCATGTCTTCAAGAGAGGGATAAACTCCTGAAGATATGGATCCCAAAGAAGAGGAACGGGTATTCCGAAAAGATTTCCTAGACATGACAGAGATGGTGAGGATACTCTACCAAGAAAATAATGATAGGCTTGTTGGAGAAGGGTCTAAACATCCAAAATAAGGAGAGGGCTCTTCAGGAGTAAAGAAAAATGATGACAATTCAAATAAAGGACACGGAGGAAATGGTGATCCACCATCCACATCTTCATCGTCATCCTCAACTTCAATGAATCAATCTCACAAGTCTAAAACTACTGGTAAAATTCCATTTTTAAAGCTTGATGTCAAATTTGAGTTGCCTATGTTTAACGGTGAAGTAAATGCAGAGAAACTTGACAATTGGATAAGACAGTTGGAAGTTTACTTGAGGATACATAACCTTCATGAAGACGACACCAAGATTCAGTTAGCCTCTTTAAGAATGGAAGGAGAAACATTGGTATGGTGGGAAGCCAAGACCAAGGATGAAATTAAAAAACATGGTAAGATCACTTTATCATGGGCTGAATTTATTTCCAAAATTAAGCAACAATTTTATCCATTAGCTCATTTACAAAAGGCTATCATGAATTGGAAAAGTTTTAGACAACTTAAAGGACAAAGTGTTCAAGAATACACTCAAGAGTTTAGAAGAAGGGCTCTACTGTTAGGAATTGATTTTCATAGTTAAGATACCTTGCTGAAATATATAAGTGGTTTACACAACTATCTTATACATACTATCCTTATGTTCAATCCTACTAGTCTAGACAAAGTTTGTGTACAAGCTACGCATTTAGAGGCTAGAGGTAAACAATATTTTGATGAGAATATGGATAGTGAATTCAAAGGCAAAGGGAGGAAAAGAAATGAAAACTCTAGGAAAGAAAAAGGAAATTTATTTTGTAAAAAATATTCCAAAAAAAGCCACGATGAAGACCATTGCTGGAAGCTTCATCCAGAGTTGAAACCAGAGAAATTTAAAAACAAAGATAAGGCCAAAGAAAAGGGAAAAACTATTGCAAATGTTGAACAAGACTTAGGGTCTGAGTCAGGTGACGAAACTAAGAGCATAGCCATGGTACTAAGGAACATAAAGGGGAAAGAAGTTGTAAATGAAACAAATCCCAGTTCTAGCACTTTAAACTGTCATAAATAAGCTCAAAATGAAAAGAGGAGGATAGAGCTATTTCATATAAGGATAATCTCAAATCAGACAAGGATAGACACACTATTTGATAGTGGGTCACAAGCAAATATCATCTCAGAAGACTTAGTCAAGAAGCTGAAACTTGAGACCATACCTCATCCAAAGCCATATCCACTTGGATGGATTTGCAAGGATGCTAATTTACGAGTCTCAAGAAAGTGCATGTTGCGCTTTGCCGTAACAACTCATTATGTTGATTTGGTTGAACTAGATGTAGTACTGCTTGACATTATAGGTGTTGTGTTGGGTAGTCAATATTTATATGATAGAAAAGCGATCTTCCATCGCCATGAGAACAAGTATCATCTGTTCAAGGATGGAAAAGAGTTTATTGTGAGAGCACATCGGAAGAAGCTAGAATCTTCTTTAGTCCATGTAGGGCAATTGAAAAGGCTTGTCAATGCAAGTCAAAATCTGAATTTGTTGATGGTTAAACAAAAATATTTTGTACATTCTCCTTTTCATGTTATTGCTGATATAAATGATGATATGTTTAAGCCTGAAAGCAAGTCGTCTTTGGAAGATGACAAGATGTTGCAGAAAGTGCCTTTGGTGTCAATTAGTGCAAAGAACAAAGTGTAGGTGCAGAGTGGTGCAATAATCCAAGAAAGGGAAAGGCATGCAAGCAAAGAGGACACAAATTTCAGCATGGGTCAATGTTGGTTTCAGAATGGCAGGTTAGTATGGTGAGAAAACTTGGTTGGGATTCGGTGCAAGTACATGGCTCATTTGTCAAAAAATTTTCATGAGGATAGTTGGAAACGTGAATCTTATTTAAGGTCTCCTTTGAAGTTAGACCATTGTAGAAACAATATGTATTCTGCAAATTTCAGTTGTTGTTCTGCAAATTTCAAAAAATTGCATCATGACACAGTCAAAGTTAGCAACGGTCGATCGATAGATTCAAGGAAGAATTTGTCCTTTTATGAGAAGCTCAATTTGATGAAGTCAGGAATATTTCAATGATTCAAGGTTGGAAGAGTGGAGAATCAGTCTCCTCATCTTTATTTTCTGTAAATCAGAGAGCTTTTGGGGTCCAAAAACTTCCCATTTGGGAGGTGTGATCAGGTGATCATGTCCAAGTGGAAAAAAATGCTCAAAAATGGAATTGATCAAAATTGGTTGAAACTTGAACGACCAAATAGGCCTCATTTTTGCGATTCTGTCACTGCAAACAACACTCAAATCTGACATCGTATGTGAAAGTTATGCAGGTTTGAAGTTTTCAGTATCCTTCAAAAATCCAGTTTGACCAGGGTTGACTTTGACTTTGGAATTATTAAAAAAATAATATTCCCTGGAATATTCCACAGGGACGAATGAGATTCGGACAAGTGGCAGCACAGGATTGAACAGTGGTTTGACTTCTCATTTTTTTGACCAATTACAGGCTACCACGTGGCAGGCTCAGAGGTCGCCACGTGGCCCCAGGTCGGACAGAAATGGTTGTTAAATTTTTTTTGTGGCACTCTGCCAGTTTTGAAATGGAGACCTCCCGCCCGCTAGCCCAAGAGCTTACCAATCCACCATGACTTTAGTTTTTGATTGGTATGGTTTACAAATCGTATTTTAAGTTTAAATGTGTTTCCGTCAGAGGGAAAAGGGGCTAGCCCAAAGTTCAAATAACCGTGCCATAGAACCAGGCTCTAAGACCTTTGCGCTGGCGATTGTGGTCACATTATGTGCTGACGGTTAGACCATGTGTTCGCTCCTCATGTTTTAAATATTTATGTTATGTTTGGGGGTGGAGGCTAAAATGTCGGATTCGCATGTGACCGCCACTCCAACAATAAAACTTAACATTTATCAGCACTGCCAACTCTGGAGCGCTTCCGCAAATTTTTGGAGTTATGCCTTCTTTAGCGCTGCTAACTGAATTTGCTTCACTTTTAGTGCAGGATTTTGGGGATAATTAGGTAGAAATTTGTTTTGAGCATATCTTCTTCATTATTGAACCAATTTAGACAAAATTTTGGTCAATTTTGGGTATTCTGAGAATTATGGAGAGTTTGGGACAGGTTGCAGAGACAACAGAGGTGTTATTCAACTAGGGTTTCTTCAGGGAATCTTGGAGGGCCATCAAGGCCATGAGGGAAATGGAGTTGTATTGGGCTGTACTTCACTGTTTGAGGTAAAACAAAAGTCATTTTTAGCTGATTTCTGTCTTCTAAATTCAATTTCACAGCTGGTTTTTCCTTTTTATGCCTTTTTCTCACTGTATAACCAATTTTAGCAACTTAATAGAGGAAGGACATGCCCATTGGGAGCCTTGGACCTGGCAGATGTAGCCCAGGAGGGGTGAACTGCCTCATCATGTTGTTGTGTTATGTTATGGTGTAATTTATCTACTGTGTAGTTCTTATTTCAGATGTTAAATAGTAAATTTAATTAACCTTCCCTCACACATAAGACTCAGAAAACTTATCAAAAACACTTTGTTTAACTTGCAAGACATGGAGAATACTTTGCACACTTAATTTAATGGAAATGGATACTTTGCAAAATTTTCAAATACTTCCATTTTCAGATCAACATGACATCATACAAGAAGATAGTTTAGGGATTCATTTCACCACTCTTCCACATTTTATTTGATCATGATTCACCATGAATGTTTGATCATGCTAAGGAAGACGTTTAGGATGTTGTTGATTGGTTCAATCCACGAGATTCCACATATATTGAAATCATGACACCAACTCCCACTATTTTTTATTGATAAGATAATATTACAAATAAATTTCATATCGGATGACCACAGGTGTTGATGGAATGCTAGCACGATTGAAGAAGTCACCATAGCCTATATACCCCTTTTATGTAGGTATGTATAGTATAAATAACTATAAAAAATCACATGAAAAAGATACTAACCTAGATCGTTTCAAATTTGGAAATCTTGACTTCCATAGGTAACCCTAGGGGTGTAGTCTCAACACATTGCTCCAAATGTAGGTGAATTTTTATTACTTGTCAAAAACCATGAAAGACAAATAAAGATTAAAAAATTGCTACAATGCTATAGAATCCCTGGACAAAACAAATGGATTTGATATTGTAGTAGGAGAATATTCCAAAGGAAAGGATGCAAAAGATATGAAAACTACATAGAAATGGAAGTGGAAAAGGAATCTGCTAAGAAATAAAAGGAGAAGAAATTAAAATAAGATCACAAGTTAAAGAAAAAGAAAGAGAAATGAGAGGAGGAGGGAAAAAAAGGCAAAATATGAAAGAGAAATATTGCAAAAGGGGGAGAAGAAAAGGAAAATAAGAAGAGTGGCTTGAAAAAGAAAGGTTGGAAAAAAAATCCCATGATGAAGCAAGGTTGAAAGAACAACAAGAAAAAGAATCCCAAAATGCAGGCAATGATGGTTTACCTAGCATGAAAATTGATCTGATAGCCTCATATTCCACGTCATTAGCATGAGGAAATTTTTAAATTGGGGAGATGGGAATCACTGTAAGTGATGAACATCATGTTATTAGCCTAGAATATTTTCACTTTAACAGAGACACCAATCACGTTGTCTAGGAAAGAAGGAAATATTTGGACCAAGAACTAGAAAATCATATCTTAGTGACCAAAAAAATAAATATAGCATCTAACACTTTACATAATCCATTGGCATATCGTTAGCCAAGATATCCTTTTTCTTGAAAACATCGAGCATGAACATTTGATGGAAAAGCTCAAAGAGTAAGATAAGAACTTGCAGAAATCACATCAATAAATCAAAAGGCGATAGAGGGAAAGCTAGGCTATATCAACTTCAAGTTATTACAACATATATTATTATAGAGTGCAACATTGGAGGTGAATAAACCATTGGAAGACATTGTGAAGAAATTATATGAAGAATGAAAGAAACTCTAGAAGGTGGTTGCCATACTCATCTCAATTAAAAATTCGGTTAAAGGGAAAGGTGTGCAACTCAAAGACACCTTGTCATCCATTGATATTATGCATGCATGGAGTACAAAACACCCTAATTCTCTAGAAGCATCACCAAGAAAAGTTGAGCTCAATGTGTAGAGAGATAAAGCTAAAATCATATTCGCCATATGAGCACAAGAATAACTTGAAAAGGATTTGATGAAAACTATGAACACTTATCAGCAAAATCGCATCATGATGGAGATGCTAATAACATATCATAGGTTAGTCTCCATTGGATCCCAACGATAGGTGAGACATGAGCATGATATTGAACGGGAAATACAAACAATTATTCTTGCACGACAACTAGCCTTCATAGAAGATGTAAAGCTTATCAAAGAAGCATTAGAACAACATTTGGTGAAGCCCAATAAGAATCACTTCATTATTTCACCAAATCCAATATGGAATGAATACAATGGTACCAAATACTTGTGAATATGAAGTCATCAATGAAGGCTTGATTTCAAGAAAAGCGTTATCTATTGCAGCAGATAAGAAGGATTGGAACACTCATATGACCCAAGAGTTACAAACCCAAGTGCAAGCCTTGTCAAATTTGGGGTTGGGAATAAGTTAGGCGTATATCTTTTTCAAAAATTTATTTTAGAATTTTTTGTAGTTATGTAAAATAAAGCAAAATTAAAAATAAAGTGAATTAGAAATTAGAGATGAGGGTAGGTGAAAAGTCACCTCACTTTTGTATAAATATAACCTTCTAGTAAGGTGTTGCCAAGATCTTGGTTATTGGACTCTTGGAGGATTTTTTAAAGGGAGAAGCTTGTAACCAACTTGAGGAATAAGTCTAATCTTTACGCACTCCCACTATTGGGTTCTTGAAGATAGTTTATGATTTGGCATTGAATGTTCAACTCTAATATTTATAATCCTAAAGGGCCACAACAATAAATTTACTATGATAAGTTATCAACTGGTTTATGACTTTTCTTTAATGTTGCTTGTTAATATATGAATGCTATATATTTGTGGTAGGTTAATGAACTATTTTGTTAGTTGAAAGCTATTATCATTTTAATATTTTATTGCTGATTTTTTACACGTTTTTTTTTATTGTTGATTGTAAATTGTTTCACAATTAATAGCTAGTATACGTTAGACTTCATGTATCTTAATTAGAGATTTCTATCACACTTTGTTTGAGATACATGTTTATTATAAATCCATTGCAACATTTTGTAGTGTACATATTCATTTAAATTATTTTCATTGAATTTGATTTTACATGATTTCCATCAAGGACTTAATTGGGGTTTCCATTTCATATATCATTAATAAAAAAATGTTACATTCGCAAGAGCATAAAATGGAATTTGAGCTAAAAAAATCGAATGGGATCGTCATCCAAAATGGTGTGAAGCCAAATTGGGTCCTAATATTAGAGAGAACCCCTGAAGACTATAAGTAGTGCATTCAACCCTGACAACACTTCCTTAGTGCGTGATATGGTATTATCCACATGCTAATTATAAATAGAACAATTTTCATTTATTCATGTTAAAAGGAATCATGTGATCAAACGAAAAATTTAAAACAAATCATCATCCATTAAAGAGATTATTAGTATAATAATGTTAATATTTTCCATCTCCTAATACCAGTAGGCTGATGGGATATATAAATGGAATTAGATTAAACATTCTTCAAAATGTCATTTTGTTATGAAATCAGCTCCAAAAATAGAAGAAAAGAGAGATCAATGCCTTTGAAATAAGACACTTCGAGGGGGTAACCTCCTTTACATTACATAAATGAACAATTATTGGATGATCAAATGAAAAAACCTCCTTTCTATATTTAGGAGTCCATGGGGTCAGAATATAATCCTATCCGACCTAACAATAATAATATACGAGCACAATAATAACAATATGGGGGTTACAAGGGTACAACAATAAAAATAAGGGGGCTACACTAACAATAATAAGGGAATACACTAGTAATATAGGGACCTAACATGATCCTCTCCTTCAAAAAAGTGTTGTCCTCAATGCTTGAGTAGCTCTAGATGATTTTGTATAAAATTCTCATCCTCCCATGTAGAATATTCAATGGGTAAGTTCTTCCACTTGATGAGATACTGTGAAATTGATCAATTTCATAGTTGTCGAGTTCTTGTTTCTGTGACTGCTTCAGGTTCCAATATGAGTTTTACTTCCTCGTCAAGTTATGGAAATATTGTTTGCACTGGAAGTTTTTCACCTATAACCTTCTTTAAGCATGAAACATGGAAAACTGGATGCGCTCGAGAAGAAACATGAAGCTCCAATTTTTATGCCATAGTACCAATATTTTGCAACACCTTGTAAGGACCATAATACTTTGGTGATAATTTATTATCCTTCTTAGCTTGCTTGAGGGACATTTGTTTGTATGGTTGTAGCTATAAAAATACCCAGTCTCCTACCTCAAAACTTCTCTCATTGCAATGTTGATCTGCCTGTTGTTTCATTCGATTTTGTGCCAACTTTAGGTTATCCTTTAAGATTTGGAGAATTTATTGTTGAAGCTCAATGTGATATTCCACTACTTGAACCTTAGAATTTTCTCTTAAAGATGATGTGATGGATGGTGGATGATATGCATAAAGTGCCATAAATGGGGCCATTTTTTCTGCAGTATGGAAGGAAGCTTTATACCACCATTCAACCAAAGGTAACCACTTGACCCATTGTGTTTGTTTATCAGATAAAAAACAACGAAGATATCCTTCCAAAACATTTTTTCGCTATCTCAGTTTTCCCATCAGATTGAGGATGATAAGATGAGTTATGAACTAGTTTAGTACCCAAACAAGAAAATAATTCCGTCCAAAAATTTCTAGTAAAAATTGGATCTTTGTCGCTTACAATAATCTTTGGGTTTCCATGTAACTTTTGAATTGGTTCCATAAATGCAGTAGAAACTGTACTTTCTTTAAATGGATGAGATAATGCACAAAAGTGTGCATACTTGGTAAGTCTATCAACTACCACCATGATGACACTCTTTCCTTTGGACTTACGTAAACTTGTGATAAAATCCATTGAAATCTTCTCCCAACATTGACTTGGAATGGATAAAGGTTGTAGAAGAACCAAGGTCTTAATTGTCTCAACTTTATTTTTTTGTAAAACCAAACATTCCGCCACAAAATTTTGAATATCAGATTTAAGGCCATCCCAAAAAAAATCTTTCTTAACCCTGTGGTAAGTTTTTAAAAATCCTGAGTGTCCTCCTAAGGGAGAAGTGTGAAATTCCAAATGAATATTTTATTTTAGTTGGGAATTCTTACAAATATATAAGTGATCTTTGTACCATAAGGAATAATTATATTAGGATCTTGTTGCAACTTTTGAATGAGTGTCAACACTTCTTCATCCTTCTTCCATTCATCCCTTGCTTCGGTTATCCAATCTAGTTCGATAATAGAAATGGCACAAAGCAATGCTTCCACCTCTTCATCCTTTCTTGAGAGTGCATCTGCAACAAAATTTAGCTTCCCTTTTTTTTAGATGATTTCAAAGTCGTAACCCAACATCTTTGTGACCCATTTTTGCTGCTCTTATGAAGATAGTCTCTATTCCAAAAATTATTTAAGACTATCATGATTAGTTTTTACCTTGAAGTGTCTTCCCATTAGGTAAGGTCACTATTTATTTAGTGCATGTAGTATTGCCAACATTTCCTTGTCATAAATAGCTTTTTGTAAATACTTTCCTTTGATTAGATGAATTTCAAAAGCAATGGGTCTTCCTTCTTGCATCAAAACATCACCAATTTCATTTCTCGAGGCATCACATTACACAATAAATATTTTTGTCAATCGTGGTGTAGCTAAGACCGGTGCTAGTCACATTGCCTCTTTAAGATGTTAAAAGGCCTTAGTTGCTTTAGGAGTCCATGAAAATGCATCTTTATTCAATAATGTTGTTAGAGGTGATGCTATTCTCCCATAATTATTAACAAACTTGCAATAATACCCTGTTAACCCAGAAATCCTGGCAACTGCTTTATGGTTGTGGGGACTTTCCATTCCTTAATGGCTTTAATTTTGTTAGGGTCTACCTTAACATCCTCGTGAGATACAATATGACCCAGATATTCCACCTCTTATACTCCAAAGAAAAATTTGGAGGTTTTTGCATATAATTGTTTCTCTTCCAATAGTTTGAGCACCCTGTCAACATGTTGAACATGATCCTTCAAAGATATGTTGTAGATTAGTATATCATCAAAAAATAATAACACAATTTTTCTAAGGAAGGGTTTGAAAATGGAATTCATCAACCATTGACATGTAGAAGGTGCATTGGTAAGGCCAAAAGGCATGACCAAAAATTCATAATGACCCTCATGAGTTCGAAATGTTGTTTTCGGAATATCTTCGCCTTCATTCTAATTTGATGTGATATCCTAAATGAAGATCCAATCTGTAAAATAAATGTTCAGTATGTAATTCATCCACATCCATCGACTACAGGAATGGGAAATTTATTCTTAATAGTGAGCCATGAGCTCCCTATAATTCGACATGTACCATGATCCATCTTGTGCACCATCATAAATACTTACCGGAGTAGAGAGGTTTGTAGCTTCTTTTTGCTTGAATTATACCAACCTCTAACATTTCTGCAATCATACGTTCAATTTTGCTTTTTTGGACATAAGGATATCTGTAAGGCCTGATGTTTGGAGGAACACTTCCTAGAATCAAATGAATAGCATGATCATGATCATGAATAGGTGGGAGTCCTTTGGGAGTTTGAAACACCTTATAATAATTGTCCAATACTTTTGGGAGATCTAGAGAAATAGATGATTTTGATGTTGGAACTTCTAGTGAGAATAATTGTGAAATTACGCCTTGATTTTCTTTCTTCAGAATATTTTTCATTAAATTAGAGCTTATTATATTTCCCGGCTTCCCTGCGATACCCTGTAATTCAACTTCCATTCCTTTCGAAAAAAATTTCAAGAAAATTTCTTGAAAATTAAAAGCTATCGTCCCCAAGTATTGTAACCATTGTACTCCTAGTACAACATCAACACCTCCCATTGGAATGGAAAGCATTGGACTATTCAATACATATTCCCCCATGGTTATCTTGATATTATGGATTTTTCTAGAGAAATTCATAGTTCCTCCATTTGCAACCATCACTTGAAATTTCGATGCTGGGTATAGGAAGAAATTCAATTCCTTGGCTACCTTACAATGAATAAAATTATGGGTACTACCTAAGTCAGTCAACACTATTACCTTTTTCTTCTTGATATGTCCTTCTATCTTGAGAGTTTGAGGAGTGGTAATTCCTTCCAATGCATTACAGGATATGTTCGGACTCATTTCTTCATTCTCTAGGGTTGGTTCTTGGTGTATATCCTCTTCTTTTAAAGTTTATTTTTCATTTTCTTCCTCTTATTCACAATCTATGTAAAATAATTTCTTTTCAACACACGTATGACCTTTAGTGTATTTTATATCACAACTATAGAAAATCCCATTTTCTCTGTTTTCTTCCAATTGTTGTGGTGTCAACCTTGTATGTTGTGGAATTCTAGGAGTAGGAACACTTCCATCTTTATATATGTGAGTGGTAGGCTTCCTTGTCGCCATAATTTTACTTTCAATTTTTCTTGCCAACCTGAATGCCTTCTCCAATGAATCAGGTTCCAAAAGGTGAATCTCATGTTGGATGTTATCCTTTAAAGTCCCTATGAAGACATCAATCCTGTGTTCCTTTGGAATATCAACTACCCTTATATTCAATTTTTGGAAGTCCTCAATGTGCTCCACCATTGCACCCCCTTTTTTTTAGATTTATAAATTGGCTAAATAAGGTGTTTCTCTTTGTATCCTCATAATGTTCTATCATTTCCTCCATAAAAATTGACCAAGTGACAAATTTTTATGAGAGCAAAGCCATCAATACCATACAAATGTATTTTTTTCTAAATGTAATGTTGCAATGCATACCTTTTGTGTGTTTTTCACATTATGGAGATCAAAATATTGCTCCATCTGTAGTATCCATGTTACAAGATCCTTGCCATCAAACTTCCTCATATCCATCTTTGGAATATGGTGGGTCTTACATCCAACATTGGAGTTTATGAAATCACGATTAACATTTATTTTGTTTGAATCATGAGTTTCCTATACTACCTTTTCACCATTAGGAATCATTTATTGTATCAACTTTGTCAAACATTTCTTCAAATCTTCCATGTCTACTTTTATAGCATTCTTCATGTATTCCATGTTAGCTTCCATGTCATCCATTTTAGCTTCCATGCCATCCATCTTAGCTTCGACGCTTTTCTTCAAACCATCCATATTAGCTTCCATGCCTTTCTTCAAACCATCCATATTAGCTTCCATGCCTTTCTTCAAACCATCAATCTTATCTTCCACGCTTTTCTTCAAAAATTTCATTTCATTTTTTTTTCTCTTTGCGAGAGCGAAATTTGATGCACTTGCTCTTGTAATTTTGATATATCATGTTGCACTTCTTCCTCTTCATGAGTCATAGTTTAGCCTTCTGAGGGCTTAATGGGTGTTGAATTATTTTTAGGGGGGAATTTTAGAACCTCATACATATATCTATGCTTCAATATTCCCTTGGAATCACTTCAAAATAATTTTTCAAGCAAGACTTATGCAATTTAAAAAAAAAAATACACACCTTTTTCTTTCTTTTTAGGGAGCTCGATATTGAAACTAAATTATCTCAGTGCTTTCTGATCTTCAATATCTGAAATTCAGTCTTGTAGTAGCCCTATGAATCTTCTCTAGAATTCATAGGCCTAACCTAATTTGGATTCTTCAAGGAAAATTTATTCCCAATCTCCCACAATTACCTAATTATGGCCTTATTCAGTAGAGCGAATTTGTACGGTGTGACACGTGTCACTGTTTCCTCCTTCGGCTCTGAAATTGATACAAAGGAAACTACAGTCTGTTTGATTTTGGCCTTTTTACATAATTCCAATCTGATGCTGAGAGAGAGAGTTATGACGATTTTCCCAAGGTCACCTCTTTTAGATGAAATTAGGGAGCCTAAAACAACCCTAAATTCCACAGATCATATCTCCTAAAATATTGCGAACCATGATCTGAAATTTTTACATAACGTTCCTCATGATGTATTTGAAATGGGTTTTTAATTTTAGCATCTGAACCTTCGTATAAAAAACTTTATACTTAAAATTCCATGATGACCTGTTTGAAGCAGCAAAACCCTAGAATCCAAAGCTCTAATACCAAATGTTATGAATCCAGATCCAAAAACAGAAGAAAAGAGAGATCAAAGCCTTATAAATAAGCCACTTAGAGGGGGAAACCTCCTTTACATTACATAAATGAACAATTCTTGGATGATCAAATGACAAAACCTACATTCTATATATAGGAGTCCATGGGGTCACAATATAATCCTAGCTGACCTAACAATAATAATGTAAGGGCACAATAATAACAATAAGGGGGTTACAAGGGTACAATAATAACAATAAGGGGGGCTACACTAACAACAATAAGGGACTACACTAGTAATATAGGTACCTGACACATTTATATATTTAAATATGATGGAAACAAAAGTAATCAGGTCATTATTGCTTCTATAAGGAAAGAGGTTGTACAAAGTAACTAGGTTATGGAATTAGTGTAATTTTTCATTATATTATTTTAGGTGATAAACATTAAAAGCAATTTTTCTTCATCCTCAATGTCATTTTTATTTCAAATTTTACAACCTCTCATCCCAATTTGTTTTTAGGTAGTTCAACAACCAATTTCACTGTGAAGGTTATAAACAATGGCTTTGCATTTGGTAATATTTAATGTGTTCTTTAAGCTTGTAATGATGGAAATTAGTTTCAAAAATCCAAGTTGATATCTATAAAATATTTGTAGTATTGTAAATCATTTTATTAACTTTTATTGTTGTTACAAGTGGTCTTTTTTCTAAGGATATAATATCAATATTATTATTTTGGTTGTCTTTTGTGACCCAATAATTTAGTTAAACATTAAAATATCTATCCCAACTCCTTTTGAATTTGTGGTCACTACTACTCATATTAGAAGAAATAATATGGGGTGTATCATTTCCCAACTCAAGTAACCTAATAACAATAATAATAATCTAAATTTTAAGATCACAACCAAGCCATACACAAAGCCAAACAAACAAGGACAAGGGACCCCCTTTGTGTAGCAATTTCATTGCTAAAATATACGAAGGTATACATACCCTAACCATTTTTGTATTTGCATATGTGACCTCCAAAGAGGAAACACATGTTTGTAACCATTAGGCCTACTCAAGTTTTACATATTCTAGAAATGTATCAAGGCCCTACAATTTTTAAATGATAAATTATTTCCTAGATTTAATTATCATAATCTTGTTTTTGTCAATATTAATAGTAAGTTCATATTTTTACTCCAAACATTTGATAATTTTGAGTTGTTTGTAAAATTTGGTAATGTATTTTACAAAAATAGAAATATTAAGTCAATCAGGTCTCATGTGAGTAGTTGAGAGGAGAAGGAATTATCCTCTCCACTTGAGTTTAAATCCCACTTGTGACAAGTTTCTCTTTATGAGCCAATTGTTGGGAGCAGCTATCAAGGAACCAACAATGTCAATCACTTATGGGCACGAGGGTGGTATGAATTATATTCCAAGAAAAGAAGAGAAATCTCATTGGTTTGTAAGAGAAGGATGAAAAATATGGGGTCATAGGGTGGTGGGGTTTTGTATTTAATCTTGAAGGAAATTGTGAACTAAACTATGCCTAGGGGTTAGGTGAATCCACTAATTATAAAGTAGAGGAACTAACCTTAAATAAAATGTTAAACATTATCAAAACAAAGTGGATAAAAAACCTCATAGTAATCAAAGAATCCTCAATACTAATTCACCAAATGATAAATCATATTATTTATTAGAATATAATATTCTCTAGAGTAATCCAAAGAATTAAAGGAATGTTGAGAATTTTTGAGTCTATTAAGTTCTATTGGGTACTTCTTTATTTTATCTCCCATGATCAAATATTAGAGTTGGAAAGCATTTAAAGGTGAAGGATAAGTGGCATTCTACATTGAGGTAAATTAGTTGGTTAATACTACCATATCCTCACAATATCCCCAACCCCAACCCCCACCCTCCCCCCCACACACAAAACAACCCTCCACACATGCACATTTCTTCAAGCACAATAGTGAGAAGGACTTTTAAGCTTGAAGAACGATCACATTTGGATTTTATTAAAGGTTTTTTGTTGTATCTAATGGAATCCTCCTTTGGTTCTACCAATAAGGTCTTTTATCTCTTTGTGGTTTGTTACACCTCTTGGATTATATTAGACTTAATGATTTAGATCAAACTTGTTTACCTTTATGTATAGTAGCTCAGTTTTAATTTGTCTCTAGTTTAATGGGTGGTATTCGCTTTGGATTATTTCAATTTTGAATTCTATTAGACTTTCCCTTGGAATTAGCTTTGAACCCCCTTCACAATTGAATTGAAAGTGGATGGTCATAAACACTCTAATAGATGCATTCCATGATAATTTTTTGACATTGGGTTAAAAGGAGGAATGATTATCAAATTAAGGATCTTCAGGTAGCATTTTCACATTTCGTAGTAGGATCACTTCTCAGCTTGATTCTTAGGGAGGAAATAATGAAAAATTGGAAACAATACTATATAAACCAAGGGAAGCAAATTGAAATATTGGTTGTATATCACAACATGATTTATTAATTGGTTCTAGGTAATGCGAAGAGCTCACACTTCTTTAATTCATTTCCAAATACTTATATTGGTTATGTCAGAGCAATTACAAAAGATGGAGAAATAATACAACAAGGTCATGGGAATAAGTCATATAAAAATGTAACCTTGGAGCTTAACCTACAAGTAGACATGAATAATAAGCTCTTAGTGGGCATGCTTTCTTATAAATTTTATGTTCCTATATGTTATATAAGGAACTTTTGTTGTTGGGTATTTGTATTCGGATTTATAATTGTAAAATTTTTAGCTATGTTGACATAAATATAAGAACTTCTTAACTACTAGGAAACATTTTTGATATTTTCTTTTGGAAATCGTGATATTAGGCTCTCCTTTTTGTTTGTATTTACTTGTTGTAAGGCGTGGTAGAAAGTTTCTTTTAATATAATCTATATCAATTTTAGCTTAAAAAAAAAGAGAGAGAAGAGTGACAAAGAGTTTGCTCCCATTAATACCAACATGAACCACTCTTCTAAATATTGCTTAATTTTATTTAAAGAAAGTTCAACAATTCCAAATAATTGATTCAGGGTAAAAAAACACCGGAGCATAATTTGTTAGACCTATTTATCAGAACTTTAAAAGAAAGCATCCAACATGAGGTGTGTGTCTTTGATCTTGAATCTCTAGAGCATGCTTTCAGTCTGGCAAGGAAAGTTTAAAGTAAAAATATGGCTACTAGAAGAGTTGTCACTAATAAATATGGATAAAATCATGATCCCTCTCCTAACTTCACTCAACCAAAAAGGTTGAAACCTCAGCAAATGGGTGAAAGAATATTAAAGGGACTATGTCTCAGTTGTGATAGTAAGCACAGTAAGGGGCATAAATGACATGATAATACATTATTTTACATAGATTGTGAAGATGAACAAGATAAAGAACTAGGATTGTCACAAGATATAGAACTAGAGTAGAATTCACCAACAATATGTTGTCATGCATTGGTCAAAATTAGTATTACATAAACCCTCAAGAAAAAAGGATATATAAAAAATAAAAATGTAATAGTGTTGGTAGTTTCAAGTAGTACCCATAACTTTGTCAATTACAAATTGACAAAACTTCTACATTTCTTTTTATATCCACCACAATAATTTCATGTAATGATTACATAAGGATGTACCATAAATTATTTAAGGAAGTGCCATAATATTAAGCTAAATATGGGGGAGTATTTATTGTATAGTCCCATGTTGCAATCCAAATGGGTGCTGTTGATGTTGTATTAGGGGTCCAATGGTTACAACCATTGGGAATATTGGCACTTAATTTTCAAAATATTTTCATGAGATTTTCCTTGGAAGGCAAGGAAATTAAGCTTAGAGGTATCCAAGGGAAATCCTCTAAATTAATTAGCTCTAATATCATGAGAATATTACTCAAAAAGGGACACCATGGGGTAATTGTATAATTTTTTTCATTCAATATTTAAACATCCATATCTTCTGCTCCATTGGATCTCCAAAACCTTATCAACAATCATTTCGAGGTTTTTAGAGATATGTATATGGGTCTTCCACATACTTGAGATCATGACCATACTATTCTTTTACAACTTGGAAGTGTACCACCTAATATCATGCCTTACAAGTTCCCATATCCATAGAAGAGTGAGATTGAGTGTATGGTTCAAAAATGTTAGAGATTCCCATCATTCAACCTAACCAAAGTGATTTCTCTTCACAAGTGGTCATGGTTATACAAAATTATTTTTCATGGTGCATGTGTCCAAAATAAATACAACGTAACAAAAAGACAATCAAAGATACGCTTCCCATTCATATCATTGATGAATTATTAGAAAAATTGCACAGAGAATTTTTCCTTACTAAGTTGGATACCCATTCAAGATATTATCAAATCATAATGAGGAAGGAAGACATAAATAAAAAAAAAAACTTTAGAACACATGAAGGCCATTATGAGTTCTTGGTTATGTCATTTTTACTTGCTAATGCACCTTATGAGTTCTATTTTCAAACTTTCCTTAGAAAATTTGTGTTATCATTTTTTTGATGACATGCTAATATACAAAAAATCTTGGGAATATCATGTACAACATGTTGATAGGGTCTTAACACTATTGGAAGAACACCAAATATATGAAAATCCTTCCAAGTATTCCTTTGACATTCAAGAAGTAAATTGTAAAGAGTATTGTAGGTGCACTTTACCCTAAAGCCTATTCATTTTTATAAATTGTTACAACAGATTGATTTTAAACATTTCAATCTATTCATGGCTCATATTTTAATTCCAACCTTGTATTTAAAAGTAAAATTAAGGTTGAGATAGTTTACAATATGAAAAGCCTTCAAAATTATTATTTTATTGAGTGATTTAGTCTTTGGATACCCATAGTTGATCTTGATGCATGAATAATTCTATATTAATTTGAAGGATAAATCCAGGTATGAAAAGTTTCCTAAGTATGGTTGCTATGGCTATTTAGTACAAGGAATTAGTGATGGAAGATAAGTGATAATGAATATTAGATTAAGGAAAGATGAGTGTGGTGTAAAAATTTACATTTCATTAGGTTCCTTCCTCATATGGATTTTTTTTTTCTTGTTGGGCATAGTTTTGTCATTGATGATAACCAATGTCATGTCATTAATGTCAAAGCAGGTATGATGTATTGGATTTCAAAGGACGTATGATGCCTTGGAATATTATTGAGCATTTGTTGAAGTCATGATGATCAAATTAGTATATAGAATTATTGGTTGGATAGTCCTCTATGAGATATTTCTAATAGTATACTACACTTGGTCAAATCCTCTGAAATGCGAAGAAAAGATAGATAATTAAGAATTATGATAGGCTCAAGATTATTGAGCATTTTTTAAAATTATGTTGATCAAATAATTTTCCAAATTGTTTGGTTCGATAATGCACTCAAAGATATTTCTATTGATATATGACACTTGGTCAAACTACCACTAGATAAGGAGAAACACCACTTTGAAGACAATCAAGTTCATAATGGAGAAAATGGGGTCAAATCATAGATTCGTTAGATAGTGCACATATTTATCAGCAGATCAATCTATTTTTGGTGATTAGCAGTGGTGTTTTTTTGAACATGCACGAGTTTTAAATAATGGATTTGGTTGGGTTGTGTTATGGTTCCACATGGGAACCCTAAGGGTGTGACCAAGAGCCCACATGGCTTACCACAAATGAAATAGAGCAATATATATTGTTAACCAATGATTAAATTTGGTAGGTCCAACATTTTATGTGGCAGGTCCATCATTATGGTGGTTCCAACAGTCTGGTGTGATATACATTGACAAGGAAAGTATGATATAATATATGTTTGACATGGAAAATTCGATGTAATATATGTTTTGACCTAGTGGGGCCAATTTCTAACATGGTTTAATAATAGAAACACATGCCATATACACATTAAATAGTATAACCCAAACATGTGTCAAGGATGACATGGAAAAATGGGTGACATAGACACGTGGCATGTCTAACAGGAAATTTTGAGTAGCCAATAGGGCCAATTTTGGATGAACGTGGAAACACCCAAAGGGTGCCACATGGCACGATGAAATCACATTGACATCAGCAATCTGTTGACTTTGGACACCTAGGCCTAGGCCATATGGCATGGTCACGTGAGATTTTTTGCGTCTCCGTCACATGATCCGATCACATTGGTCGACACTACTAATGATTGATGAATGGGTCAACCTTGTAAGGCCCCCCTCACATATATATGTATATATGCATCTTGATGACATGGGAATCACAACATTGATTTGGCACAATTGTCACAAACAATATATGTGTGGCTTCACGGTTTGGAAGTGGTGTTGTAGTTATATGGTCTCGTGATCGAGCTTGAGGCATGTTTTGTGGTATGTGGTTTCATGTCACATATATATATATATATATATATATGGTGATGATGATGAAAATAAAAATAAAAAATAAAACATGAAAAACAACAATGTTGGTATGTTTATACATAAAATATAAGTTTAAAACCAAGAATCCTTCGTAGCACGGATTTTCTTCTTAAATTCCATATTCTTGTCCCATTTTATTTTTATTCCTCTTTTTCTCTTTTGAAAAATAAGGCAGCTATATAATTTTCAACATTCTGCAGCTAACTTGACATTTTGCAACCAGGGCAAATGGAGATCATGGCAAAAGCAAATTGAATGAAGATTACAACTAAAGAAACCTACATACAACCTAAAGAAACTTGCAAAAGGACAAAAATCTGTAAGGAAAATATATAAGGTATGTATATATTAGTTATATAATAAAGGTAAAATCATTTGAATTATGATATAAAAGATGAGTGACCGTTGTTGCAGCCATTTTGTAAAATGATTACTATGACATGACTTTGAAATTAATGAAAATATCTATGTCTTTTCAAAGGAATTTGTTATGAAGCCTTGATATAATTCAAACTCATTTCCTTCTCTTCATATATCAATCCACTTCATGTGCAGTCCTTCCATCACACCTATTTCATTCATCCCTGTTTTCATTTCCAAACCCGCCTCTTACCTAAAGTCCGTCTTTTTGAACTCACTCCATAACCGAATTCCTTCCAAAATAACCCTATCAAAAGAGAAATTGAGGGCTAAATATTCTAAAACATGGGAGTCATCATACACTTAGAGCCTAATGGGGATAAATTCATTTAAGGATACCCACAAGTCAGACAGTTTTTGCAGCAAGTGCAGTGGCTAGAGTTCGTGGAAAAATTTGATGGGCATGAAAAAGAAGTGACAAATACTTTTCTAGGGCATACGATGGCATAGAAACAAATATTTGGGATGTGAAATTTGTTTTGATAGAATAATTTGTAGTAGAGGCTACAAGATTTCCAAGAATCAGTGATACTTGGTTTAAGAACCAAAAAATTGAAGAGAAGGAGTGGAAAGTCTTCCCCAAGAATCCAAGTATGGATATTTGTGCGTTTAAAAAGGGGATACCATTCACAACTTTGAAGAAAGAATGGAGGAATTTGCTATTTATTATCCAAAAATTTATAAGTTTTGAAGGCAGGTTTAGTAACATGTTCTTTTATCATGCACAATTGATGATGAATTATATTGAAAGGAAATGAAATTAACCTACCATACTTCCTACTTCATAGCATGAGAAAAATGTCTGGAAACATATAGATGAAAATAAAGTCCATAGATAATGCCTTATACCACCACGGATTAGTGAAAATTTTGATTGAAGCTCATCTGAAAAACATAAAAGACAATTGGGAATATTTCTTAATTAGAAATCATTTTAAGGAGATAGAACAAGGAGAACCCAATAAAAAAACGAAAAGTAGAAGGAATTTGCCTTTTATCCATAAGGATAGCTCACCTCCACAACAAGAGTAGGATTCAGAGGATGAAACTCCTCTTGCAAGTGTGTTGGAGACTATTAAATAGAGAAATGTTAGAAGAAATAAAGCCAACAATAAAGGAGAAAGTTCATCCAAAAATAAAACAGAGCAAGAGAAAGTTAAGAAGCAGTCCCTTACTAATGAAAAAATATCATCCACTATAAGAATAAGTAAAAGGCTCAAAAAAATAGTGCATGGATAGTCTCAACAGTACTTAGGATTCATCAACTTAGAAGAAGATTAGGAACAAAGAGTTCCATCACCGAGAGTTCCATCACCTAGAGTTCTATCATATGTTTCCAGTCCAATTAATAGAACTCTGAAAATAGATCATTTTCAGCAAGAGATATATGACTACATAGAGTTTTTGGAGCAAATAGGTACAGGGAAAGAGGTGGAATCTTCCTCAAACAAAGAGGAAATTACTCATTCTAATCCTCAAGAAAAACCCCAAATTCTAAACACTCTTAAAGAAGAAATCTATGAATTGGAGGTATTAAATAAATATTTAAAGCACGAACATGAAACACTGAAAGTGAAAAATGAAATCCAAAAAAATAAAAATGACAACATCATGTTGCATGTTGGTGTATGGTATGAGAATAACAATAAATTGAAGACCAAAAACAAATATCTTAAAATAAAGGTGATGAGATTGCAACATAGAATCTTGATGAAGAAACCGAGGATGGAAGCCACTACCAAGAAATAAAGAAGGAATAACTTGGATTTTCTTGCTCAGGGTTTTGAAGAAGCTCAGTAACAAAGAAGGACCACAAATTTTGAAATTTTGTATGAGTACATGCAATGTCTTCTGTGTGGGGGAATGTTGAACCCAAAAATTGCTTCTTTTTTACAACTCCTTTACACTCCATCCTACTTCTGTTTGATCCTAAAAACTCTAATTGGGCATAAATTTATAAGGTTTATGGCATAGCAAGTACATAATCATATTTTGTTTCATAAATGTCAATGTTCTTTATTATTTACCTCAATATTTACATGAGCTACTGAATTACAATGATTCTATAGTGAAGTTGAAGGTTAGATGGGTTATGAAGCTCCAGCCGAAGAACAAGGAATATGGGCAGGTGGAAAATAATTGGCACAATTATTTTTGCCTATATTCATAGCTTGGATCAATAAGGAAAGAACCGTAGCATCTGAGTCAAAGTGAAATTCAACCACCGTGGAAAGTGAATCAAGCAAGCGATAAATTGGTAGACACAGATATTCAACCTCATGATTTGCGTCGCTGATAGAAAATCAGGAGAGAATCATGTTATATTATTGATTTATGTTCATTTTAGTCACTTTCAAGTAAATAAGAGTCATAATACTCTGAAATAGTTATGAGCAAGAGATTATAAATGTGCCTCTTGGCATGACAGTCACAGACTTGGATTTTATTTGAAAAACTCTATTTTTGTAAATATAAAACTCTGCTTTCATTTCATTCCTTTGTTGCGTGATTTATCAACGCAAACTTAGTCTTGTGAAGGTTTGGTGCTGACACCTACTTCTCGCAGGACGGACCCCTCGAGTTGTAAGGTTTTCATTAATTGTAGATAAAATTTCAATTCTGTGTTTTCTGTAGCAATTCGTTAGTTTCTTTAAATGCTTAAGTTTTGATTTTTTTAGTGAATGCTTAGGATTGTTTTTAGATTAAGGTTGTTTAATCATTTTGTTATAGAATGAAGTCGAGATCTATTGTGCACATGGAAAGAGTATATATTTCTATAAATTTGCAGTGTACTTGTGTGAATTGGATTTTAATTCAAAGATTAATCTCTTTTTGTTAAAAGAAATTTAAATCTAGTTTCATTATCTAGTTTTCATTTCAAGCAAGTGTGATTTATTTCAAGAAAGATTGAAGCAAGTGTGATTTTCTTTTTAGCAATAGTGATATTTATTTCCACAAAGTGTGATCTTTATTTTGAGCAAGTGTGTGATAATTTATGGTGATTCTAGTTTGAAAAAAATTCTTTAAGCAAGTGTGATCATTTTTATTTTAAGAATGACATATTTACCTTCATAGTTAACATGTGCATCTCGATATCTACTTTTAACTTAGAAATTGTTTGAATAATAAGGACTCCTAGCACATATAGTGCACATACATTTCATCAATATACTAGCACTAGTTGATAATTCATGTAAGTAATTTAACTCTAATTAAATTACCAAACATTTTGGTGTCTTTGCCAAGGAAGTGTATATAGGAGTATTTCTTTTTCTTTTCATAATTTTATTTTTTAAATGATATGCATAGGGAAAGAGATTCCAGAGGTATATTTTTAAGAGGTAGAAGTTCAATTCCAACATCACCACTCAGCCCACCAAGACCTCATAGTGCCATACCATCCACCGAAACTCATATTACATCAATTGTAGGAAGACATAGACTTCCTAAGGTACTTAGATCTGAAATCCAACCTAGAGATTCACCAAATTAATCTACTGAAGTTGTAGTAGAATAATAATATCATACATCCCCAACAGAAGGAGTGATATTTATGTCTTCAAATGGAGAAAAATTTCTAGGACAAGAACTGGAAATCCCTAGTGAAGAAGAAGAAGAAACCTATTTTAACTTTCCATTGAGAGAAGAACGAGAGGAGAAACTGAAAGATCCAATTTTGGAACCTTATATTAGCTTTGAGGAATCTACAATGGCAGGAGAAGGGGAAGGACGAGTACACAATGTGAATTGTGAAAAACCTAGGATTGGAGGTGGAAGAAGAGGTGGAAGAGGTGGATGAAGAGGAAGAGGAGGTGGTAGAGGAGATCGAGAACCTTTTGGATTTCCCATCTTTGATGAAGATACCACAACCACAATGAAAAATATCTCACCCTTTATCCTCCCTAATTTCCATGGATTAAGGAATGAGGACCCTGAAACATTTATCTTTGAGTTTGAAGTTTTGTGTAGATCCTATGACAAATTTCTTGACACTCAAAAGTCGATATTATTTCCAACCACCCTTAAATATAAAACATTAATATGGTTTATGGGACTAGGAACACATACCATAAGAACATGGGAGGAAATGAAAGATGTGTTCTTATAAAAATACAAAGATTATTGTATGCCTCATAACCTTAAAGATGGAATCTTTAAAATGATGCAAAAAGAGGATGAAAATATTGAGGATTTGGTTGAAGGATTTGCTTACAATCTTCAAAGGGCTAAAATGCATAATATAGATGATGAAAATTTGAAATCCCTTTTGCTAAAAATCCATTAAAGATGAGCAGATAGATATTCTCAATTTAATGGGTAAAGGAGATGTTTCACAATTATCATTTAGAGACATTTGTGAACTTTGTACACATATTTCAAAAGGAAAGGGTAGAACTGGAAAAAAAATCCAAGAGATCCTGTTATGTTTAATAAATATGCAGTTGGAACAATAAGTAGAGCAGAAATAGGGAACTTGCTTGACAATTTCAAAAAAATTATTTTGGGGAGTCTTAGTGAAAAAACATATACCCTTAAAATAAAAATCAAGAAAAAGGCCAAAAATGCTGCATTATCTATTCTTTATCCAAAATTTAGAAAGAAGCATGCCTTGAAAGAATTACCTCTTGACTTAAAAGTGTAGAAATATGTGTTATATGTGCATAAAATCATGATACAAAGGATTGTCCTTCAATACCAATTCTGAAAGTTACTTATCAAGAGGAATTAATACCAAATCAAACATAACCTCTTTATTTTATTGCTAGGAGACCATGGAAAAATCCACAATCAAATATGACTCAAGGTTTCAACACACAAACATATGCACAACCACCACAAAGTAATTGGAATGCATCCATGCCTTGGTAGACTTGGCCTCAACCATGGGCACATGGATGGAAAAATCCTTATGGAAAGTATCCTCAATATCCTCAATTTCAATAACCTTACCCATTTTTTCCACCACAATATTTTCCTCAACCTGTTCAACCCTCTCAACCTCAAAATCTAGATCCACAACTTTCATTACCATTTCCACAAAAGCCAAATTAATTGCCTGCTCAACCACATCCATATCCAAATAATAAAAAATCACAACCTGTTTACAATGTAGAAGTGTGGAATTTCCAAACTTACATGAAAAATCCATTAGATCTGAACAATGTTAAACTTAGATTTGGTAGAGTATTGGAAAATAAGTCACCATCTGTTGTTATCCAGGAATCTGAGAAGGATGGCCACTCTGATAAAGATGCATCTCTTCATCAAGAGGAATATGAAAAAAAAAAGATCACCCCTGTAAATTCCAATGATACTCGAATATACTAAACTCCCATTACAAAAAAACTTTCATTTTCTGTTCAAAATCCACCTTTCCCTAGAGGATTGAAAATTGACAAAGTGATAGAAAAATAGATTGTATTGTCGGATTGTGACATGATAGATGAACTAAATAATGTTTGAATACCAATTCCTTTTTTAAAAGCTCTCAAATAAATACCAATAGTTGCAAATACAATCAGGGAGTTAAGTATTAAGAAACCAGGAAGAAAAAGAAAATAAGTTAAAAAAATATAGTTAGTTGGAAAAATTACAAATATCATGATGGGAAAGACAAAAATTCGGAAATATTTGGATCCAAGTAGTTCCATTGTGAAAACACACATTAATGGTGTTGAAATTCCAAACACATTAATTGATTTAGGGGCACCTACCAATATCATGAGTAAACAAAGTATAGATCAATTGAAACTCCATAATCTTCAATATACAGCTACACGGTTGCAACTAGCAAACGAATATGTTATCAAACCTGATGGTGTGTTAGAAGACGTGTTTGTATCCTTAAATTCTTGGGAATATCCTGTTGACTTCATGATATTAACACCCAAGAATAATCGAGGAGGACATCCATTGATTCTAGGTAGACCATGGTTAACTATAACTGATGCTTTTATAAGTTGTAGATCTGGTGATATGTTTATCTCTGATGGAAGTTCAACAAAGAAACTAACATTATATCCTCCAGAAAAAAACAAAAATAGAAGTAAAAAGTGAAGAATGGATAGATGATGATAATGAAAACTTTGATATATGACAATTTTTGCTACTTCACAAATAGATGAAGAAGATCAAATTTCGAATTTAATAGAAAATAATGAATCTCCCTCACATTGTGAACAAAATATAAGTTTTTAAGTACAATGTAATATTAATATTTATCATCACGACAAATGGATTTAAATTACGTGGATAAATTTGGAAATTCTTTAATAGAATTTTTTCTGGGCAAAACTTTGAATATCAATAATAATATGGAAGAATCTCAAAAGAAGGAATTAGTGAATATGCTATAGGAACATTCCTTTTCTTTTGCATGGGAATACATTGATATGAAGGGAGTTAATCCTAACACTTGTATGCATCATATCTATATTGAATAAAATGTTAGACTAATATGACAACCCCAAAGGAGGATGAATCCAAATCTAAGGGAAATTTTTAAAGAGGAACTACAAAAATTGTTAAATGTGAATTTCATTTATCCAATATCAGATAGCCAATGGGTCTCACCATTGGTAATTGTTCTGAAAGAAGAATGAAAAATGGAGAGTATGCATTGATTATAGGGAATTGAAAAAATCTACTTTATAAGATCATTTTCAACTTCATTTTATAGATCAAGTCCTTGATACATTGGTAAGAAAAAATGTATTTTTTCATTCTTGGATGGTTTTAGTGGATATATCAAAATCCAAGTGGCTCCAGAAGATCAAGATAAAACAACCTTTACCTGTCCATGGAGAAATTATACTTACCGAGTACTTCCTTCTGGGTTATGTAATGCACCAACAACATTCCAAAGGGAAGTTCTAGGAATTTTTCTAATCTAATTCATGATTGCGTGGAATTTTACATGCATGATTTTATTGTCTATGGAAAATCTTTGAAGAAGCTCTTAAAATTTTGGAAAACGTTCTCATTAGATGTAAAGAAGAAAATATCTCATTAGGCTATGAAAAATGTTTTATGATGTTTACTAAGGGAGATCTTCTATGCCACCATATTTTAGGAGATGGAATTAAAGTGGATGCATCTAAGGTAGAAGTCATATCTAAATTATTAACTCCTACTTTTCAAAGGGATGTTAGAATTTTTCATGGTTTTATTGGATATTATAGAAGATTTGTAATTTTTTTTACAAAGATTGCCTCTCCACTTTTCAAATTGCTTACAAAATATTGTGACTTCATTTGAAATTTTGACTGCTAGAAAGCTTTTGAAACATTAAAAGAAAAGATTTACCAAGCACCCATTTTAAGACGACCAAATTGGAAACTACCTTTTCATATTTCAATTGATGCCTCATATACAACTTTAGGAGTTGTATTAGGACATAAATATTTGACTCCTTATGCCATTTACTATACAAGAAAAACTCTGACCCCTATAGAGTTGAATTACACTGTAACAAAAAATGAGTTTTTAGTCATTGTACATGCCATCAATAATTTCAAACATTATATCACTGGTTATGAAACCTTCATTCACATAGACCATTCTGCAATCAGATATTGAATTAATAAATCAATTACTAATGGCAGAATTATAATATGGTTATTTTATTACAAGAATTCAATATTTTACTATTTTTGATAAACCCGAAAAGAAAAATACAGTTGCCAATTTTCTATCTAGAATCCAAAATAATAATAACGATATTCATCTAGAAGAAAATTTTTCCGATGGATATATTTTTGCAGTATCTATTAAATCTCCTTGGTTTTCAGAGATTTCTAATTATTTGGCCACAAAGAAGTTACCATCATATTTGTCTCCTCAAGAGAAAAAGAAGGTTATTCAAACTAGTGCATCTTATTCATGGATAAATGCAAAATTGTACAAGAGAGGACCAAATCTAATTATTCGAAAATGTGCTATAGAGGATGAAGTACCAAATCTATTAAAATATTTTCATGACGAGCTATGTGGAGGACATTTTGCTGATAAAAGAACTACTTATAAAGTTCTTCTCTTAGGATATTATTGGCCTTCTCTTTTAAGGATGCCAAATAATATGTTAAGTGATGTGATAGTTTTCAAAGAAAGGGAAATCATGTTCCTTCAAATGAAATGCCTATACAACCTTAGGTACTTATTGAACCTTTTGAAAAATGGGCATTAGAATTTGTTCGTCCAATCAATCCACTTCCAAGACAAAAAAGGTACATTCTTGTTTGTACAGATTATGTCACAAAATGGGTAGAAGCTAAAGCACTTCCCTTTTCTACTGAAAATGTTGTAGTTTCATTTCCTTTTGAGGATATTTTCACTCGTTTTGGTGTCCCAAGGGAAATTTTGACATATCAAGGTACTCAATTTACATCCAATTTTGTACAGAAGATAGTGGAGGAATACAAAATTGAACATCGGAAATCCACTCCATATCATCCACAAGAAAATAGACAAGTTGAATCTACCAATAAAGTAATTGAAGCAATTCTTACCAAGACTGTGCATCTGCATAGAAGGGATTGGGAAAAAAATATTTCAGAAGCTTTATGGGAAAATTGTACCACATAAAGAAATACAACAGGACACACTCCTTATGAACTTGTTTATGGAAATCAAGTCCTATTTCCTATTGAATTCCAGATAAAGACCTTTAAAACAAAAGTCAAATTAGGTCTTGATATATCATAAGCACAAAGACAAAGAATGGAACAATTGAATGAAATGGATGAGATACAACAAGATTTTATTCATAGAACCAATATAGTTCAAAACAAAGATCAAGGTGGCATGATAAGTTTATAAAATAAAGAAAATTCTATCATGGTGATTGGTCATTGCTTTTTTATTCAAAGTTTAAATATTTTCAAGGAAAATTTCAAACTCATTGGCTTGGTCCTTTGATAATGGAGTAGTTAGAATAAAAACCATTGATGAAGAAAAATGAACTTTCCTTGTAAATGGTCATAGATTACGAACATATCATAAATCATTAACAAAGGAAGAGTTGGTAAGAAATCTAAAAGATAATGTCAATTTGAAGTTGGTCAAGGAAGATTCTTCTTCCTTTCCAAATTAGCCTTCTACTTTATTTTTCAATATATATATATATATACACAATTAAAAAAAATAAAAATAAAAATATATCTATAAAAAAAAAAGGAAAAGGAAAAAAAATGATGAAAATAATTTTTTTATATAAATATGAAAACCAACAATGTTGGCATGTTTATACAAAAAATATAAGTTTAAAACCAAGAATCTTTGGCAACATATATTTTCTTCTTAAATTCCCTATTCTTGTCCCATTTTCTTTTTATTCCTCTTTTTTATTTAAAAAAATAAGCAAGCTACAAAATTGTCAACATTCTGCAGCTGTCATGAAATTCTGCAACTAACTTGACTCGATTGCAACCAGGGAAAATGGAGATCATGGCAAAAGAAATTTGAATGAAGATTACAGCTAAAGAAACCTGCTAAAGGACAAAAATCAGTAAGGAAAAGATATAAGGCATGTAGATATTAGTCAGATAATAAAGGTAAAAACATTTTAATTATGAAATAAAAGATGAGTGACAGTTGCTACCGCCAATTAGTAAAATGATTACTATCACATGACTTTGAAATTAAGGAAAATATCTATGTCTTGTCTAGTGAATCCCTTATGAATCCTTGATATAATTCAAACTCATTTCCTTCTCTTCATATATCATTCCACTTCATGCACATTTTTCCAATCACACCTATTTCACTCAACCCTATTTTCATTGTCAAAACCGCATCTTACCAAAACTTTGTCTTTTTAAACTCACTCCATAACCGAATTAATTCCACAATAACCATGTCAAAAGAGAAATTGAGGGCTAAATATTCTCCAACATGGGAGCCATCATACAATTAAAGCCAAATGGGGCTAAATTCCTTAAAGGATACCCACAAATTAGATAGTTGTTGCAACAAGAGTAGTGACTAGAGTTCGTGGAAACATTTGATGGGCATGAAAAAGAAGTGACAAAATCCTTTGTTAGGGTATATGATGGCATATAAGCAAAGATTGGGATGCCAAATTTGTTTTGACATAATAATTTGTAGCAGAGGCTACAGTATTTCCAAGAATCAGTGAGAGTCGATTCAAGAATTGAAAATTTGAAGAGAAGGAGTGGAAATTCTTCCTCAAGAATCTAGGTATGGATATTTATGTGTTTAAAATGGGGATATCAGTCACAATTTTGAAGAAAAAATGGAGGAATTTTCTATTGATTATTCAAAAAATTATAACTTGTGAGGGTAGGTTTGGTAACATGTTCTTTTACCATGCACGATTGATGATGAATTTTCTAGAAGGAAATGAAATTAACCTACCATACTTCCTACTTCATAGCATGAGAATTTTTTTTGGAAACATAAAGAGGAAAATAAAATCCATAGATAATTCCTTACACCACCACGGATTAGTGAAATTTTTTATTGAATCCCATCTCAAAAACATAGGAGACAATTCGAAAGATTTCTTAATTAGAAATAATTTTAAGGACGCAGAACAAGGAGAACCCCGTAAAACAAGGGAAAATAGAAGGAAAATGCCTTTAATCCCTACGAATAACTCATCTCCACAACAAGAGAATGATTTAAAGGATGAAATACTTTTGAAATTATGTTGGAGGCTCTTAAATAGAGAAATTTTAGAAGAAATAAAGCTAACAATGAAGGAGAAATTTCATCCAAAAATAAAATAGAGTAAGAGAAAGTTAAGAACCAGTCCATTACTACTGAAAAACCATCATCCACTATAAGAAGAAGTGCAAGGCTCAACAAACTAGTGCATGGACAGTCTCAACAGTCCTCAGGATTCATCAACATAGAAGAAGATGAGGAACTAAGAGTTCTTTCCCCAAGATTTCCATTACCCAGAGTTCTATCACCAGTTTTGAGTCCAACTAAGAGAACTTAGGAAATAGATCTTGTTCAACAAGAGATATATAACTACATAGAGTCTTTGGAGCAACAAGATACATTGGAAAAATTGGAATCATCCTCAAACCACGAAGAAATTACTTATTCTAATCCTCCAGAAAAAACCAAATTTGTAAACACTCTTAAAGAATAAATCTACGATTTGGAGGTATTAAATAGACATTTAAAGCAAGAACATGAAACACTGAAAGTCCAAAATGAAATCCAAAGAACTAAAATGACAACATCATGTTGCATCTTGGTGTCGGGTATGAGAAGAATAAGAATTTTTTTATTTTTGGTAGCATCTGAAGTGATATAAATCTCAAATTGTGTGGAGAGGCTTACACATTGGTATTCCAAAGAACCCAGAAACCGTCTGCAAAAATTCCACTCATATTGTGTTTTATTGTAAAAATTAACTATTTAAATGGGGACCCTAAGTCTAAACTTAGGGAAATTAAATAATTAAATGGTATTAATAAAACAAAATGAGAATGTTCTAGAAAGAAAATATCAAGTCATGTTATAATTTTAGTGATCAAATTTTCTGACAAAGCGAGTACTCAGACGAAGATTAGATATAAGTGATTCTAGTTGTAGTGAGGGGCAGAGACAGTTATTGGTCGCAGGATCTTCTCTGAGACCAAAAATACATAGCAGAGAGGCAACAAGACCAGTAGAGGAAGTAGCACAACCTTTAGGGGGTGTGACGCAAGCCCCAAAAGGGGCGACGTAGGCCCACACAGAGACTGCACAGTGCTTTCGATAGACAGTCTGAGATTTGGTGGAGATCGGGGTTTCTGAGCTGGGAGGGCTGAAACTCAACTTTACAAGAGGTAGATCGATTCAAAGAGGAGGTGACACAGTCCACAAAATTCCCCTTGCAGGCATGTGCATCTACTGCACAGAGGCAACACAGAGGGAGCTTGGGTTTTTCCAGTTTAGATCTGGATCAACCGGGACTTGCAGTGTGAGGTAAAAATCACTATATTTTGTCTATCATGAATTCTTTGTACAGGATAGCCAGCAAGGAATCCATAGATTGTATTGAGAAAATATTTCTTAATAATATCAAACCTTTAGATTTGCTGCACCATTTTTCCTCCATTGGGTTTTTCTGGGGACTTAGTCCAAAATAAATGTGTCCTATGTGTGATTTAATTATGCTCAGTTTCCTTATTTCAGAATCATAAAGTATTAGGTGTAGGATTGTTCAGCAATTCATGAAGAAATCTCAATTAATTTTGTAATGTAATTTACAAAATAAGAGAAGTAAATTCAGTTAGTTGTAATAGGATTCATGAAATTGTCATATCTAGGAATTTTCACATGGTATCAGAGCATTCTATGTGAAATAGGAAGATAATATATAGCATTGAAGTGAAGGCCAAATTTCTACAAAAACAGTACATCGAATCCCCAAAGGGATTGTGAAGTTCTAGGTAGGAGGGCTAATTTTTTGAGGTTATCTCTCTTTGAGTGAGATGGCAGAGAGGTAGGACTTACAGTTCAAGATTTTTCTGAGGCAGAGGGAGTAGTGCATAGCCTTCATACAGAGCTAGAGGGACGCAGTTTTGCTAGAGGAAATTACTAGGCAGAGTAGGTAGCATTAGAAGAAGAAGAATAAGAGCACATAGCGGGGATTTCTTCCTCAATGAGTTCCTTGCTGAGGGATTCAACATTTTTCCAAGGTCTGAGTAGCATATTCGGGCAGAAAATCTATGAACTCCATAAGGAGTGCGTAAGCCTTCCTAGTGTTGCATAGAGGGGGAAGAAGAGGGAGTAGTTCAACAATTTTCAGCTAAAATGGCATCTGATGGATTGAGAGATCAAGAATAATTGGAGGCATCCTCCAACTACATAATCTGGAAGGAAAGAATCAAATTCCTTTTAGATGAATATGATCTCAAAGCGTTCATTGAAAATGTGGTTGTTGTACCTACAAATTCAGATTAGAATAAGAAGTACAAGTATGATATGGAAAAGGCCAAGAGACTAATCCTTGATGCTGTCAAGGATCACATAGTCTCACATATAGCTGTCAAGAACACCGCCAGAGAAATATGGGAGGCCTTGGCTCTGTTGTACGAAGGAAATTCTAAGCAACATAATATGTACTTGGAGCAGAAGCTCTGGATGATCCATATGCAGAAGGGGGGGCGCATTTCTCCATTACTTATGATACTTCAGGATATTCGAGACTAGTTGGCAGCCATGGGATCCACCCCAACTACAACAACTATGGTGAGGTTAGCCCTTAACACATTTATGGAGGAGTGTCGAATTTTTGTCCAAAGTATTTTTGGTAGGGCTACGCTTCCTAGTTGGGAGCAGATGTGGGCAGCACTTCAGGATGAGGAGATGAGGTGAGATCTATTCGAGTGCAAGCTTGACGGAAGAAGCAGAAGCGTATCTAAGAATCCAAATGAGGAGGAGAATGCAACCCTCACATCAAAGTGATATTAAGGGCAACAGAGATATAAGAAAGATGTATCGAAGGTGAAGTGTTTCAAATGTGGTGATATGGACCACTTTGCATCACAGTGTCCTTTGATGAAAAAGGACAAGGATGAAAAACTTGATCCTAAAGTTGCAACTGCAAATATGGAGCAGTATGAGTTTTCCACGAGTGCCCACGCTTCTCCAAGAGAGAAATGGGGTGACATAGAACTATAGTTCATCTTAAAATTCAGTTGGGTAGGATCCTTAAGGAGCCCACCTCTTGGATCACAACCCTACTATGGGTGCCCATAATCAGCAGTAGCAATATGGAAGAGTTTTAAGCGGGAGCCAAGGAGTGATGGAGACGACAGTTTAGTAGGTAGCAATGCCTACTTCTAGAGAAACGTAGTGCAGAGTAGCAACAACGTAGCAGTAGTAGTGTAGTGAACAATAGTGCAATGCAGAGCACAATAGTGTTGCGTAGTTTAGAGCAACAATAATGCAGTGCATCAGAGGGACAATGCAATAGTTATTAGAAATCAGAGTCTTCAGCACCAAGGGGAATCCACATAATACTTTTTTTTATTTTTTGGGTGATTTCAGTTGCTTGTCTTAGCAGTTGTATTGCAGTGCATATGAAATGTTAGCAGTGGCAATGCTAGCAGCATAACAGATGCAACACTTGAGAGGGAGTTGTAGTACAAATGTAGTAGTGGCAGTGGTAGTGTCATGGGTAGTAGTACGGTTGCAGCAGCAGTGTGGTGGCTGATGGAAAACTTGTCATACTTCAACAACGTAGACGATGCTTCAGGAACAGAGAATTATGCCGCATGCATGTTGTTAGAGCACATTCCTCACTAAGAGGGAGTGTTGTTTTTTGGTAGCATCGGAAGTGCTCTAAGTCTCAGATTTTGTGGAGAGGCTTAGGCACTGGTATTCCAAAGAACCCAGAAACCGTTTGTGAAAATTCCACTCGAATTATGTTTTATTTTAAAAATTAATTATTTTAAAGTGGGTCGTAAGTTTAAACTTAAGGAAATTAAATAATTAAATGATATTAATAAAACAGAGTGAGAATGATCTAGAAAGAGAAGATTAAGTCATGTTATAATCTTAGCCGTTGATTAGAGATCTAATCTCGGACATTGATTTCTCAATGAGAAGACTATAAAGGAAGGCTTGAGGGTCATTTGGAAAGACACACCGAGTGAATCAATTGATCAAAGTCTTCTGACGGAGCAAGTGCTCAGATGAATATCATATCTAAGTGATTCCAGTTGCAGTGAGGGGTAAAGATAGTTATTGGTCGGAGGATTTTCTCCGAGACCAAGAATACATAGCAGAGAGGAATCAGGACCAGTAGAGGATGCAGCGCAACCTCCATAGGGTGTGATGCAAGCCCATGGAGGGCCCACGCAGAGACTGCATAGTGATTTCGAGAGACAAGCCGAGGTTTGCTAGAGATTGGGATTTATGAGTCGAGAGGGATGAAACTAAACTTTCCAAGAGGAAAACTGATTCATAGAGGCGGTGATGCAGTCCACAGAAGTCCCCACGGAGGAATACACATCTACTATGCAGATGCATCACAGAGGGAGCTGGGGTTTCGCCAGTTCAGATCCAGATTAGCCGGTACTTGCAGTGTGAGGTAAAATGCACTATATTTTTATCTGTTGTGATTTCTTTGTAACGGATAGCGAAAAAGGCATCCAGAGATTATATTCAAAAACTGTTGCTTAATAATATCAAACCCTCAAATTTGTTACATCGGTTTTCCCACATTGGGTTTTTCCGAGGACTTAGTCCAAAATAAAGGTGTCCTATGTGTGATTTAATTCTTGTTCAGATTCCTTTTTTCACAATCATAAAAGTATTGAGTGTAGGTTGCTTCAGTAATTTACTTCAGTGATTCATGAAGAAATCTGAATTAATTTTGCAATGTAATTTACATAATAGGAGAAGTGAATTCTGTTAGTTGCAGTAGGATTCCTGATATTGTCAGATCTAGGAGTTTTCACAGAAATTGAAGGCCATAAGTAAATCTCTTAAAAGAAATGTGATGAGCTTGCAACATAGAATATTGATGAAGAAACCAAGGATGGTAGTCACTAGCAAGAAAGAAATAAGGAATAAATCGTATGTTCTTTCCCAAGCCTCTGAGGAAGCTCAGTAACAGAGGACCACAAATTTTGAAAATTTTCATGAGGAGATGCAATGTATTCTCTGTGGGGGAATGTTGAACCCCAAAATTGCTTTTTTTTTACAACTCCCTTACACCCCATCCTCCTTTTTTATCCTAATAACTCTAATTGGGCTTCAATTTACAAGGTTTATGGAATAGCAGGTACATAATCATCTTCTGTTTCATAAATTTTAATGTTATTTATTATTTAACTCAATATTTACATGAGCTACTGAATTAAAGTGATTCTGCAACTAATATTCGATTATTCAGCGAAGTTGAAGGCTTGATGGGTTCTGAAGCTCCAACAGAATAATAGGGCATATGGGCAAGTGGAAAATAGTTGACACAATGATTTTTACCTATCTTCATAACTTGGATCGATAAGGAGAGCACCGTAGAAGCTCAGTCAAATTGAAAGTCAACCACCATGGAAAGCAAATCAAGAGAGTGAGAAATTGGTAGATGCAGATATTCAACCTCATGATTTGCTTTGATGATATAAAATCATGAGAGAATCATGTTATCTTATCGATTTATGTTAATTTTAGTCATTTTTGAGTAAGGAAGAGTCGTAATACTCTGAAAAAATTATGAGCAAGAAAATATAAATCTTCCTCTTGTCATGGCAGTCACAAACTTGGATTTTATTTGAAAAACTTGGTTTTTCCAAATACAAAAATTTTCTTTCGTTTCATTCCTTTGTTGTGTGATTTATCAATGTGAATTTAGTCTTGTGAAGGTGTGGTGTTGACACCTACTTCTCGCAGGAGAGCCCCCTCGAGTTTTAAGGTTTTCATTAATTGGAGATTAAATTTCAATTATGTGTTTTCTATAGTATTTCGTTAGTTTGTTTAAATGCTTACGTTTTGATTTTTTTTAGTGAATACTTAGGATTGTTTTTCGAGTAATATTGTTTAATCGTTTTTTTGTAGAATGAAGCCAATATCTCTTGTGCACATGGACAAAGTATAGATTGATATAAATTTGTAGTGTAGTTGTGTGAATAGGTTTTTAATTCAAAGATCAATCTCTTTTTGTCAAAATCAATTTAAATCTAGTTTCATTATCAAGTTTTCATTTCAAGCAAGTGTGATTTCATTTCAAGAAAGTATTATTTTCTTTTGAGCAAGAGTGATATTTATTTCCACAAAGTGTGATCTTTAGTTTGAGCAAGTGTGTGATAATTTTATGGTGATTCTAGTTTGAAAACCTTTAAGCAAGTGTGATCATTTTGATTTTAAGAATGACATATTTACCTTCATAGTTAGCATGTGCATCTTGATATCTCAATTTAACTTAGGAATTTTGTGAATAATGACTCCTAGCACATACAGTGCACATATATTTCATCAGTATACTATCCTTGGTTGATAATTCATGTAATTAATTTAAAAGAAATTAAATTACCAAACAGTATGTATGGACACACACACACACACATATACAATTTTTTCTCGAGAAAATATATCATATTCCTCTCAACCTAAGGGCTAGAGTGAGTTTGCTGGTACTAGGCTAGCCCATAGGTATACTCAATTAAGATTTCACAAGGCTCTAAGCCAATACAACAATATTCATAGGCATAAAGACATTACACCAATATTTATCAAGGCATTATAAATCATCATATCACTTTCAGGGATTTGAACCTAGGTGGGGAAGATAACATCCGTTCTGCTCAACCAACTGATATAACCCCAATTGACACACACACACATGTGCACGCGCATACACAAAAACATATTTCATGGATATAAATGAATTATATGTGTTTATTATTTTCATTTTTCGGCATTATATAAATGGATTAAAAAATCAAAATGAAAAATAATTGTTTTTAGAGGAAAATTTTAAGTGCATACTAGTTGAGTTAAACCTTTGGTCAACCTAGGAGCTTAACTAATTTGACCTATATGCCTTTGAAAATTCTCTCACCAAATTTTAATATAAATACTCTAGAGATTTATTTTTGGAGGAAAATCAAGAGGTAAAAATGATGTTTCTTCCACCTACTCATCCTTTTATAAAAGGGAGGGGGATGAACCTAATAAAGGGAGGAGAAAAGAGAGAGTAGGTGTAGATTTATTGTACCATTACATTATCTCTAAGTTTGTTTCTCAATAGTTTAATATATTAACATTGCTAAGAATTTCCATAAAACTACAAACTAAAGTACACCACTTGAGTGAAAGCAAAGGTATTTCCTTTTGGATAAATTAAAGGGTGTCAACAAAAGTATTTAAAGCTTAGTTTCTCTTAAATTTTAATATGAAACATTTATTTTTCATTTTCATTTTGTAACCCATTAATATTATGCTAAAAATGAAAATAATAAATACATAAGATAATCCATCTACATCCATCATCTAGATTTAAACAAATACACACACGCACACACACATAATCACAATTAATACAAGTAGCCACATCAAAACAAACTTGACCCTAAAGAATTCCTTCAAATTTATTTTTCAATGTAAAATATTGGGTTGTGTGGGTGCTTGTTTATAGACATGGAGTGGGTATACAAAGAAAGAGAAAAAATAGAAAGGTATCCATATGGGGGAGGAATATTCTAGCATGTATTTTTTAAATGAGACTCATATTTAGTTCATGTAACATTCACTTAAACCAACACACTTAAACCCTCACACTAAATAGCCACAACAACCAACATAACAAAGAAAATTTTCATACTTGGATTTATACTTCAAAAAATTATTCATGCATCAATATTAACTATAAATATATAAATACCAAAGCACTCAATACAATAATCATGTTGAAGGCTTGCTATATTTCAAACTAGCTCAATCTTCACTTCATATTTAGACACAAGATTATCATTAAAATATGAGCCATGAATACATAAACTCAACCCACTATGAAAGATTATAAAAGGGTCTAGGCTTCAGTGTAATGTGTACCTACAACTCTTATACATTAATTCTTCCCTTTGGATAAACTTTTCTAACTCCACTTACTGAAGTTTATTTACTTTGGATAAACTATCATGTTTTTCTTGTCAGCAAGTAATAATGAGCCCATGTTAATGTAGGACAATTAATGAGAATGATGATATTGAATGGAGGAATATAATAGATGAAGAACATGGCTCTGTAATGTAAAATCACATGCTGTGGTTGACTCTATTGGTTTGGAAAATTACTTGTATAAAATGGATGTTTAAGCAATGGTACATAACTAATACCTATGTGAAATGAACTCACACTGGAAGTGAAGGGATACTCCTAGAAGGAAGGCTTAAAATATTGTGACAACCTTTATCGAGTGATCAATATATCATTGATCACATTGTTATTATGGATCTCATTTAGGCTTGATTTAGATGATTTAGATGAAAAGGATCTCAATTAGGAGATATACATGGAGAAACACAAAGGCTTCATGGTGGAGGGTAAATACATTTTTCTTTTTCCATCACAAATGTCACTATACATATTAAACAATTGTTGACAAGAGGGTTCCCCAATGGGGGTGACACGTGAGGTGAATGGAGGATAGGGTGGGACATTAATTCCCCTTCCCACGCGTTGTCTGAATTATGAATTATTTCGTAGAAGTCTCTCGGGGCTGACGATAGGAGATGGTTCTAAAAGCCTTAGGAATTACATGAGCTAGTTGTGACCCTTCAAAATGTTGTTTGTTGTGCATGGTGATAGGCGTTAGGGTGGTGGAAATAATAGATGCATTGGGTGCATAGGGTGGTATTTTTCCTTCGCCATCCTCGGACTTCCAATATGTGATAAGGAGTAGGGGAATTTCACCTTGCATGGGATCTACTTGCCTTTCCTTTACGAGGATTCAAAGCATCATGATTTGGGTCTCGAGATCACGGATGTTTGCGTAGCCACTCGTTGAAGCCTTTAATGTTCGAAGGGAGAGACAAATCTTTTTCCAGGAAACCAAGGCGTCATTTCTAGATCTTTCTTCTTTTTCCAATTCTCAGGTATTTTTTCTCCTCCTGGGTATCAATTTGTTTCACAATTTATCTATTATAGGGTATGTTGGTTATTTTTTCAAGGTAGTAATGTGGTCCTTGGTTGTTACGATTGTATTTGTAGAGGGTATTGTGAAGAGAGGGCTAGACCCCTTTCATGTATGGTGGTCGAAGTTTGTGGGTAAGATTCTTGGAATTTGAAGCTCACGTACAACAATTATCATTGCTTCTCTCTATCCATTTATAAATTGTATTTTCATCTGGGAAAGGTTTTGTTTTTGTGAAACTCTGGGTGTTTTGGGTTGCTATATATTGAAGTCTTCCATCCTCTATTGGGTTTTGCAGCTCTTTGGTGACCAGAGGGGAGGATATTAGGATTTGATGTTTGTTTCCTTTTAGGTTGGGCATGGGTAGTAGTCATTTTAGTGCTAGAAATTCAGTCAAGGGAAGAAAAAATCAAAACAAGTCCTCTCCTTCTTTCCTGCATTTTTATCTCTGCATTAGACTTGGGAACACCAACATAGAGTGGAAAATTTGGAAGAACCTGAACACATGTTGTTGGTCGTTTTTTTAATATAGTCAAAGTGATACACTAGGGACTGTGCAATGACAATTTGGTTGCACGTGCAAGGGTGGTAGACCAAAGGGATATGTAGGAAAACACTGAGCAGAGTTGAGGTACTTAGGTGAGGAATTAGATCAACAAATTTTCCATTCTCCAGGAAGAATATAATTTCCCCCTCGTTTCGAATCCCTTGAAAATAATTAAAAAAAAGTTACTTAACTCCTATAACAACTAGCATGAGACCGCCATGACAGCCGAAATGAAATTATACGATTTGTGAATGATATTCAACATAATTAGTGGCACATGATAGACCACCTGGTAGCTTTGTGTCGGGGCCATAAAATAATTAATAAGTAGTTGGATCATTTGGAAGGCTGAATGGAACACATAAAGATCCACATGTTCATGAGGCTTTCCATCCTCCCCCACCTCCAGGCATCAACCCAGATAATCTTGATCTGGGAAACCTCTTAGATCATGGATGAAAATTGGATGTATCCTAGTTCTCAAGACTTTTTGGTATTTTTGGAATATTTGTATGTGGTATGTTAGTTTAATTTTTCTATTGACTATGTTCTTCTGCTATTATCTAATGGCCAATAATTCTTGTAGGAATGAGGCAAAAATATTTTTTTGGTTAAAATCTATTCATGATGTATCAATGTTGTGAATTAATAGAAAAGTTAGATTCACAACAAAAAAAGAAAAAAAATGTTGAGAGAAGGACATAAGAAATTTTACCTTTTGACAATGCTTATTGGGTTAAACGTGGCAATGATAGTATGTGCATCTATTGGAGAAAAATTATTAATCATGTCATTATTATTATATGTTTTTTTTTTCCAAGGATATGTATCTATCATTTATCTAAACTAGGAGTTATCATCTTGATTTGAAATTAAATATTTAGGTACATTGTATTACATCTTTGGGATAGGAGTGTCCAATTATAAGAAGAAGAAGCATATTTCTTAAATTAGGAGATACTAAATGAACATCTTCAATAAGTTTCAGGTGAGGGATTATAAGAATTTGTTGGAATCAACCGATAAGCCTTTTCTTAATTTTAGGGGTTGTGAAATCCATGTCTAAATGTTAGATTGATTGGTAGAATTAACTATTATATTTGAGTGTATTCCTATGATTGAGAAATGCCATGATTTTTATTGAGTGTGATATTTACTATGCATGGAACTAGTTGGCGGGCTAATGGCTAATCAAAAGTTTGATAATGAAGTCCAATGACACAAAGCTTCATTCAATTATAAAATCAAATTTTTATGATGGTTCCCTTGATAAGAAGAAAGAGTTTAATGTAGTTTTCTCCGGTGATGTCCATTTTTTTAGACGAGATTCATAGAAGGTTGACTATGAGGAATTCATTATTATCAAATAATAGTGGGATCATGAATCTCGCAAAGTAAAAGATAAACCTATAAAATGCAGCAACTGATCATGTTCTTTTGTGCCAATGAAACCCCTTTTACATTATAGGATGTGAATTATAATTTTAGTCTGACAAGAGTTATATAAGCCACCCTTTGAACTATCATAATGTTGATAATGCTTTCAATATTTCCTATGTAAGGAATCTAAAGGGTATCTTGTTACCCCATTTAAGGGGCATGCAAGGTATATCCTCCCATTCAATAAAAACTCAATATCCTAAGATTATTTCCTACAAGGCTTTTTCTCCTCGGGTAATTTATTGGAGACATTATTCTTAGGATAAACATTAGACCTTGATAGGATCTTACTAATAATTTTATATAGGTCATCTAAATATTAACTTAGAAATCAAAAGCTTGATCATGGATTTAAATATTTTCTGCCATGCCATTCTAATAGTCAAACTTTAGCCTATTTTATTATAAAATATGTAAATGTGGAAAATGAATTATGACACTTTCTTAAAAAAAAATTAAACATAATTACACCAAAAAAAATTATTGTACTATATTCATCACATCATCATTACTTTAAAGCATTTCTATGCAGCTTAGATATAGTGGTTTTTCTTGGTTTGAATTTCTTGATAATGAATGTGTTTTAATGATCATATGTAACTGTTATCAATTGTAATTATTTTGTTGTTCCAAATAATGGTTATACATAATGAGTTGCTTAGTTGACCTCAATTTTCATATCTTTCTTGACGTAGAAAAGATTACAAGAAGATATAATTTGATGTAATGCATAAGATAATTATAATAATAAATTATGAAAATTAGAGTATTTTCTAACCCCATAAACATGCAAATGTTGATTAATATTACAATGACATTAAGCAACGATAATTATCTCTTTCAACTCATTGTTTTGCTTCAAAATATTTATAATGGTCTATTCATATTGGTGAATTGTTTGTAATATGCCTTCCACACTTTTTAAACTTTGTTATGCCAAAAACATTCTAATAATTTGTTAAGGGATTACCCCAAGGTGTATTGGCAAAGGATTTATTTTTACTATGAGATAGACTAAATTAAGAAAATGTACCAAAATTGATGAAACCTACACAACTTTTTCCCTTTGTTGAATATTTTTATATAACTAGTTTGTCCTTTACTGTTCAAATCAATAACAACTACATTCCTACATCATTAGATAGGTAAGAAACCAAATTTATACTTACACGTCATATCCATTCAAATCAAACAAAAAACATAATTAATCTACCATATTCACTTATTTTACATTGTTATTTACCTTTTTCCATATTACATTGTAAACTCATACATATAAATCTACAATCTAAACTCTCAATAAACCATGAGAAAAAATCGTTTCATATGTTTTCATATTGAAAACAAAATATATGAATGAAAGAATAGTTATTATTGCACATTTATTATTGAGAAAAGAGTGGACCAAGTTGGATAAAAAAGGAAAGAGAAAAATATGGTTTTCTTTTAAATTAGATAGGTAAGAAACCAAATTTATACTTACACGTCATATCCATTCAAATCAAACAAAAAACATAATTAATCTACCATATTCACTTATTTTACATTGTTATTTACCTTTTTCCATATTACATTGTAAACTCATACATATAAATCTACAATCTAAACTCTCAATAAACCATGAGAAAAAATCGTTTCATATGTTTTCATATTGAAAACAAAATATATGAATGAAAGAATAGTTATTATTGCACATTTATTATTGAGAAAAGAGTGGACCAAGTTGGATAAAAAAGGAAAGAGAAAAATATGGTTTTCTTTTAAATTAAATATTATTCAATGTTTTAGGAGAAGCTACAACAAAAGCATTGCGGAACAAGTTAGGGACTTTGTATCATTATAAGTCCTTCGTGAACAAATTGTTCCTGATGAAAATGTTATATAACCTAATAATGAAGAATGGAGACTCAATAGCGGAGCATTTAAACACCCTGAATATTGTAGTAAACCAACTACTATATATAGATATTTAGATTTCATAATAAGATAAGTGTATCAGTTTGTTGTGCTCTTTACCAGACTCATGGGATAGTTTAATTATCACCCAAAGTAGTGATGTAACTATTATAAGTTTTGACGATATAGTCTCATCCTTGTTATTAGAGGAGATGAGATGGAAAAATATGGAAAGTCATAACACAAATGCCTTGTTTGTAAGAGGACGCTCCCCAAATAGAAATAGAAATAAGTCCTCAAATGGAAATATAAATCTATAAAAGATATAAATATCAAGGAAAATTCATAAAGGTATGTTGAAGATGTGGAAAACAAGGGCATTACAAGAAATACTGTAGATCCAAAATTGTAAATAAAGGAAGGGGATATAATAATTCCCCTTCTACAAAATAAAAAATATCCTTAGATGAAGGAGGGGATGTACACTTGGATTCATCAAATACACATGTAGATCATGAGGCATGATTGGTTGAATAAGGGGAATACTTACATATGACTCCTCACAAGGAGTGATTTTGCAAGTATTAAAGATATGATGGTGGGAATTGTTTCCTAAGAGATGACTCGATAGAAGGAATCATAATATGAGAAAAAGTCAAGTTGAAGCTCATGTCTGGGAGGATTAAAACACTCCCAATTTTCAACACATTCCGGGATTGGCTAGAAATTTGATTTCTATAAGAAAGTTAAGCAATGCAAGTGTAAAAACAATGTTTGAAAAGGATACTTATAGGATGGTTCGAGGAGAAATGGTAATATTGAGGGGATTTCAGATTAACTTTGTATAATTTATTTGGAAGCATTGTTGGTGATGGGTGCAACAGTTCCATTGTTCCTAAGAGTGGATATGAATAACGAAAAAATTCTAGAATATTTGGAGAAATGAATATGTTGTGGCATCTAAGACTACAACATATCAAAGAGAAGGGCCTTCGAGTACTACATGGTAATGGTATGGTAGAAGGTATGTCTAATTTCTCTCTAGATTTTAATTTATGTGAACATTGTTTATCTAGAAAGTATAATTGAGTAGGATTCTCCTTTGGGACTACAAGGACAAGGGGAATATTATAGTTGGTGCACAGTGACATGTTTGGACCTATGTAAGTTCAATCATTGGGTAAATATATGTACTATGTCTCATTTATAGGTGATGTCACAAATAATACATGGATTTATTTCTTCAATAAGAAATCCAAAGTCTTTGAAAGTATCAAAGACTTTAAGGCTCTTTAGAAAATTAGATACAAAATAAAATTAAAATATTTTTGGATAGATAATGGTGGAGAATTTTGCATGAATAAATTTGAAGAATTTTTTAGGAAGTGTGGTATATCAAAATATAAGTCTACTCCATACACACCTCAGTGTAATGGAGTTTAAAAAAAGATGAATAAGACACCAATGGAGAAAGTACGGAGCATCCTCAGTGGTGTTTGTTTAGGATAGGAATTATGGGTAGAGGTAGTGGATATTGCATATTACCAATAAATATATCACCCTCATTAGTGTTAGATTATAAGAATCCACATGAGGTATGGACCAATATGAAACATTCTCTTAAATATATAAGGGTATTTGGTTGTGATGCTTATGTGCATGTTTTGAAGAAGAATAGGAGTAAGGTAGATAAAAACATTGAAAAGTGTATCTAAATTTGATAAAAATATGGTTTAAAAGGCTATAAGCTTTGGAACCTAGAAACTAACAAGATTGTGTATAACCAAGACGTAATATTTAGATAAATCAAAGATGCTTTCAAACAAGAGTCCTACTAAGGGAGAAAGAACCAAAGAAGATAGATTTTGAATTGAAACATGATTAATCAAACTCTATAGAAGAAACATGAGCTAGAAAAAGAAGAACCACATCCTCCGGTATCGAGGAGATCAATTCAAGAAAGAAGGAGTCTAGAAAATTACACTCCTCTGATTTATATTCAAATTTATATTTGTTTATTATTGACGAAGATCCTATAATTGTTAGGGAGGTATTTGATTCAAAGGATGGAAAAATCTGGAAGCCTTAGACAAAAAATATTCTTAGGATCTAGTGGATTTACCAACTTGATGGAAAATTTGAAGGGGGGAATTTCGGCGATGGGTGAAATTAAGGGTTTTTTGTTTTGGTTGGTATATTTTTTTTCAAAGAGGTATTTGACTATATGTCTCCCAATATTTGTTTTAAAAATTTTATTTGTACAAACATTATCCCATGGTAAATTGAGAGGGGACAACTAGAAAATCCATTTCTCCTTACAGAATTCAAACTAGATCCTCCCATTTGCTCTATTTTTTTAGATAATGGAACTTATTTGGATATATTTTTCCGTAATTTAATGGGAATGGAAATTATTAGGAGGTATTTTACCCTATGGATTTATGTTCACTCTATTCAAGTTTTCCATTCACCCAAATTTGTTGGAATGTCATTTTTTCTGATAATAATTGATCCACACTTCATGTAATTAGGGGTTTATAGGGGATTTGTTTCGTCTCTACTTAAAATACCATGGAAATGGAGGTTGTGCCAAAAAATGAATTTGTTTTTCTGTCTTCCTCACTACCAGTTACAACTACCAAAGGCTCCTCAAACTTTTTCATTTTAATTTGGTAAGCACACATATCCTAGCTCTTTGAATCTCCAAATGAATATGGCAATAATAGGTTTTGTTGAGACAATGGACTTAGTTTAGCTCGAGATAGTTTATTTTTGTAATTAGTTGTTCTTTGTTTTGAGGGTATTTACAAATATCTATAGAACTTTTTTTCATTTTTTGGCTACTAAAGCAATTATTATTAGAGCTAAAGTTGTTACATTATTAGATGTTAAATGTACCACTTGATTCATAGTCTTCTTTAAAGTTTGAATGAATTTATCTAGACTACATGGTTTCCTTAAAAAATAGAGTTAATTTGAGTTATTTCATTCAAGTAAAGTTATAATGTTCCTCTGTATAGATTGAATGTGTATATTTTCTTGAACATTTGTTTCAAGCTAGAAGTTGAATTGAACATCTAAATTTGCATCAAGGGATCAACAAAAAATGTCCAAAATAACTCCATCCTCAAGTACTACTTTGTTTCTGAAGTCATGTCATTTATTTTCTTCAATTGCTTTTGTCTTTTATTGTATATTATGTATATTATTAAGATAGCTACCATCATTCTTGAAAATGTCTCTAAAAGTTCTAAATATAAAGTTGTGTCAAGGATACATGAAAAGAGGATATATACATTTTCACATGTTCATTGCCACATATGCAAATGTAACATCAAAAGCATGGAGGAGATAAGTGAATATTAAATTATTTAACTTAAATTAGATGAATACTATAAAATTATGTTAGGTTGGAAAGAATGATTGTATCATTAGATTCAAATCCATAGTCTACACTTACATGCATCTCTAGTATTCACTTTAAGTGATTTTCTTTAGGTTTTAGGTTTCTCACCGCTACTAGATGCATTGTTGTTGGTGTTGATGTAGTGACTCAGTGAGCAAGTGGTTTAATTGTAATCCATAAGTTCTACCAAACAGGTTTACATTATAAAAAGAGACTCTTATGCATGTTGAGATTCAACAAGATGATGATCCTAGTGAAAAATTAAGCACCTACACTAGGTGGGGCCCGCAGGCTATTTTTAGGTGTATGTCTATTTTTAGAATGGTGAGCATATTCTATTTATAGCAGGAGTCTATTTATAGATGGTTGAGCAAATTCTATTTATAGATGAGATTCTATTTTTAGATGCATTGGCAAATTCTATTTATAGATCGCATGTCTAAAATTGATCGAATGTCAATTATTATTAGCCCTTAATAATAATTAGACAATAAATAATAATCTATTCTCTTGAAGCACTTGATTTCAGTTAACTGATGTGGCAAACCAATTCATTGAAGGAATTTTGAGTTCTAAGGTTGTTTGGTGGGACATGTAGAGTGGAAGTCATTGTAACTGAGTGATACAAAGTTGTAACAGAGTTGGATGTGTAGCTATGTGAGTTGTTATTTAGTTTAACTCTGTTAAGTGAGTTAAACTCAATTGTGCTAGTTGTAACTAAAGATACACTAGTGAGAGATCAGTGAATTAATTATTTAATTTATTCACAAGCAATGGTCTCACATGCAACGGACGAAATACTACTGTTAACTTCATGGATGTCCGATCCAGTGGAGACCCAGTTGAGAGATAGGTGAAAGGGCATGTTTGACTATTAGTTATGACAATAGTGTATGCACAAGTGCAACCAAACACACATTGGAGATTCCAATGAGGATTGCGCAGTCAAGGCAAGGCAATATTGAACTCATTTAGTGATATTCATCAGCAGGGATTGCACAGTGAAGGCATGCTGTCAGGAGGCAGTAAATTGGTGCATGTTTATGCCAATTTTTGTATGACAGTGTGAGACGATTGTATATTGTACTAAGAGATCTTGGAGTAGAGCTTTGTATGAGATTTTTTCATGATCCATGATATACATAATAAATGATATTAGGGTTTTTATCTTTATGATTTCCTGGTAAAAACATCTGTGTTATGTGCGATTGATTTTTCTTCATGTGTTTGCAACTGGCGATTAAATTTCCGCAAATATTTAAGTAGAAGGATTCTGTATTTAACAGTGGATATAATTGTTAGATCAAGAGAATCCAACAATACATAATTGTATTATAAATTTATACATGGTATCGAAGCATTGAAGATTGCAATATTGAAGCCGTAGCTGAGTTTTGTTGGTGGAAACTATTCAAATTTGCTGCAAGAATTTCTTGGTGCGATAGTTGATAAAAATCGAAATGGATTTGAATGGTTTGTGGTTAGAGTATGCACTCGAGGATAAATCGAACTACATTGCATGAAAGGATAGGATGGAGGCAGTGCTTGAAGATAATGGCTTGAAAGAATTCATCGACAGTGATGTTCCTAAGCCCACTTCAACGAATGCTGCATTACTTGACGCTTGGCTAAAGAATGTAGCGGAGACGAGAAGGATTCTGTTGGAAGGTGTGAGAGACCATATTGTCTCAAGCCTTCATGGGAAAGCCACTCCATTTTCAATGTGGAAGGCTTTGACAGATATTTTCCAAAGCAACCATGACCATAGGAAATTGGCGCTGAAGGATAAACTTAGAAAAATCAAAATGGAAAAGGGCGACAATATTCCTAAGTATCTCACAAAGTTTGTCCAATGTCGAGATGAAATGGGGAGTGTGGGAATCACGGTTTCTGATGATGATTTGGTGACCTTGGATCTCTTGGGATTTCCTAAGAGTTGGCACAGTTATCAAGACTCTGTCAATGGACGGGAAAAACTGCCAGATTGGGAACGACTGTGGTCGGATCTAGTGCAGGAGGAGTTCAAGCGGAACACTAGGGATGGCTCTTCATCAAAGCATGATGATGAAGAGGATTGTGCTTTGGATGCCAAAGCAAGGAAAGGGAAGGGGAAGAAATTCCACTCAAAATCCGAGGCTAAAGGCAAGAAGATGGATTTTTCCAAGGTTAAGTGTTTTCACTGTCACGAACATGGGCATCTCGCCACTAACTGCCTACATAAAATGAAGAACAAGAAGGTTGTTGGAGCTGCAACAGGTGATGCCCTTGCCTTGCAATTTGAACTTGATTTCTTCTTGATCGCATGCTTGGTTTCAAGCGCAATGGGATCGGTGTGGTGTCTTGATAGTGGTGCTTCCTTCCACATGATGGGAGATAAGGAGCTTTTCAGTGACTTGGAGGAGAAAGATATCCATATGCATATAGATATGGGCGACGATGGATGATACAATGCGAATGACGTTGGTACCATTACCTTTGAGAGGGAGTCAGGTAAACCATTTCCGTTGAAAGATGTTATGCATGTTCTAGGTCTAAATAAGAACTTGGTCTCAGTCGCGATGTTGGAGGACAGAGGTTATGATGTTGTTTTCAGCGATGGAAAATCTTTCCTACGACAGAAAACAATGGGTCAAACCAAGAGGATAGGGATTCAAGTCAAGAATATCTACAATCTGGAGGTAGATGGCTACGCTGAAATGGTGGGCAAAGAAGAAGAAGTGGTGAGTCAGGATGAGGGTGAATTATGGCATAAGCGATTGGTCCATCTTCACCATGGCGCCCTGAAAATTCCCAAGGGTACACTTGTGCAGGTAGATCAGTGCAAGGGATGTACTATGGGTAAGTTTGTGAAGACCACATTTCATGAAAAGGAAAACCGTGCTTTGGTGATCTTGGAGAGAGTTCACATAGACGTGTGTGGGCCATTATCAGTTGCTTCAACATCAAAACACAAGTATTATGTTATTTTTGTTGATGACTATTCTCGTAGGTGCTGGATATTCTTCATGCAGAAGAAAGATCAAACATTCTCAAAGTTCTGTGAGTTTAAAGCATTAGTGGAGAAAGAGTCGAGGAAGCAAGTGAAGGCTCTGCGGAGCGATAATGGTGGTGAATATATCTCGAATGAATTCAAATAATTCAGTAGCAAAGAAGGAATTCGAAGAGAACTCATAGTGCCTCATAACCCACAGCAGAATGGGGTCACGGAGAGGAAGAACAAAATGACCGTGGGTGCTGCACGAGCTATGCTACATGATAAGGGCCTACGAATGCACTTGTGGGCATAAGAATGCAACACTGTGGTTTATGTGCAAAATCATTGTCCTCATAGAGTACTTGGCATGAGTACACCTAAAGAAGATTTTACTGGTAAGAAACCGGATGTTTCTCACTTTAAGATTTTTGGCTCATCTGTTTATGTTCATGTGACCAAGAACGCCAGGAAGAAGTTGGAGCCAACTGCTGAAGTTGGGATATTTTTGGGGTACACAGAAACACCCCATAACTATCGTGTGCATTTTCCAAACAGTCGAATGATTGTGGTGCAACGGGATATAAAATTCAATGAGGAGAAAGCCACAAAGTTGTCGCTTGAGAGGGAGCTATACTTGCATGCAGAGGAGGAAATGCTTGTTCCCAAAGATGAGTCTCTAGATGTGGATCAGCCATAGGAGGAGGTTCATGGAGTGGAGGAGTCCACTCACGCAAAGCCAAACATCAAAACTGGAAAAATGCGTACCACAGAAGCTGAGAGGCTGAAGCTTGATGCGGCACAGAATGTAGGATTCCCTACTTCATAGCACAGACAAAGACATTCTCCTGACTGATTCACTGGATACATGGCTCTCATGAGAAAATGTATTGTGACTGAGCCATCTTCCTTTCAAGAAGCAGTGCAGGAGCCCACATGGGTAGATGCAATGGTGGAGGAGTATGACTCCATTGTCAGAAACAGTGCTTGGGAAATTGTTCCAAGGCCAGTTGATAAATCAGTGGTAGGTTCAAGATGGATCTACAAGGTAAAGCAAGCTGTTGATGGGAGTTTTGGGAAGTATAAGGAAATATTTGTGGCTCGGGGCTTCTCACAGATCAAGGGGATTGATTATGAAGAAACCTTTGCACCTGTTGCGCAATATTCTTCCATAAGGACCATCCTTACTCTCTCAGCATAGATGGGTTGACACATTCATCATATGGATGTGAAGACTGTGTTCCTTAATGGGATAATTGAGGAAGAAGTTTACATTGAGTAGCTTGAAGGATTTGAGATCTTCATCAGTGAGTCGCATGTGTGCAGACTCAAAAGAGTGATGTATGGGCTGAAGCAAGCACCTCATGCTTGGTACACTCGGATCGACAACTATTTCACTGGACTTGGCTTCACCAAGAGTGAGGCGAATGCAAACCTATACCAAATTGTGTTGGAGGGTAAGATTTTAGGCATTGTTTTTTATGTTGATGATTTAATACTAACTGGTGATGAGCAACTGATACACTCATGCAAGGAGGACCTTGCAAAGGAGTTCGAGATGAAGGATATGGGCCTCCATCACTATTACCTTAGATTGGAAATATGGCAGCGAGAAGGTGAAATGTTTGTGTCTCAAGGAAAGTATGCAAGGGAGATACTCGGTAAGTTTCACCTGGAGGGCTGCAAACCCATGGATACTTCTCTTCCAGGAAAATGGAGGAAAGAGGATGCTACATCTGGAGAGGTAGTGGATGCTACTGTCTATCAACAGTTGGTGGGTTCGCTCATGTATTTAGTTAATACAAGACTGGACATATTCTATGCGGTGAACCAACTTAGTCAAGCGATGGTTAAGCCTACCTAGCTCTTTTGGAAGGCAGGCAAGCATGTCCTGAGATATCTCATGGGAACATCTGAGTATGGATTATGGTATAGACAAACGAATGAGGTGAAGTTGCATAACTTCACATATGCATATTGGGCAGGCAGCTGAACGGACATAAAGAGCACATCAGGAGGGGTCTTCAGCATTGGATCTACAACTATTTCTTGGTACAACAGGAAACAAAGATCTGTGGCACTCAGTCCAGCAGAAGCGGAATATATGGTAGCAAGTCAAGTTGCATGTGACTCCATATAGATGAGGAAGATCTTGGTCGGTTTGTTCGGTTCTCATTTAGATCCTACAATGATTCATTGTGATAATCAGAGTTGCATTAAATTCTCGATTAATCATGTGTTTCATGATAGATCTAAGCATATAGATATTCAATATCATCATATTATATATTGTGTGCAGCGGAAGATCATGTTGATTCAGTACATTCCTACAGAAGATCAGGATGCAAATATTCTAACGAAGGCACTCACCAGGAGCAAATTCAAATACCATAGAGACAATATTAGGTGAAGGATAATCCCTTTCTTGTTGAGAGGGAGTGTTGAGATTCAACAAGATGATGATCCTAGTGAAAAATTAAGCACCTACACTAGGTGGGGCCTGCAGGCTATTTTTAGGTGTATGTCTATTTTTAGAATGGTGAGCATATTCTATTTATAGCCGGAGTCTATTTATAGATGGTTGAGAAAATTCTATTTATAGATGAGATTATATTTTTAGATGCATGGGCGAAGTCTATTTATAGATCGCATGTCTAAAAATAGATCGGATGTCTATTATTATTAGCCCTTAATAATAATTAGACAATAAATAATAATCTATTCTCTTGAAGCACTTGATTTCAGTTAACTGATGTGGCAAACCAGTTTACTGAAGGAATTTCGTGTTCTAAGGTTGGTTGGTGGGACATGTAGAGTGGAATTTGTTGTAACTGAGTGATACAAAGTCGTAACAGAGTTGGATGTGTATTTATGTAAGTTGTTATTTAGTTTAACTCAGTTAAGTGAGTTAAACTCAGTTGTGGTAGTTGTAACTAGTTGTAACTAAAGATACACTAGTGAGAGATTAGTGAATTAATTATTCAATTAATTCACAAGCAGTGGTCTCACATGCAACTAAAGAAATACTATTGTTAACTACATGCATGTCAGATCCAGTGGAGACCCAGTTGAGAGATAGGTGAAAGGCTCTGTTTGACTATCAGTTGTGACTATAGTGGATGCACAAGTGCAGCCAAACACACATTGGAGATGCCAATGAGGATTGCGTAGTCAAGGCAAGGCAAGATCGAATTCATTCAGTGATCTTCATCAGCAGGGATTGCGCAGTGGAGGCAGGCTGTCAGGAGGCAGTAAATTGGTGCATGTTTATGCCAATTTTTGTATGACAGTGTGAGACGATTGTATATTGTATTGAGAGCTCTTGGAGTAGAGCTTTGTATGAGATTGTTTCATGATCCATGATATACATAATATATGATAGTGGGGTTTTTAGCTTTATGCTTTCCCGGTAAAAACATATGTGTTATGTGTGATTGATTTTTCTTCAAGTGTTTGCAATTGGCGATTAATTTTCCGCAAAGATTTAAGTAGAAGGACTATGTATTTAACAGTGGATATAATTGTTAGATTAGGAGAATCCAGCAATACATAATTGTATTATAAATTTCTACAATGCACATCTTACACATATTATCTATACATAATTGTTATCTTTGGTACAATACCTATGATCCCATATTTTAGTAGTCATTATAATTTTGTATATACTCTATTTTGTTACATACGTAGGTCTCTCTAAATATGATATTATAATGCATATTACAATGATTAAGATGCAAAACACTAATAAAAATTATATTTCTTGAAACACTCTATAATGATGTAATTTCCCTTGAACCATAGAAATTGGAAGGGTTTGCTGGAGTTATACATATTGAAATTTGAAAGAGTCATCATTTATATAGAAAACCCTTCTTCTAGTGGCATATTTTGTATAATAAGACCTCAACCAACTTGTCTAACCGTAGTTTTTTTCATATTGGTTATGAACCTTTAGTAAGAAAAAACCTTTGGTTAAGTACCTTTAAAAAGAAAGAACCACCACTAATTAAGAAACAATGTAAAAGTTTATCCATGTGATTACATCCATAAGGATATTGATAATTTTAATAGGAATGATCAATTTTGCAACTATTATAATTTATTAGATAAAACATAAAGTTAAAGGCTTTAACCAAGTCACTAATTATAATTTTAGTGAAAAAAGTAGGTGTGATATATAACCAAGAGAAAAAAGAAAAAAAAAAGTGTATGCCGCTTGCTTGTAAGTGGTTGAGATGTCAAGGACTACATATTGGCATCACAGTTCCCTTTTGATGGTATTCTTAGGATTATTGAAGCTTACAATAATGATTTTACGCGGGAGTTTGGAAGATAGAGTTGTGTTGATAAGAATACAACATTTTGGTCTATTTTGTTTAATTAAACTACTTACAAAAATATGATTTGGTTCATTGGCATTAAATATATGATTTATATTTATGCCCATAAAATTTTTAGAAACTTATAATTCAATCAAATCATTTCATTATTTTTTTTAATGGATAACAAACCGACACAAGATTAATTCAGAAAAATATACCCATGTCACTCTTTAATGATGAGCACAATACCATGTAATTTTATAAAAAAGGCTTTAAGAAGTGAATGATTTTATTCAACATCAAAGTCATAAGTATCTTTAAAAACAACTAATAACATAATAGAACTATGGCGTAAATCTCTACATATCATCCATCCACATATCATCCATCCATGAATTGGGATTAAAAAATTGCATTATTTCCAAATTTCTTTAAAAAAAAACTCCCAACAAATTTTCATCACAATAACCTAGTTCCATTGTTTCCATATTCCCGTAATATACAAATTTTTAAAAATAAATATTATCCCCAAAAATATTCCATCACAACGATAACTTAATTAAAACATTAAATACATTATTTGTTTATGTGGCTATATGACATGGTGTAGATATATGTAATATATATCCAAAAATATAATTCGACAAAGTCAATGTATCTGCATGGACCTGTCTGCTCCTCTTTTGTATCCATCATGTTACCCCTCCCCCGCCCTCACATATATGATATTACCTAGGTCTATATATATCCACGGGTTCTTTATCAACTCCATACTTTCAAACCTAACTTACAAGAATTTCTTGTATGTTATTTTATCATTTTGATTTACTTTCTCTCCAGGTGACTAAGAAGAAAGAAAATTGTCAAATGTTTTCCAATATTTACAGTTAAAAAACAAATATGGTGAAGGGGAGTTAAAATAATCACCAAATTGTATTCAACCAATTTTAAACCGTTGCCTCTCTCATATTCTCTTTTCCAAATATAAATTTCCTTCTCACTTTAATGTATGTTATTTAAAAACAAAAATATTAAAATGTACGCTTTTTTAAACAAAAATTGAATTTTCTCCAAAATAACCCTACCCCATGTAGGTAGCGTAAAGGGATTTAGTCTAATTCTTCTACCCTTACGAGCAGTTAACCAACTCAACTCAACATTCAATGTGAAAATATGTTTTGGAGTTATATTTATTTTATTAATAAAATTATTCTTAAATTTAAGACTTTTGTGATTTATAATGTAGATAAATGTTTTTCGGATTAATCACATTATTAGGATTTGGTCAATGTTTCGAACCATCTAATGTGGTTCATCCTCAAGACAAAGTGGAAAAGATAATCAGTCTTATTGAATAAATAGTGTGAATGCATCATTGACCAGAGATAGCTATTATTAGTTAGTCATTAGCAACCAGTCGTTAATTAGTTAATTTATTATTAGAAAATTATTATTATTATTATTATTATTTTGGTTTGTTGTGTTTTTTTTTAAAATAAAATAAAAATAAAAATCAACCCTTACTATTATTTATAAAGCAAATAAACCCCTATTATTATTTATAAAGCAAATAAAATTTCTTAAAATTTTTGTTATTTATAAATCTTCTTCTTCCTTTTTTTTTATTATTATAGTAAACTTAACTTTAATCCCATTATAATTAATTTTTATCCAAATATTATTATTCATTAACATATTTAATAAATTTTTTGAATCCTTTTATTAAAATATTATTATTCATTAACATATGTAAAAATAAAAATAATAATAATAATTTTTTAATAACTAATTAACTAATTAACGGCTAGTTGTGAATGACTAACTAATAACAACTAGTTTTCAACGACTATCTCTGGGCAATGATGCATCCACACTATTTATTCAATAAGATTGATTATCTTTTTCACCTTGTCTTGAGGATGAACCACATTAGATGGTTAGCAACGTCGACCAAATCCTAACGATGTGATTAATCTAAAAGACATTTATCTAAATAAAACTATTTTTAAGCTATTTTTCTTTTCATTTTAAAAGGAAAAAAATAACAGTTTATATTTTGTACAAGTACATTTGTCATAAACATTCAAAATAGGCCCTTCTCTATTTAAAAAACATAGGTCTCTCTATTATATCTATTGTTCTCAAAAAGCTGCCCATATACTACTAATATAAATCAACGCAATAATTATAAAAATGTTTCTACAAATTACATCAATATGGAAACAATAAACTAAAAAACTAAGGGAGTTGGATCATGTTTTCCTCCTTGAGAGTATTTTCCTCCATATACCTCTAATTCATATAACATTCACCCTCATTTAGACGGGTTTTTTAGAGTGAATTAGCAACAATGTTCGACTTCCGGTAGACGTGTTGAAAGGACTGTTAACACTGGAAAATCGTACAGGCATAATACATTAAAAATGTCAAGAAAAAGATACAAATAAGGGTTCCCAGAGAAGAAATACATTAGGAGGAGCCAAAAATTTAACTTTTCCTAAGGTCAAAAGATAAAATTTATGGACCGCGCACAGGCAACTTTGGCTCTTAGCGCGCAGTGCGGCTTTTTCTTCAATAACCGTGCACTGCGCGACTATACCTTCGATAGCCGCACGGTCCTAAGGATTGTTGTAGCCTAATTTGACTCAACTAAAAGTCAAGAGAGGTTTTGAGCAGTTCAAGGTTATTGAGGAACAATTATTAAAATTTCAAAAAAGACTTGTAATATGCTCGAAAGGATACCACAAGCTCAATGATGATTTGGCATCACAGGTGCACCAAAACCAAAATCAAGGAAGCAGCAGCATTGGACGTGTAATCTAAGTCAGAGGAGCAACAAAGAGAAAAGCGTGTAGGAGGGGTCAAGTCGGGCTCATTCACGTGCAGAACAGTTCAAGAGTTGGACCGATGGGCATGTTTTGAGCATTGTATGTTGAACAGGGTCGAGTTGGGCTCATTCACAAGCTCAGGAGGGACCAACGCGACAAGACACCAGATAAGCTCAGGAAGGTTAAACCGTGGAGCAAACAAACTAATTTCCCAAAGGCGGAGAAAGGGTGCATTTCCCTTAAAGACTTAAGGGAGTTAAAGGAGGCATAGAGGGGAAAACGGACGATCGGGATCAAAGCGCAGAACTGGAGCGGAGAGACAAAAGGCGGAGATCAAATCGCAAACCACGAGTCGCAAGTTTTAAAGAATAAGTGCGGAGGTAAATGTTAAAAGCGCCAAAGTGCAATATGCGATGCGGTGGGGCCCGATCGCAAATCGCAAATCACAATTTTTAAAAAATAAGTGCAAAATTAAATGTTAAATTCGCTGAAGTGCGATATGTGATGCGGTGGGGCCCGATCGTAAATCGCAAGTTTTAAAGAATAAGTGCGGAGGTAAAATGTTTAATGCGCCGAAGTGCGATATGCGATGCAGTGGGGTCTGATCGCAAGTCGCAAGTTGCGAATTTTAAAGGATAATCAAGGGATATAATTTCTAAAGTCTCTAAAGTGCGATGTGCAGGTGGATGCGACACGGTTTCAAAAGTGAATTCCAAAGATTTTCAGATCTGGAAGTAAGTCATTTTCGTGTTTTAAATCACATCGGAGGAAGAAAGGAGGCTTATAATGTAAAGCCAGTGAAACACCTTGATAATGGAAGAAGGTATGAACGCAGGAAGAGAGACTCGAGTAAGTGACCCCATGTAGAGAAAAGGAGAAGAGAATATTGAACACAACAGGCACACACAGAAGAGGCAGATTCGGGTAGCAGGTGACATGATGACAGTGTTCGAAACGCAAAAGCATGGGCAGATTCCGGTGGAGATGCGTTTATACAGAATATTTGGACATCAAAACCAAAACACACAAAGACATAGGCAGAGTCGAGCAGAAGAGCAGATGGTGGCACTGTTGGAAAGTTGTTGTTGTTGGGGCAAGTCGGGCACAGGGGTGTTGTTGCAGAACTATGCAGCTATTGCATCATAATAAGAAAGGACACCTCAGCACTTCGGAAGGACACATCAGCAACAAATCAGACTCAGCAAAAGAATTATTCCAAGTGTATTCTATTTTCTTTGTTAAGATTGAAGCCACAATGGTGTCCTCGATTGCAATGTAATCAATAGTTTAACAGTTTAGGTAGTTTAGGAGTATCAAGAAGCTTGAGCAATTACAAATTGCTTTTGTTTGTATTTAAGCAAGGGAGAAAGAGTGAAGAAAGGGGGTTCTAAGTTCTATACCTCTTGGGGATTACATTTTGTACTTCTTTTTATGATTGGTAAATGAAAGTAGCAGCACGTTTCCTGCAAATATTAATGGTGATTCGTCTTTCTTGTGCCATTTCGTGTCCCTTTCTCTTTGAATGAAGTGAAGTAATGTAGTAGTCGGTCTCCTAATTACATCTGTGTAAGAGTTAAATAACCTTAATTTGTGCTCCTTCACCTCCAACTTTTCTCTCTTTGCCAATTCTATCTGAAACTTTAAAGTGGTAGATTCCTCTCCTCAGCATATCATTTTGAGTTTCCCCTCTCTTCACAAACTCCTGATGAAACTTTAAAGTAATAGATTATGTGTTTATAACATATTATTTCGAAGTTTCCTCTCTCTCCATGAATCTCTTCTGTAACTTTAAAGTGTTAGATTTTTCTCCTCAGCATATCATTTTGAGTTTCCCCTGCAGTTCTTCTTTCCATTCAGATATCAATAGTGAATGACATTGTGAAATATTTTATTATTCCAGATCATTAAGGGTTTTAGAAAACTAGTTCCTAGAGGGATAGAACAAAGACCTCATGATAAAATCATTCCTGTGACACACTTTTCAAATGTTCTTAAGCACTGATTCCTTTCGCAACCAAGGGATTGTCTCTTAAGATACAACATTTTTTGGCATTGTTTCCAGGGACGAAGGAATGAAGTTATTTTTCCCTGGGTATTGAAATACATTTCTTAATGGTGAACAATATTTAGATACAAATTTGGTTGTGTATTATTCACCTAGTGACTCCACTGATGAAGGTTTCATTTATGAGGAATTTTTCGGGCAAAGAAATGAGAAAGCACTGTAGAAAATACAGGTATCAGAGTTTGAATATTTTAGAGGAAGTTTTATTTTTCACTATCAGTTTGATGGTCTATTTTCCCTTACATATCAAGAAGATTTTTTCTTGCTTTATATCCTCAGAAGATTATAAGGCCCAAAATGTACATTCTTTATTGGAGAAAGAAGATCTTTCCTTCGATTGTATTATTGATCTTGATGCAACCTTATATAAGAGGATAGATGAATGTTGCATTACAATTCCTGAATATTTTTGTCAATATTTGGAATTAAACGAATAACATCGGCATTATGAGGAACAAACCTTAGATTTCTCTTCCCGGCCTAAATGGTTTTCAGCAAAAAACAACAGTCAAACTTCTCACATACAACCTCAAATTGAGGAGTCAAATAGTGAAGGAAGCTGCCCTGTTCAAAGAAGTCTACATCAGAAAGATGTTCAAGACAAGGAGGCAGCTGAAAAATTCTCATCAGTTCTATGATCCTGTGGCTGACCATATGACAACTTTATTTTGTCAGCAACAAGCATTTACACAAAGGTATGTGCAAAGCTTTGTATCTGGGAAACTTTCATGGTACCTCCCTATTGTGATATTCAAATTTCAATAGTATGAAGGCATTAGGTCTAACATGCAGAGGTTAGGTTGGTGCCATTAGAAGGTTGACTTCACCTGATTAAGTTCAGGCATAAATGAACACATGGGAGATGTGCATAAATAAGCTCAGAAGTTGATCATTTTTAGTTGTAGTATTTCTAATTCAGTATTTTTAGTTTAAGAATAAAGGAAGAAGTCCAAAGTGTAGTAGGTTTCAGGGGGATTTCATACTGGATCAACTCACATTTGGAATTGACTCCATGCCCAATAAAGGCTACTTATCTACAAGTTCTCAACACTTTGTTACCAAAGTGCTATCCCCAATTGGAGCCAGATGTTGTAGCCTAATTTGACTCAGCTAAAAGTCAAGAGAGGTTCTGAGCAGTTCAAGGTTATTGAGGAACAATTGCTAAAATTTCAAAAAAGACTTGTAATATGCTCGAAAGGATAACCACAAGCTCAATGAGGATTTAGCATCACAAGTGCACCAGAACCAAAATCAAGGAAGCGGCAGCATTGGAGGTGTAATCTAAGCCAGAGGAGCAACAAAGAGAAAAGAGTGCAGGAGGGGTCAGATCGGGCTGATTCACGTGCATAAAAGTTCAAGAGCTGGACTGATGGGCGCGTTCAGAGCATTTCACGTTGAACAGGGTCGAGTCAGGATCATTCGCAAGCTCAGGAGGGACCAGTGTAGTAGGACACCAGATAATCTTAGGAGGGTTACACCATGGAGCAAACAAACTAATTTCCCAAAGGAAGAGAAAGGGCTCATTTCCCTTGAACACTTAAGAGAGTTAGAGGAGGCGCAAAGGGAAAAACGAACAATCGAGATCAAAGTGTAGAATTGGAGTGGATAGATAAACGGTGGAGATCAAATTGCAAACCACCAATAGAAAGTTTTAAAGAAAAAGTGCGAAGGTAAATTTTAAAAGCACCAAATTGCGATATGCGATGTGGTGGGGCTAGATCGCAAATCACAAATCGCAATTTTTAAAGAATAAGTGCAAAGTTAAATGTTAAATTCACCGAAGTGTGATCTGTGATGTGGTGGGGTCTGATCGAAAATCACAAGTTTTAAAGAATAAGTGTGGAGGTAAAATGTTAAATGCGTCGAAGTGCGATATGCAATGCGGTGGGGCCCGATCGCAAGTCAAAAGTTGCAAATTTTAAAGGATATATGCCGAAGATAATTTCTAAAGTCTCTGAAGTGCGATGTGCAGGTGGATGCGACACAGTTTCAAAGGTGAATTCCAAAGGTTTTTAGATCTAAGTAAGTCATTTTCGTGTGTTAAATCACATTAGAGGAAGAAAGGAGGCTTATAACGTAAAGCTGGTGAAACTCCTTGATAACGGAAGAAGGTCTGAATGCAGGCAGAGAGACTCAGGTAAGTGACCCCACGCAGAGCAAAGGATAAGAGAAGATTGAACACAACAGGCACACGCAGAAGAGGCAGAGTCGGGTAGCAGGTGACATGATGATAGTGTTCAAAACACAAAAGCATGGGAAGAGTCGGGTGGAGATGAATTTATAGAAACTGTTGGGACATCACATCCAAAATGCACAAAGACATAGGCAGAGTCAGACAGAAGAGAAAATGTTGGCACTGTTGGAAGCACGAAAGTTGGGGCAAGTCAGGCACAGGGGCATTTTTGCAGAACTGTGAAGCTATCACATCATAAAAATAAAGGACACCTCAGCACTTCAGAGGGACACATCAACAACAAATTAGACTCAGCAAAAGGATTATTCCAACTATATTATGTTTTCTTTGTTAATATTGAAGCCAAAATGGTGTCCTGAATTGCAATGTAATCAATAGTTTAACAGTTTAGGCAGTTTAGGAGTTTCAAGAAGCTCGAGCAGTTACTAACTGCTTTTGTTTGTATTTAAGAAAGGGAGAAAGAGTGAAGAAAGGGGGTTCCGAGTTCTAGACATCTTGGGGATTACATTTTGTACTTATTTTTCTGATTGGTAAATGAAATTAGTAGCAAGTTTCCTGCAACTGTCGATGGTGATTCGTATTTCTTGGGCCATTTTGTGTCCCTTCCTCTTTGAATGAATTGAAGTAATGTAGTAGCCAGTCTCTTAATTACATTTGTGTAAGAGTTAAATAACCTTAATTTTCACTCCTTCACTCCAACTTTTCTCTCTTCACCAATTCTCTCTGAACTTTAAAGTGGTAAATTCTGCTCCTCAGCATATCATTTTGAGTTTCCCCTCTCTTCACAAACCCCTGATGAAACTTTAAAGTAATATATTCTGTGTTTACAACACATTATTTCAAAGTTTCCTCTCTCTCCATGAATTTCCTCTGAAACTTTAAAGTGGTAGATTCTGCACCTCAGCATATCATTTTGAGTTTCCCCTGCAGTTCTTCTTTCCATTTAGATATTAGAAGTGAATGGCATTGTGAAATCTTTTATTATTCCATATCATTAAGGGTTTTAGAAAACTAGTTCCCAAAGGGATAGAACAAAGACCTCATGATAAAATAATTCATGTGACACACTTTTAAAATTTTCTCAAGAACTGATTCCTTTTGCAACCAATGGATTTTCTCTTAAGATACAACAGGGATGATGGAATGTCACCATCTAGGACCACTTTACACACTTGGTTAAAAATATTCCCACTCAACCTAACCAAGTATAGTCGCCTTTGAGCCACCTTGAGGCCTTAATGCAGCACACAAAGGAATCATACCCCCACTCTTGTGTCACCATCCATCTTGGGCCAAGAGAAGGAGGGAAAATTTGAAAATGGTCTATAAAAGCCAGCCTTGGGAAGAGATATGGGAGACACATTGTTATGTTGGCCAAATTGCTCCATAGAAAGGCAACTTGTATTGTCCAATAACTAGAGGATTGGAAGGACTCAGTTGTTGGCCACTCAACATCTCATTCCAAGAGAGATGAGTTTACCACATGTTCATCAATCTACCATCCTTTGAGAGGGAAGAGATGCTGGCTGAAAACTTGAGGGGAAGATACCCCCTTGTCTTGGATATTGGAGCTTCGTAGTTCAAAGGATCCACTACAACAGATTTATCGTTCTATCTTCTACTACTACCAGCACCTAATAAAGGGATAAGCTCTCCATTGTTGAGTTATTAGTGTGTTTTCTATATTGAGTGTGTATCTTGTGCATGTTGTTTTGTTTTTGTTTCATTGTTTATATAGCATGTTATGTTTCCTTTCTAAATTAGCTTATTACATGTTGAACTTGTTCGAATAATGTTTGAAAAACCATTTTGACCTGTGACTCTTATGTAGGTAAGTACCCTCCCTACTAAGTGTTATCACTCTACCAGATTCCCAAGGCTGAGGAAGGAATCCCAACAGAGGTAACCACATACCAAGCTTTTGACTTGATAGCTAGCCCTATCAAGCCAGAGAAGGCTCTCTCCAAAAGTGTCACAGCCAGGAGGGTTGTAGTAATTAGGGTTTGTAGGCAAGATATAGAATGCAGGGGGTTGTTTTGAATTTTTTTGGTTGGGGAAATCAGTGGATGAAGAAATTAGGTCAAGGAAAGCTACGTCAAGGCAAGTGAGTTAGAGTTACAGGGATCAATGGGGCAAGGTAGGTATAATGATTATCACTTGAAGAGAATTGTTATGGAATGGTGTTGAAGTTGTAAGAAGGCTAAGAAAATCATAGGAAATGTATTTTTCTCAGACAAGAGAAGATGATCAAAATATGATTAGTTACCCAAAACAGGGCATGTGCAAACATGTATTCTGATTATCTAACTTGTAAAAGATCATAACATATAAATGAAGTGAACATGAATACAATACTTTCAAACATATGATATTGAAGAAGAAACAGTGATAGACATTCAATACCACAAGTATCCCATAAAAGTAGCTGCAAATCCTCTTTATTAGCGTGGCCAGACTGAGTACAAAGTTTCCTTAATCATCTAGCAGACATAAAATTGTTTCCAACCCTTGTCTATTGTGAATAAAGGGACTAAAAATACATGAAAACAACATTCACTCATCTTCAGGGGTCAAATCCATGAGGTGAGAAAGATATTACACAAAAATCTGAACTGATAGCTAAAGTATAGGATGGTCCAAGTGTCTCATTCCTAACTTAAGTCCATTGACTCATTACACCTCATTTGTTTAATTAACCTAATGTATTTACTCTTGGTAATAGTAAAAAAATGATAATTACATTTATTTTCATCATTTACATAGGTAAAATCATCATTTCCCAAGTTGAAAATAAAAAAGGAGTGAAACTCAGAAAATTTCAGAAGACTGCCAAACGTGCCATCTCCTTGTCAAATGTGCCCTCTCTGTGTCAAACGCGGCCTCTCTATTCAAGGTTGCTTTTGGGTGCCTTTGAGGTGTCTAAATTTGCTCTAATATCGCTTGTTGGAAATCCCTTCAAGTCTACTTTCTAAACATGCCTTCAATTTTCAAAATGAAGCTCATTTTCCCTGTCAAAAACTCATTTTCCCAAGACTAGTAAACGTGCAGTGCCAAGGCAAAAAATGAGACAAAACATGGGTTTTTGGTGGTTTTTTTCCCTTTTCATTAACCAGTTTTCCTCCAAATGCTCATCAAATGTATAGGGTGCATTTCCTCATCATTCTGAATTCAATGGTGGTGACCATTTGCTCATTGGATGCCCCAAAAAAGAGTGCAGCACCCTAGGTGTTGCACGTTTGACATTTTTGTTGTGCAAAAGATGTCCCTAAAAACACATAAATTTACAAACTTGCAAAATTTTCCAAAAACTTGTCAAAATTGGTGGTATTATTGCTGATCATGTGTTTGAGGCATGGAGTGTTACCTCGACAAGTATTTCTAGCCTCCTTTTCTCCTCTTGCTTGGTCAAGGCTTCAATTTTTGCATTGGCCCTTGCAATTTTGTTCCTCATGGAATAATGCTTTGCCATTATTATTCTCCAAGTGCTGGTTTACCTTCTCAAACAAACACTCCTGGCCTTGATTAACCATGATTTCCATTTTTTCATCAATAGTTAGCTCTTTAGCAAGCTCGACTTCTCTTTTCCTCTCTAGTTCTAGGCTCTTTTCAGCCCCCTAGTCCTAGGTCTCTGTCTTGGAGGCTGGTCCTCCTCCTCATCAGTTTCACCATACTTCTCTAGTGTCTCTTCAAGAAAGGCTTTAGCCTTCTCTGCCTCTCTTTGTGCTTTAATGCATTTCACTTCATCAATGAAGTTTTTGGTCTTCAACTATTGGTTCTCTTGCTTGAGAAAGGTAATGAAAAAATTTGACCTGTCAAGATTAGCTTGGAGCTCTCTAATATTGGCTTCCCTCTCTTGGATGATCAAGGAAGGATCATCATAATTAATTGTGTCCAAGTCTACAAGTTCAAAATCTGCCTCTTTCTCATGGAGGCCTTTCTCTTCATGTATGTCCACCTCTGCCATCTTTTCCTTGCATTTATGTACCTTCTTTATTGGTGCATAAGGCAGGGCCCCTCCCACAATCTATGGGGAAAACACCTACCTATGACCTATCTGATAGGTATGTGCCAATGTGCCCAAATCATCCCTCTTAGGCTTGATAATTTTACCTCTTCTAGGTGACCCAGTCTCAATGTGAAATGGAGATGACGGTGGTGAGGTGGGTGAAGGAGACTGATCTAGTGATGATGTATGAAATATAGGATAAGAAGGAGGAATGGATGTGAAAGGATGAGATGATGAAGGTGCATATTGGTCATGTTGAATAGGTGGGACAGTGAAAATATCATTGGATGTGAAGGTGTCCAATGCAATGTTTAACTGATCAAGGTGATGGAGAACCATCATCTTGATGAGGAAGTGGTGAAAGACACTTTGCATTTGATGATCATAATCTCTATTTTGGACAATAAATTCCATCTTGTCAATGCTCCGGTAGAGATAGTAAGTTATATCGAGCATTCTGACTCTTGTGAAGTGCATGAGTAGTCAGACATGATAGGAGTAGAGTCTAGAAAACCTACCCTCACAAGTAAAGTACCTCATGATAATTTTCATCATGGGGAAATATCTATCTAGGAGGTAAGAGAAAGGAAAAATCCTATTTCTCTCATTATTTTACATTGGTTTAATATATGGCTCATAATAGAATTGATTCAATTCTCCTTGCTTGAATCATTTTTCCCCAACATTTGGGATCCTAGTGGCAGCTGATATCATGGGAGGGGACACAGTGAAAGTGACACCAGCAAGGGTTACCTGGTTGTCATGGAGGTTGAAAATGAATAGTTTGGTCAACATAGTATGGTATTGGACCCTTTGTACTTTATTACAGAACTCAAAAAAACCTACATTCTTAAAGCATGTCTCAATGATGGGAGATGCCATGAGTTCTATGGTATTTGTTGGCTCATGTCTAATTATTCTCCCTCCTTTTTTAGATGGAATTATCTCCTCTCTTTCTTCCTCCTCACTATGAATTTTTTTCTCTTCTTCTATCATGATGTATTTGGTGTCAAAACCCTAGGGAGATGAGGGAATGGAATGTGGGTGTAAGACGTGTGGGTTGGTGTGAGGAAATTTGAGGAGATGGGAATAGGGATTTGTGATATGAGGGAGGTGACAAGGGGTAGTGATGATGAGGGGTTTTAGAATAGGGGATTTAATTATAGGTAGGGTATAGGGAGCCTAGGAAAATGAATACCTAGGGCTTAGGGTTTTGAATGAGATGAACGATTAGGGAAGGGGATAATTATGTACGGGTTATGGGAAAGTTTTTTATGATATGGGGGGTTGGGATAGGGTAAATTGAAATGTGGGAATGGTAATGGGATGCTAGTATAATGATACTAGTGTTTTGAACTTAAGATTACACCAAAACCAAATTAAAAATCACATAAACTGGTTAAGGAGAAGAGGAGTGATGACTTTGTGACCTACTTGCTTGCTGGAGAGTGTAGGAAACCCTTTTTGAAGCTTGAGAGAGTTGTAGTGGTCTTTTGGCGATCCCCGAGGGTTTTCAGGCAAACGTGCAACACCCAGGTTAAACATGCCCTCCTCTTAATAGGCGCACAACGCCTTTAAAAAATGTGCAGCATTTTCAAGCAAATGCACAGTGCCTATGGAAAACGCGCAGCGCCAGTGCAGAACACGCCCTCTGCCCCTGTTTTGCACAATTTCACCTAAAACTCAAAAAATTCTCCTTTTATGAGTATGCTTGAGGTTGTAGGAAGCAAATGAACTTTGAATTGATGTTTTTGAGTGCTTTTATACTTGAGTGGGTTTGATTTATGTTTTGAAAACCCACTTTTCTAATGTTTCATTTCACCTTTCAAATTTTCACACTAATGCTCTTTGACTTCTGACTTTTTGTTTTGCAGGTTGATTAGTTGATGGGGTAGGACCTCTAGCACTTTGAGACGTACTTTATTTGGTATTCAGTTTGGCATATAGAGCTGAGTTGGAAGCTAGGGATTGAAAATATTAGATATAGAAAACATAAAATTACATAGGAAATTAAAAATAAATTACATCTCTGTTTTCATATCAAAATGACAGTTTGATATGAAAATCATAAAAAATAAAAATTTAAATTTAAAAATATGATATTTACATGCTGATGATCTTTTGCAGGTGAAAATTAAATGTTTATAGAGTCCCTCTAACACATTTTGTTGACTTTATTGAGATGAAATGGTACATTTTTGGACCTTGAAAAATAAAACCTAATGACCTAATGGGATTGTGAATGACCTGAATTCCACGGTTAACTTTGACTGAGATAAGACATTGTGAAATGAGATTTTCATAGGTGTTTTTATGCTCAGTAAAACATCAAGGTGGGTCAGTAAATGCGAAATTTTGAGGGAGAGTGAGGTTTTATGACTAGGACTACCATCAGTGAAACAATTTTTAGCATGACCTAATGGAATAAAATATTTTTTTTAGAATGGGACACCTAAAATGAGAATGAAAAGAGTGATTTTGATCACTAATGTCATAATGCATATTATAACACTAAAATTTGCCTTATTGGGGATGGCAGCTCTGAAAGAGGTGTCAAGAACCAGAAATCTCTGAATTTTGCAGATCAGTGCCTCTTCCATTAGGCCAATACAGTAAAAAACACAACTCAAAATAAAATGCAGGACTAAATATTGACAACTCAATGACACAAACTGACTATTAAAACTGACTGAAGATAAAGAAATTACTAAAATTATTGATGGCAGTACATCACCGAGACTTGAGGCTTCAAATCCTGATGAAAACCACCTGCCTGCTGAAGACATATGTACAATCATGTGAAATGATCCGTCCAGTGTAACCAATCCAGTAGATGGCTACTTACTGAAATTTTTCTCTCATTTTCCTCGAGCATTCAGAAAAAACAAAAGCTAGGCCACTCCAAGTGTCTACTGAACATGTGCTTCTGGTCTGTTAAAACAAGAAAATACATCTTCCCTGTTAACTGTAGCAGATCAGTAAAGGGATCTTCAAAAATATGAAATGTTACCTTGTCTCGAGATCCAGCAAAAACACAAGCACGCTCTTCATTCTGATCTAAAAGAACACTTGGTTGTTGATCCATAGGAGAGAATAGGGAAGTATGAATTTCTGCTATATGAATTTTGGCTGCAAATTCCTGAAGCATGGGAAACTCTGACTCTATCACTTGCACATTGTCCCTCTCAAGCTCATACTCCTCAAATTCATATTCTAAATCATATTTGAACATAAAACATTATTCAATATTGTTAAACATGACAACCCTATCTTCTTCATGAAAGAAAACAATATCTGTTAGCTGATATCCTTGCAGAAAATCATCATCACAAATTAGTTTACTCACAACAACTTCCTATATGGCTTCATCAGTCTCATGAATATAATCATTTAGGCCTGGACTTTCATTTTCAATAATGGAATATGCTTCACTCACACATTCTTGACTGTGTGAACACTGTAAGAGCTACAAATCTACATTCTCTTGGGTTGTAACATGATTTTTCAGGAGCTGATCTATTTCATCTTCAGACAAAGGAGAAAACTAAGTTTTAAAGAAATTTGCATTGATTTGGTGATTTTCAGTTTTAGGATTGGGAATTGGCACTTCTCTTTCTTGGTCCCAGCCTGTCTCATCTAAGGAGGGAGCTACTGATTATTTTTTGTGATGAAAAAGGTTCTCATGCAAAGGCTCAAGGATCTCTTCATCCAAGGAGGAAATTGTTGATTCTTGTTTGGAGGAAAAATCATGAAGGGATTCTATGATCTCATCATCTAGATACTCATCATCCCCATACAAATTTTCAAGAAACTCAATGAAATTATCAGAGATCTCACAACAACTATCAATCATCGACAAGAAAGAATTAGAGCTTTGATAATGTTGAAAGAAAACTAAATGAAAGTCCTTTAGAGAATATAAACTAGCAGATGGTAGACTCTCATACCATGATCTCGCTTTTTCCTCCAAGGTATCCATAAACATCCTCATCAGAAAATCTTCAGGAAACTCCATCTTTAGTCTATGACTATGCATATGAAATTTGTTCGAATGCAAACTATCATCTTCACTGTCTTGACCCTTAAACTTTAACAATCCTGATTGCCAATCTATACAAGGAATACGGTTCGGAAAACCAGGAATATGAGCTTGATTCATACGAGCATACCTTCGAGAAATAAAATCCATTTTGAAAAAAGTGAGTTCACCAAGAATATCTTCACATTAATGGTTCTTGAAAAGTGGAGTCGCCATGAAAATTCTAAACCTTTGGATTCTTCGACACTGGAGTCACCAGGTGAATGATGCACAACCTTCTTGTGCATGATCATTGTTCACCATCAATAATCAGATCTAATCTTTGTCGTTCTTTCCCAGGGAATATTTGTCTTTTCACCACCTGACAACGACACCAAGATGATATGAAAACCATAAAAAATCAAAATTAAAAATTTAAAAATATGATATTTACATGTTGATGATCTTCTGCAGGTGAAAATAAAATGTTTATTGAGTCACCCTCACACATTTTTTTGACTTTATTGAGATGAAATGGTGTATTTTTGGACCTTGAAAAATAAAACCTAATGACCTAATGGGACCTTGAATGACCTGACTTCCATGGTTGAATTTGATTGAGATAAGAAATGGTGAAGTGATATTTTCATAAGTGTTTTTATGCTTAACAAGACATGAAGGTGGGTCAAAAAATGTGAAATTTTGAGGGAGAGTGAGGTTTTATGACTAGGACTACCATCAGTGAAACAATTTTTAGCATGAACTAATGGAATGAAATAAAAATTTCAAAGTGGGACACCTAAAATGAGAATGAAAAGAGTGATTTTGATCACTGATGGCAGAATGAATATTCTGACACTAACACTAAGAAAAGTGTATTTCATCTGCCCATGTGCCGAATACACTACCTCAAGAATGGCAACTCCAATAGATTATTTATTTTGAGTTAATGGTTGTTGACGCAGGTCCTTCTTCCTACTCATCTTGCTGCAAATAACCCCTGCATCCTCTCAGCATCTCTAGTCACACTTAGTGATAATTTTTTCCCAATAGAGGAAGAAATTTTTGCATTCTGCTTGATCGCACGCATTCTACTCTGATAAACGCAGACTCTGTGCCTATGGGAAGATAACCCACGCAGTAGGAAGAAATCTCATTTTTGCTTGTTTTTTGCCATTTTTTTCAGTTGTAAAGCGACTGTAAACCCATAAAAAAAATTCCATCACTGCATTCTAATATTTCATGACTGATTAGGACTCTTATTTGTTAGAATTTAGCTTAGCAACTAAGTAGTTTTAATTAGTTTTTATTTTTGCAAATCATACATAGTTTAAGTAGGAAAAAGTAAGTGCCATTGAATCCACATATTTTGTCTGAACAAACTATTTGTTGATAAAATATACAAAACACGTAGTGTAATTAGCATAAAATTAAGTGGCCCACATATCCACATATCTTTAGCTAATTTAAGTTTTTTCAAATTTTGCATTAGATCAGTTCAATTTGGCATTAGGAATTGGGACTAGGACCAAACTGTTGAAAAGAAAGCAAGTAATTGCTTCCACCCTTGCACCTCACAGTGAGCCTGGGTATGCACATGAACGCTTTCCTAAGACAATTTTCCATCTCCCTATAGTGGAAACATAGTCTAACTAGGCAAGGTGTAAGCGACCCATAATTCGCACATTATTTATTTCTTCAAGGAACAATCACACATAGGTTAATTAGAAAAGGATTGTAAAGGATCAACGTATATCCACATCTCATAACACTTGTGATTGTACACTCAAAGCACACACGAAGCATCGATAAGAATTGAACCAAAACGCACCCAGTGCATTGAGACCTTTATCCTCTTCTTACAGTTACTTCACCAAGGCACATGCAAAGAAAATTTAGACTCTCTAAAAATAATCATTAACCTAACTCACTAAATTCTCCCCACAGGGGCCACAAAATAAATTATAGTTCAGGTAAAGACCATCGACGGTAGGCATCCAATAATTCGTCATGGTTATAACAAATTTTGAAACAGAGATTTTGACTTTTTAGGGAGCTTCAAATCCATATATTCGCCCACGGAAAGAATACCCGATCGTTACCAGAGACCCATTTCAAATGGGGTTAAACTTAGGCCTAGTGCGTGCGATACTTTTTGGGGCTACCTGACCCATCTAGTGCTCGACACTGGTAGTTGATTACCAAGAAGATCAAGACTCAAATTCTCACATGGGATGACAGTACTTTAGTGGCCAAAACTAGGGCATCCTTCCCTATAGGTGCCAATGCAGGCAATAGTTGATCCTAATACCATTACCTTGGTCGATTCTTCGGTTGCTGGAAGGCATCACCAGTTCTTTCACGATGTTAGCCCCAATACCCGATAGAATACTTCTTCGCAAGGCCTAGTTACATTAAGAGTGTAAGGATGAATAGGTCTATATAGGCTTTTGAGTATCATACGAAAAATAAACAAAACTACATTTTTTGCTTGATTGATCACATAGCGTTAAATTAAAGGAAAAATTACCTCTTATTTTTTCTCTTTGTTTATGCATGTGTTTGTATTTACTTTGATAAGAATATTAATCCTTCCTCCCACAAACCAAAAATATCACCAAGATTAAGCTAGTCGACACCATAACAAACCCAACGAGACCCCATCGATCTTGGAATTTCTTGGACCTCTCCCCATTAGAGGGAGGACTGCCAGGTTTCCTTTCATATAGGTTTTGAAGACGACACACTGCCACTAGTGTCGATTCATATTTTATCGGGGCATATGTGATTCAAAATCACCAAGGGTCACCCAACACCATATCAATGGAAACCCCAGTAGGGTCACCAAACTCAACCCCTCCTACAACCCCTAGAGGGAAGAGGAGTGCTACCCATTCAGGGAATCATCAAAGTATCCATCAGGGCACACCACAAGGTAATATTCCCTAGACACCTCACCTAAACCATCACATTCAAACACCTGTTTTTTCACAGTGTACAATGGAAGTCAATACACAGTTACCCTTTTTAGCATCACTTAATCTTCCAGACATAACGAAGTTAACTAATGACCCCATTTATCATGGCCTTAATTGCCTCCCATGCCCATGAAGCTCCCTTCGGATATACCAAAATTTGAAGGGAAGCAAGCAGAAGACCCAAGAAATCATATTATGACATTCCACCTGTGGTGTTCGTCCAATAGTATCATTGATGATACCATTAGACTAAGAATTTTTCAATGCACCTTAACAGGGCCTGAGGTGAAAAGATATGTCGAGTAGCCTTCTACTTCTCATGGAACCTTTATCGCCCTTGCTACCATGTTCCTCACCTATTTTCATCTACCCATTCATCATGATTTAGGAATGGAACTGCTGACTCATCTTAGGCAAACGCCACCAGTCCATATATCATACCATCTCCACGAATGGTGACAACATCGTAGTTTGTGTAAATCCAAACTCAATGATAGAGGGTTGTTGGACTTATTTTTGAAAACTCTCACAACTAAGATCTCAAAAGATGTGGTGTCGTAGAAACTTGCCTCCGAGGAGGAAGCTATTATGAATTTCCACCTGTGGTGTTCGTGCAATAGTATCATTGATGATACCATTAGAATAAGCCTTTTTCCATGCTCCCTAACAGGGCCTATGGCGAAAAGATATGTCAAGTAGCCTTCTGCTTCTCATGTAACCTTTAGCGCCCTCGCTACCATGTTCCTCATCTATTTTCATCTACCCATTCATCATGATTTAGGAATGGAACTGCTGACACATCTTAGGAAAATGCCACCAGTCTATATATCGTACCATCTCCACGAATGGTGACGACGTCGCAGTTTGTGTAAAGCCAAACTCGATGATAGAGAGTTGTTGGACTTATTTTTTAAAACTCTCACATCTGAGATCTCAAAAGATGTGGTGACATAGAAACCTGCCTCCGAGGAGGATGCTATTGGCAAGGCCCAACAGCTTGAACTCATTTACACCCAGTCAGGATATATTTACATTGTCCTACCAAATTCCCCACACCTACAAACTTATAGAGAGTTACCAGGCGCGTTGAATACTGTAGATGGTTTTATCAGGTCCTTGACCCAAGGTCACCAAAAAAACAGTATCTAGTACCTAGGATACTCGTACAATTATACTCAGAACATGTCGCAACATGGCTACCATCAAAGTCAGTTTGCACCTTTACAGAATATGATGAATAGGGTAATACCATGCTATCAACAACAGGGAGGCTCATACCCTCCCTCATAGGGGAACTAGTACTCAGCTAGGAATGTTGATACAAGAGAGCCTCCCCTGCAATCTTACACCAATCAGGGATAGGGGAACCTATATCCCCCTTTTCCCAAACAAAATCCACCACCAATGCAAAACAACGCACTAGTTAACTTAGTGCAACCGTCTCGGGCTCAACTGCGACAGTCTTGGACCAGGAGAACAAAAAAACCCTCCAAACGCTGCAAAAAAGAAGCCTAGGAATAAGCAAAAGGGAGACTCTAGATTGGGAGGAAGTAATCAACAACGCCCCCCATGATCTCAGTCTAGGGGAAAATCCAACCGAAATCAAAACCAAGAGCCAAATAATAACTCCCAAGGGAAAAACAAGAGACCCAGTCTAAGGACAAATCATTTTTGTGCCATATGTGGCAAACACAACCAAACCACTATCCCAAACTCCCTGAATTGAAAAAAATTCAAGGGAAATGTGGAAAAGGGGGACCTACTCAACAACTTGGTTTAATGAAGGAACCCTTACCCCACCAAGAAGTTCTTAAGACCCAGCAAAAACAACCACCCCAAAACGATACCAGACGAGGCAGTCACGAAATCTACATGGATGGCGAAGAATTGTTCTTCCAAACAAGGAATAGGAACTACGATACACCTCCGGACACCAACCCATCAAGTACAAGTACGAGTGCACCTATGCACCATTAAATATCTCCAAATTACCTATAGATCACCTTCCAAAAACAGTCAAGGGACCAACCAAGTGCGCAGGACATCACTCTAAATCTACTCATATCTATAGCATAGTAGATGATTTAGCACAATCAACAGCTGCTATGTCAGCTTTGAAAGTTTTGCAATCATTCCCAAGACAATGGAAAGCCTTACTTCCCGCATTAGGCACAATCAATCCTTCTTATTCACGCCTAATGGCTTTCGCCCTAGAAAGCAAGCCCGAGGCTTGCTTCTCTGGTCGCTTTCCAAATACCGGTTTCAGTTCAGAACATCACCATACACCGATGCATCGTTGATGAAGGAGCATCAAAATGTATCATGTCCAAATCAGTTTGGAAAAATTTAGGATCATCTAAATGAAAAACATCTAACATAATTATTAAAGCATACGATGGTCATCCTTCAGCCCATGTCAGTCTGTATCAAAATGTCACAGTAAACCTAGCTGAAAAGATAGTTCTTATAGACATTGAGGTCTTAGACGCACAACTAGAATACAATATACTCCTCGGGCGAAGTTACATGTACGCCATGATTATAGTCGCATCCTATATATTTAGGGTAATGATGTTTCCCTATGATGATCAGATCATCACCATCAACACACTCACATAATACGATAAGAAACCCATGATGACTCTCGATGTCGTGTTACCATACATAGACACAACCACATAACCACTTACACGGCATACATAATTCAGCCCAGGCTAGTTCAAACCATCATTCATCCTAGGGTCATTCCTAGGAGATCCCCTATTATACCAGAGGGAGTCCTGGAAAGCATTGGGACACTATTGTGCATGATGCGCTCATCAAACACTGAAACTAGCCCAAATGTAGAAACTAGCTTTACAGATGTCAAAGCCACTAGAACGACATTCTTACCATACGCCATTTTTCAAACCTCGTTTTTTTATCCTCCACCCGACTTTATATCAAAAAAATTCAGGGAAACTATGACATTTCCGAATATGTCTTTTGTAATACTAGTGTATTATTTGGTCCCCCCAACCATTTTGGGAAGTCTAGGTATCACCTCTATAGGAATAACCACTATTTCCCCTCAAGAGGTCGTAGATGTTAAAGAAACACATGTAGCAGCACTAGCTGACACGACCAAGAATAATTAAAAAAAACTGAAAAAAATCGAAACCCCCAAGTTACCTAGGGCATTACAGCCTTGCACATTGTGTGATATCGTAGGTAATCCTATTAATATTTTCCCAGAGTTAGAATAATTGAAACCCCTTCTACACACCGAAAGAAATGTCGCGACCTTGAATTCCCATAAAAAGGAACAAGCCACAAACAACCAAGGGAAATAATTACACACCAATCATGCATGCACCATATGCGACCATTATTGTCACAACACCCATCACTGCCTAGAGATGTCGTGATATAGGGATGCCTTACAAGCCCTAGAACAATTTTACCAGGAGGACCCCTCAACCCACACAAATGGACAAGGGAGAACCAAAAACCATATTTTACGTACGAGAGGAACCTACATCTTTCTCATATATAGACACCCCAACAGCCCAAAGACGGCAAATAGAGACCACACTGCATGTCCCAGTTTTCGCACTATGTGACAAGCCTGATCGCTTAATCACATAGTGCCCTGAGTTAAGGGTTTTTAACCATTGATATCAAATCCCGCTAGTTTACCAAATAAACTTAATTCAGCACAGATGACATACGTGTCATATTTGCTGAAGCAACCACCACATGCACCATTGTCCCCACATCTGTCGATTTTATGTGTTGGATTTCATGCGACTCTTGGAGCGGGGCCCCTTAGGACCACAATTTTAGATAAAATATAGTATTTTTTGTAAGTTAAGTAGTGCGCGCTAAAAAAAGCACAAGTCAAGGAGCTTTCATGTGGTTTAAATCCCCTCATGAGTTGTAAGGGGAAAAAGGGTAGAACTAGGGGCTGAAAACCACAGTTTGCGGACCTTAGATGAGCACAGGCTAAAGATATAAATAAGAGTCTATATCGAGTCAAGTAGAGAAGTTGAAAAGTCTAAAGTAAGTTTTGGTATGATGTTATGAGCTGAAAAGCGAACTTGTCTGGGTTTTGAAGGCTCCTGTTGGCTATGTGCATGGAGACCTTAGTCATGCTGTGTGTGGACCCTGCTGGTTGTGTGCGCAAGTAGAGCTGTAGTATTGTAAGGATGTTATGAACTGTGAATTAATAAAGGAATGTTTTGGGATAATCCTGAGTATTAAATGCATGCATGTTCTGCTTTATGATCTCTTTCTGTGTGTTATTTCCATTTGCTGCATTATTTGTGTTTGGATCAGTTGCGTAATTGTATTCTGCCTTATATGAATGTTGAATGAATAGATCTATTATTGTCAAACCTAAAGGTTATACACTAAGGGATTGCGAGACCTTTACCTGTGCGTGTGTAGGATATATTGCATAAACTGACCTAGATATGCATGGTTGGGGTTTTTGGTTAGGGCTTCTTTTGCAAAGGTCAGTCCACTGTTGTCATCAATCTGAAGACACCCATATCATTTATTTCTCTCTCAGGGTGTGGAAAACTAGTTCCAACACCTCCCCATACTGCTTCGGGTGAGACTTTGACCTGCGCAAGTATGTCATTACCGAAAGGGCCAGTAGTAAGAGGGTTTTTTTGATTAACCTTAACTTTGTTCAGGACCCCTCAAGCCAACAACGATGCTTCATCACTGAAAACCCTAACTTAGTCAATTCAGACACAAAATCCACAAACAACACTACAAATCATAGGATAGAAGCAACAAGGAACATATTAGATATGTTAGAAGAGAGATGGTCACATGAACTACCACCTATCCCCCATAACCATCCTCGGGTTCTAGTCCAGCTCTGCGCACTTTGTGATGAACAAGATGACTTTGTCACTAACTGTGCAGCTCTAGAGTTGTTTCAAAGATCGTACACGGTTAACTCAGTGTACTACGATGGCCTATGAGAAGTCTAGTATTCTTTCCGGGTGTGTTCAGATAACCACTTGGTTCATCATTGTCCCTACATCCCATGTTTCCATTTGGCATTAAATTGCTTACGTCGAGCCATAACCCGTCTTACTGCAGAAGATGGATCAGATTCAAACTCGGTAGAAAGTTAAATAACCAAAGAGAATGAGGAAACCAGGTCCATCCTATTCATATCAGAAGAAAAATGGCCAACAAGGGGGCATATTACCACCCCCAACCACCCTCCACGTCCAATACCAGTCTGCGCACTATGTGATGAACGCAATCATTTGATCGCTCAATGCCCAGATTGACTATCATTTCATAAATGGTACCCAATCACTCTAACGGTCCAAAGGGAGTGGAAAATAAAGGAGAAACAGTCTTGTCTTATTTTTCAAGACAATCATCATGCTCTACATTGTCCTTACATCCCCCAATTTTGACCTGTGTTAGACATCATACGCCCATTGGTCACCAAATATTTAGATGTAATTGGTTTCAAACCTAGGCAGCTAGGTGCAATGTGGCCTCCCCCCATCGTCACCAAAACCCTATGAAAGCTAAGGCGACCAATTGTCTTAGCTGGGCATGAAACCAGTCAATAACAACATGTGCTCTATGCGATAGAAAGGACCATATGGTCAATTAATGTCAGGAACTCAAGAAACTCACTGACATCCTTCACATGGCCACACCCATACCTTACATTCATCTCTCTAATCAAGAGAAAATCACACTTTTTTATTTCTAAATTTTCTCACAATCCACCATACGATGAATTTCCATTTCCTCCCAAGCCTAAGAATGACTAGAGCAGTGTTAGAAGAAAAACTCCCAAGATATCCAAATCACACTAAGTCTAAAAATAGGAGACGACCGAAATGAAGAAACATACATTCTTGTAATCATCTCCCATCATCATCCTCTAATATGATGAGTATTACTGGACCCCATACCATCTACTCGCTAATTACCTTTACTTCGTGCAACATATGCACAAGCCATAACCATGACATAGAGATATGCCCTATGTTGCAAACATTTCGGCACCTCTACATTCAACACAATATTCAAGTAAAGGAAGATGTGTGTACCCCTAGTACACTACCAAGAGAGCATGACTCTCCTTTGGATAAAATCAAAACAAGCATTGTGGAAATTTTATCAGAGCCCGATGGTACATGCTTACCTAACCCCATCAACAGGCTCTACCTCAAAAAATTCCACTCACAAGGTGGAAATCCACCACAACACAGTTCAGGTATGCCCTCTCTTTTTACTTTGAATTCAAGTTATTTCAAATATATTTGTTTGAAAAATATGACTTTACTTGGGGTATTGGTTGTAGGTATCACAAGCACACCAGATCATTGCACACCCCAGACAACAGATGTATAAAGAGCAGGTATCATTCTACCCTTAGCATGATAGGATTCCCTTGAAATCTTTGCATATCCTGACATCATTTCTTCAAAGAAATTGACCATAGGTTTCATTCACTTGACCATGTTTATCATCACCCCACCTTTCACATGATAAACACCCTTTCAGGTCGGTAGATCCTTACCCTCCATGGCGTCCATCACTCATGTAAACCATACACCAAAGGTCTAGAGCCATGGCCATGAAACCCCAAGCTAGGGAAGAAATTCATGTTAATTCATCCATCATACAACAAGTCAAGTTTTACCCATGTCATGTTAAAACCCCTTTCCCGAGTTACCATTCTCACAATAAAATCAGAAAAAATGCACCACCATGTCTCACATTTTACCTACCACACCCCCATCAGCATAGCCCATCTATGACATTTTTTCATCTGCTTCATCACCCCCACAACGAGACCAACAAATGGGGTCTCCACCCTCAACAAAACACACTCCTCACACCATAGTGAAGGACTATTCACATTTATAGGGGCACCCATCTCCGTGCTTGTTCATCCAATCCCATTTTATATTATTTTGGCAAGCGTACAAAGATATTTTAGGAGAGCACTCCCACCCATCCATTTACATTTATCACCTGGTATCAGTCCCTAAACACCCTTGGTCAGAGCTTCACATTCTTTACCACACCCAACCATGAAAATCATAGCAACCATACACATACCCTGGATGTCCTACCGACTCCAAGGATTTCCTCATCAGAAATTTTATGACTGCCACGATTCGCATTTATAGCTCCGACCTCGAGCCACTTAACTACCATCATCAGTTATAGACATTTCTCATCACCATGCCTAGTTAACCCATCATCATGCCCTACTACATCGAAAACCATGGTCCCTTGAATCAGTACTCATTTTGATCGATTGATGCTTCCTTCTTGTCGAATTCCATAATTGTTTTCCAAGAAGGAGGTAGTACCCTGGATGACTCCTCACCTCAATAGGGGCATCCTCGGATGGCACTATGGGAATCATCATTTCCAATTGATTTCATCGATCCTCTTGACATTCAACTTCAACATAAGATTTCATGTCCAAGATGGTATCTTACTTCATAATTGTTGCACTCTGTCAAAATTTGTCAAAGACCAGTGACTCAATAAGCATCTCTTTCAACAATGCTTGCACAGGAAGGTCCCCAACAGTCAAAGACTCAAGCATACAATGAGCACTTTTTCTAAAAATGTGTCATACCAAGATTATGCATTTGGGCACCACATTCAACCTTATTTCAAATAAAAACACCCCCGAGGGCTTCAGCAATCATCCTCATCAACCAACAGCAGGTCACTAAGAAAAAGTGACATAAAAAAAACCAATATATGTCAAATTAGCTCAACTAGTCAAACATCACGAGCATGGGACATGCCCGCCTAGTAGAAATATTTTATTCATTCTATATCTTGAAGGTTTCCTATAGGGCATGGTGTCTTTTTAATTAAGACAAGGGGTCTCCCAACTCAATTCTGAAGCAAGTCACTCTCTTTATCTCTCTAAAAAGTATTACACATAAAATAAACCATAATATATTTAGGCTATACAATTCTTCTTAGACCTCATACATTAAGGGGAAATTGTTAACACTAGAAAATTGTATGGGCATAAGACATTAAAAATGTCAAGCAGAAGGTATAGATAAATGTTCCCAGAGAATAAATACATTAAGATGAGCAAAAAAATTAACTTTTCCTAAGGTCAAAAGACAAAATTTATGGACCACGCACAAGAAACATTAGTTCTCGGCACGCAGTGCAACTATTTATTCGATAGTCGTGCACTACGTGGCTATCCCTTTGATAGCCACACGGTCCTGGGGATGACAAAATGTCACCATCCAAGACCACTTGGCACACCTGGTTAAAAATATGCCACTCAACCTAGCCAAGTACAGTCTCCTTTGAGCCACCTTGAGGCCTTAATGCAACACACAAAGGAATCATACCCCCACTTTTGTGTCACCATCCATCTTGGGGCAAGAGAAGGAGGGAAAATTTGAAAATGGTCTATAAAGTCTAGCCTTGGGAAGAGAAATGGGAGACACATTGTTATGCTAGCCAAATTTATCCATAGAAAACCAGCTTTTGTTGTCCAACAACAGGAGGATTGGAAGGACTCAGTTGTTGGCCACCCAACATCTCAGTCCAAGAGAGAGGATTTCACCACATGTTCGTCGATATACAATCCTTTTAGAGGGAAGATAGGCTAGCTGAAAACTTGAGGGGAAGAGACCCCCTTGTCTTTGATATTGGAACTTCGTAGCTCGAAGGATCCATTACAAGAGATTTAGCATTATATATTCTACTACTACCGGCACCTAATAAATTGATAAGCTCTCCATTGTTGAGTTATTAGTGTGTTTGCTCTATTGAGCATGTATCTTGTGCTTGTTGTTTTGTTTTTGTTTCATTTTTTATGTAGCATGCTATGTTTCCTTTCTAACTTATCTTGTTACATGTTGAACTTGTTCCACTAACGTTTGACAAACCATTTTGACTTGTGACTCTTATGTAGTTAAGTAGCCTCCCTACTAAGAAAAGTATATTTCATCCACCCATGCAATGAATAAACTACCACAAGGACATATTAAGTATTTTTATGTGGTTGATCCAAACATGAAGATAAGGAGGAGTGAGATTAGTGTGCCCCAAAATACCATCTATGAGGGTCTTAAATTCTCCATATACATGAAATCTAAAGAATTTTTTTCGAAAACCAAAGAAGCCCCTGTAGGGCTAGAATCTTTGCTCTACTTCTCCATCAAAATAACCAGTTGGAAAATGAATACAAGGAGGAATGAAATAGTACAATAAATCTTCGTCTACTTGTATGTTGTCTTCTTGAGTGTCAATCCAAATCCCAATGTTTAAACACATGTTGTGTATATTTATGGTGATACCTTCAAAAATGCCTTTGTTCCTTGCTCGCCAAATCTCCCAGAAAATAAAGAGAGGAATGGTCTTATGTTTCCCCCCCTCTTGATTCACCAACGAAGGCATTGATCTAATGAGATAAAATTTCTAAAAGGAATATGAAAAAAATGTAGGATCCTTTTCCATACCTATGTAGAAGTCGAGCATTTCAAGAAGAGATGTTGATTTCCCTCAATAGATCCCTGGAAAAGTGTGCTCCATCCAGGACCTTGGACACCCCTCTTACAGAGGTTTTCCCAAGTCAATGTTTTGTTGTGCCAAACCAACCAAGAAAATAGAATAATCTACAAGCGGACGTCTCATTTCTAAATATTTCGGAACCAATATGTATTATTGTAACACCCTCCTCCCACATTTACCTAAGTAAGCCAGTCCACTGAGGTAAACATGTGAAAAAGAGTTACTATGATATGATTCAACCTCCTATATTACCTTAAGGAAGTGGAATCAACAAAACAAAACCAAATTGACCTTCCTCAAATGTTACAGGACCTTCATTCGCCAACCAAACCTTCTACGTTCTCAACCCCTAATACAACTTGTGGTTTGATTGATCTAGAGCCACAGTCGCACTAATGACAAGCCATCCATGTGATTGAAACAATCTAGTCGCATGCACCATGGGGAATCCATGCAACTGGAGCATTTTTCAGGAATTTTTGTGCCAACGACCCTAGATTCTGAGCCAATTTTCAAGTCCAGGACTCAGACCACTGCCCAAAACTTCAAGAAGCTTCTAGAATTGATAAATACCATAATGAAAAGGCCTCTACTACAAAACTTGAGCAAGGACCTTAAATGATAAGGCTTATCCATGACAGGAATTTTGTCAAACACATCATGAACATGTAATCTACAAGTCATATTAACACATCTAAGCATAGGGACTTCATACTTATCTACGAATCATCAATAAGGACTAATGTCCTCTCATAATAGCTACATTACCATCTATTAGGTCATACACTCATTTTTCATTCATGTGACACCCTCCTTCCACATTTAGCCAAGTAACTGGTCAACAGGAGTAAACATGTGACAAAGAGTTACTATGGTATGATTCAACTCCCTATATATCAGTTAAGGAAGTCGAACTGACGGAACACATCCAACTTGACCTTCTACACATGCAACAAAACCCCCAGGAGCCATCCAACACATTCAGGTGACCAATCGCTGAGACACGCTAACATTTTTCTACATTAAAGCCTTAGTCACTCCCTTAACATGGGCATGCATGTGACTGGGACCCTCCAGTCTCTCCCACAAAAAGGCATGCCTGTGACGAGGGATTTTTCCATGTATTTTTGTGCCAACGACTTCAAATTCAGTGCCACTTTTTTAGGTTTGGGACTCAGGCCACTGCCAAAACTCCATGAAACTTCCAAAAGTAGAAAATATCATTGAAACAATGATACAAGTTAAAATACTTGAATAAGGACTTAACTAGAGACCTACTAGCCATGACAGGCATTTCGTCAAACATGTCACAATTATGCCTTCTACAGGTTTAAACAACATATCTGAGCATAGGGGTCTCTCACTTGTATAATAATCATTAAGAAGCATTGATGCCTCATCACAATTATACATTACCATATATTAAGCCATACATTCATTTTATATTCAATGATTAACCAGAACATGATGAGAGCCATACATTATCACTGTCATAAAACTTAGTCATAACCAACATATAACCAACATAAATATTAAGGATATTGTTATGTTTGGATAAATCGTTCTTGCGGACAAGACCGATCTTCCTAGTGTCAGAAGACAATCTAGCAATAAACGAACAACTAAGTTTTTATTCTCTAGATATATTCATTTTACAAATAAATGATATGAAGGTGTCGATCCTACCTTAGATCCAAATGCTTATTTGCAGTCGTAGTGCTTCCATCGCATCAATAATCCTTCGTCGCAACAAGAGCTCTTTTGTCGCAAGAAAGTATCATCTTTCGTTGATCTACAATCACAAACAAGAAAATATCAAATAGCACCTGTATAACAAATAATTATAAAACATACCTATCATAGTGATCAAGGAATCTATGAAATAAATGATCAAACGACAGCTTATTGAGATAAACAATCGAATGACAATTTATTGAGAAAAACAGAACTTGATTGTATTAATCTTAAAAATAACAGAAGAACCTTACAACCTTAGCCTTGATGTTCGAAAGGCCTTCCCGGGGTCCGAAGCAGGAGTCTCCTCTACTTTGATAAGTCTTGCACTCTTCCTCCAGGAGCACAAAGAGGTATGTGATCTTTCCTCTCAAAAACTCAGCAGAAAGAAGTCTAAATCTTAACAGCACTTCAACTCAAATATTCTACCCATCAAAATATTCTTCAATCCTCCATTAGTTTTCTTAACATCAAAATCTTAACCCTTTGAGGCTACCCAATGCCTCCTTTTATAGAGCAGATGAGGAGGTTAGGATTCCACCTTTAAAGGGATAGAATCCTCCTTCAAAGGGATAGGCTCCTCACATCAAGGGATTAGTTCCTTAAGGTGTGGGATACATGCACCTTACTAAAGCGTACTCATCCCCAAAAAATCTCATCTAGAACCTTCCAAAATTGACCAAAAATCAACTTTTTCACTTTGATTTCGCGCTTTTTTGACTTTACAGGAAGTCCGCAGGCATAACACTGGAAAATTGCGTTCTAGAACGCAGTTCCTCTTCACATTACCTGCGTCCCCTAGCCAGGAACGCAGGTAAGTCTCATATTAACTGCGTACTCAAAGTTTTTGAGCTTTTTAGGGTTTTTTCTCCAGTTTTAGGGCATGGAATGAGGAACAAAGGTTGTAAGACTTGCAAAGGAGGCATGTATGAGTGTTTAATGAGCTCATACAGTCAGCAGAATGTCAAGGTGACAATTTTTAGTGTAACAGATTGCCCCCTAAAGTGCGAAGTCTGAAATAGATGAAGATGAAGTCTGTCATATATGAAGAGTGAAGTACTTTATCATTTCAAGGATCATCCTGTGGACACCCCGGTCGGAACCTGTAAAAACATTCAATGCAAAATATATATATATGTAATCATATCATCGCTGAGGTAGGCATTCCCATACTCAGATCAAAAACTAACTAGAACTAACTCTAAATTGTTCTGATACAGGAATGATTTTGAATACATCACAGTATAGACATATGTCGACACAGCATGGACGCAGCCATCTGTTTATAAATAGTCTATTGTATGAATGATAACAAAATTCCTCGCAGCCTGGATGGTAGAAACTAGATCTAGGGTCTTGATTTCCGCATCTCGAACTAGTACGATTCTATCCATGTGAATAAATGTGTTGAAGTCGAACATGGTAGAAACCACTTGATTACCAGTCAATGATGTGAAATGTTAACAAGTGTGAGAGAAACCACCAGTAATGTCAATGGATCTCAAAGTACTCAGTACAATCCATGAAATGTGAATGAATGATCTGAAGTCGAACATGTCACGGAATCATTCGATCGAAGGTCAATGATGCAACCTGTCGTCGAAGGCGAGAAACCTGCCATTGAGGCATGCAGATTTCAAGGTACTGACGATTTCTGGATCAACTTCCTAGATAAAGAGTTGTCGTCGATAGAAAGTGATCCGTCGTAGGCAAGCCCACAACACGAAATCATAGATCAAGTTTTGAAAATATATTGGCAAGGACTGACTCAGGGATGGTCAAAAATGGATGACAGATATTTTGCAGATGAATGGTTTATTTGAACTTTCCTCTTGAACACATAACGACACTGCAGATGGCTTGGTGACAATTGACCCAAAGCTAATACCCAGAAACCGGCTGAAGACTTTCAATATGGTTTGATTAACTGTTAGGCAAAGGATTTCCCAACCCAGGTGAACAAAAAGTGTCGTGTTCAAGAGTGGTTTAATGGTTTTCCGAATAATCAAAATGTAACAAACAGGTTCGTTTTTCTCTCTTTTCCCCCACCATTTCTGGCAAGTACCTCTTTATTTTTGACAAGCTTGAGGAGGATAACATTTGCTTGATTATAAGCTCATCCTTCGGATGAGTCCAACTTAGTTTGATATTCTAACCCTAAGAAGGAGTGGTTCGTTCCTGTTGAAAATTAAACAGGTCCTTTACTGTTAAGTTTTAACGAGTCTAGTATAGGAGAAACTCGGTGTTTTTCAGTTTTAGGGAGTCAGAAGAAAAACTTAAGAAAACTCCATGGGTGTTCTTTTTCGTAATTTTAGTCTCTCGAGCCCGAAAAAGGATAAAATAATGCGGGAGAGAACTCTATTGACCGTATTTAGTCAACGTATACCTTTTTCGTAAATAGTCCATTTCGGTCCGTAAAAGGGGTAAACTTATACTGAAGGGACGACTGTTCATTTACTTTAACGAGTTCGAATAGTCAAGTGCTCGGCAATCTTTTCATGTTTAGAGAGTCTGAAAAGGGCTTAAAAGAGAACTCCATGGTTTCGCTTTTTCTGTAAGTTTGAATGAGTTCGAAAAAGGGATAAAAATGTACTCATATGGCCGACTTTCAATTTAATTTACGAGCAGGAAAAGACGGAAAGAACTCGGCATTTTCATGTGTTTTACGAGAATGAAAGATAGCAAAATAATCTCGGGATTTTCATGAGTTTAACGAGTCTCGAAAATAACCAAAATTGACTCAAGATAGGTTTCATTTTTACAAAATCTTGAAACAGAGAAAAACTATGCTTCAGAGTGGTTTCATTTTTACACAAGCTTGAAACAGAGAGAAAACTGTGCTTGATGCCCCCTAAGCGTAACTGCTAGAGCGCATGCCCCCTCAGCTTCATTTCATTCAACTAAGTACACAGATGGTAATTAATAGCTGGATGGAATGAAGGTTCATTTACGAGATCATATGAAAGACCCGACCTAAAAACTAACCTAAATATATTACTTAACATTTACGAGGTCTATTCAAAGACTTGACTCAATTAGGGGAGGATTTGTTTCATTTTTTAACGAGCTCGAAACAGTAAAAGAACTATGCTCATGGAAACGTGTTTCATTTTTTAACGAGGTTGACACAGTAAAAGGAACTTTCCTCATAAACATGTTTCATTTTTTAGCGAGGTTGACACAGTAATAGGAACCATCCTCGTATCTACTCTCTACAATCTACCTATATAACCTACTGATTCATTTTTTAATGAGGTTGACACAGGAAAAGAACTATCCTCATACCTGATTCATTTTTTAACGAGGTTGACTCAGTAACAGGAACTATCCTCAGACCAACTGATTCATTTTTTAATGAGTTGACACAGTAAAAGGAACTATCCTCGGTTTGACTGATTCATTTTTTTAACGGGGTTGACTTAGTAACGAGGAACTATCCTCGAGACCAAGCTTTGCTTATTTCTAATCTATCAACCTACTCTCTACAATCTACCCTCTTTGATTCATTTTTTTAATGAGGTTGACTCGATATGAGGAACTCTCTGCGGCAGCCAACGATTCATTTTTTAACGAGGTTGACACAGTAAAAGAAACTATCCTCACAAACTTGATCATGGCTTCCAACTGGAAGAAACACATGTCAATGGACACACCTTGATCATGGCTTCCAAGAGATCTTCATCAGAAGGAAGAATAGTTCTCTAGATGAAACACATATCAAGGGACTCAAAAGGGATAAGAACATCACGTTCAAATAATCCCATAGAGTTCTCCATGTCAATTACCGAATCTAAGTCAAAGGAAGACAAGCAAACAGTGAGAGGCTCACTTACATCGGTAATTGAAAACATGGGACTAGTTGCCACATAATTAACCCGTGGCGGGGTAGATACCACTTTAGAATCAGGAACATTTAGGGATGTCATATTATTGGTAGTCGAAACAAGACTAGGGAATGAAAGCTGGTCTACAGTCACAATATTGCCATTGTGAGGGAAAGACATCACGCGAAAGAGTGTCGATACGACAACTTTCATTGCATAAACATAGTCTCGCCCAAGGAGTAAATTGAAATCCAAGGGGCCTCGAACTACCATAAGATCAATATAGACCGTTTTACCTTCCAAAGTAATAGAAAACTTAGGAAGGATCCCTAAAGGTTCACTAATGGTTATGTTAAAAGCTTTCAGATTCTGCGTAATAGGCACAAGCTGAGGGGAACCCAAAGCTTTCCAAGCAGTTGAGGATAAAATACTAACAGAAGCACCTTCATCTACATGTGTGCGGTGTATGTCCCTACCACCTAACTTCACAATGATTTGGAAAGGGATGGAGGAAGGAAGATGAGGTTCTGTCAGTCTATTCCAATCAAAGGAAAAGACCTCGGTACTTGGAGGGGGTTCTGTAGAAACAGGTGAAATGCCCCCCGGCGTAGAAGAATCTGATGTAACAAGAAGAACCTGAGCAGTATGAAGTTCATTCTCTACAGGGAGAATGGGATCGACCGAATGTGAAATTGAATCGACCACTTGATCAACTAATGGATCATCAACCTGAGTGATATGAGTTTCACTCTCCAATGGAAGAGTGGGATCGATTGTACTTGAAATTAGATCAATCACTCCGTCAGTTGACGGTAGGTTGGGAGAAAGTTTACGGTAACCAGATGAAAATTCTTGTTGTGGAACAGTAAGTTTTTCCAACAATTTTGAGGCTTCATCCATGTGAGGGAAAATGTGAGTTTGATGACTCCCTTTGCATAACTTACAAGGAAACCTAACTTTACCCTTTTTCCCAGGAACCTGACTATCACTAGTTGATGGATCAACGGAAAGTTGATGAGATTTTTCTGACCATACTTCCAAGACCTTTGGAATATCGAGACAATTGATAAGGAAGCGGTCACCCTTACAAAGCTTGCAAGGGTATTTTGGTTTACGATGCATGTTGGAGGTTTCCTCAACACCACTAACACTTATAGCCATGGTTGGTTGGTTGACTTCTTTCTTATCTTGCTTCTTCTTCTTCTTCTTCTTCCCTTTCTTCTTCTTCGTCACCTGGTTACTAGCGTCAAGGCTTTTACCAAGCGAAGAGGAAGAAATGGAGGAAGAAATATTAGGCGAAGAAGGTAAAGGGTCAACATAAGGTTGGTGATGTTGAGATGGTGAACTCTGTTGAAGTGAAGCATCCGGTTGAGGTGGAACAATTGGAGTATTCGGGGCCAACGAAGTTGAAAATAACCATATTGGTAAACCTATTGTAAATCCAGGTAATGACAAAGTAGCCATATAAGGAGGACCAACATTTCCAAAGCAAGGAAAAGTACTAGGATTCTCGTTAAGAGGAGTTCCTTGGTTGGTAAATTCTGGAACAGTTGCCATTATATTCAACTTCAGTGAATTTTATTAACAATTTAAAACTAAAATTAACAATTCACAATTCACACCTAACAATTAAAATTCAAAATTCACACCTATGGTCTCTAAAAGTAAAAACAAACAAATTAACACGCGCTATCAAATCTAGGAGTCAAACCACACACAAACAGTAACTTCCCGTACTAAAAACACTAGTTGGTGATGAAATCCAACATCGTAGAATTTAATACAGAAAGGGAGGTTGGAACAGTTACCCCGACAACTTGCTTAATGAAACAAACTGGCACAAGTTTCTTCACAAAAACATCTCGAGTGAAGAGAACCCCCCAGAGAGTCCAAGTGAGTCTAGTCGACGTCTGCTCCAGGTACAGTGGGATCTTCCCTCCACCGTCACCTTAGGAAAGAACCCTATAGATTATGGCCACTAAGGTTACCAACAGAAACAAATATACCTGGGGGAACAGTCTACGATCCGATACACACGCAAGGGCAGAGTAACAAAGCTCAATCCCCTTGAAGGCTCCTTGACATAATTCAAGGTTTACCGACAAGTGACCCCAGGCTCCTCGACAATGGTCAATCCGAGGTTTACCATTTTTAATACGTGTATATCTGCTATCATTCCCAATGAGGAAGGATTGATTACCTCACTGGTTCAGATATGATCTTGTGCTTGACTCCTTTAGGAGGAGCTTCCCAGAGCATACATGCAACAATTGGAATTTTTCCTACCGCAAGATCGACTACTTGTTTGTTTTACTGTCTTGGAGAGTTAACTAAAACCTATTCCAAGACACTAGCCTAAGCTATATTGGTGGAAAGAGCCCTAAAAATGTAAAAATTACTAGATGAATTTTAATTAAGCGCTGTGTTATTTAGGTTGTTATTACTCAAAAGGTAAATGGATATGAAACCAATGGTGTTATGACCCGAACCAAAACTGAATGCAATCGAATATGATAATGTAATCTTTTCAATTCGATAAATCCTAACTAAATAAAGGAGAGAGTTTCCATCATTTCCAACAATGCAAAAATTCATCACTAAGAGAAAATATAACAAATTCTCTAATGCACTAATTTTATCAAGAAAAACTAATGCAAATCAATTCCAAAACAATTTTTTATTTTTGTGTTTTTAAAACAAGCATAAAAACATCTAAATTCAAATCAAAGAAAACTGATCTAAATCTATGATTGATTTTTCAGAATGTAAACTATGCAGTTGTAATCTATGCACAATTCACTTGAAAAGTATGCAAATGTAATCTATGCACATTTTTCATTTATATTCTGAAAATGAGAATTTTAATTATGCAAATGTGATCTATGCAAGAGAATTCTCAAACACAAGATGATTCTAATGTGATCTAAGAACCAATCAAGTGCAAGTCAAGAAAATCGGGTGAGAGTTCCAAAGATAAAAAAACACTCAAAGGTGATTAACACTCATACACAATTTAGCCCCCCCCCTCGACGAATGAGGGGGAAATTTTTTTACAAAAACAAAAGCAAAAAGATGGAAAATTGTGAAAAGACTGAGACAAACCTCCAAGTAATGAACAAAGGAAATCAAATTAAGAATTTCTCAAAAAAGAGACTCAAAACACCCAATTAACTTAATGGAGATTGATGAGATGAAGAATTGCTGAAAGAAATTCAGAAACAAGAGATTTTTGACAGAAAAATACAGATCTGGGTAGATGCTAAGAATCCTAAATCAAATCTAAACTAAACTAAAAGAAGAAATCAAAATTTTTTCAAAAATTTTAACTCCCAGAAGTAACAAGTGCGGTCCCGCACTGGTTACTTAAGGAAAGTGCGGAGATGCCTGCACTGTGTGTGAAGACAAAGTGCGGTCCCTTGAAAACTTCAAGAAAAACATAAAATATTTCAAAAGTTTCAAAAACAGAGAAAACCTAAGCTACCCAGGTAGATATCAATCAGTCAAAAACTAGGAAAAAATTTTCCTCAAATCAAAATAAAAGAGAACCAAAAACAACAAGTTCTTTCCCCAGTGGAGTCGCCAATTTGTTGGCCGGATAAATCGTTCTTGTGGACAAGACCGATCTCCCTAGTGTCAGAAGACAATCTAGCAACAAACGAACAACTAAGTTTGTCTTTCTCTAAATATATTCGTTTTACAAATAAATGCTATGAAGGTGTCGATCCTACCTTAGATCCAAATGCTTATTTGCGGTCGTAGTGCTTCCGTCGTATCAATAATCCTTCGTCGCGACAAGAGCTCTTTTGTCGCAAGAAAGTATCATCTTTCGTTGATCTGCAATCACAAACAAGAAAATATCAAATAGCACCTGTATAACAAATAATCATAAAACATACCTATCATAGTGATCAAGGAATCTATGAAATAAATGATCAAACGATAGCTTATTGAAATAAACAATCGAACGAAAATTTATTGAGAAAAATAGAACTTGATTGTATTAATCTTAAAATATACAGAAGAACCTTACAACCTTAGCCTTGATGTTCGAAAGGCCTTCCCGGGGTCCGAAGCAGGAATCTCCTCTACTCTGATAAGTCTTGCACTCTTCCTCCAGAAGCATAAAGAGGTATGTGATCTTTCCTCTCAAAAGCTCAGCAGAAAGAATTCTAAATCTCAACAGCACTTCAACTCAAATATTTTACCCATCAAAATATTCTTCAATCCTCCATTAATTTAACTTCTCAAAACTTCCCCCAAAAGGCTACCCAATGCCTCCTTTTATAGAGCAGATGAGGAGGTTAGGATTCCACCTTTAAAGGGATAGAACCCTCCTTCAAAGGGATAGGCTCCTCACATCAAGGGATTAGTTCCTTAAGGTGTGGGATACATGCACCTTACTAAAGCATACTCATCCCCAAAAAATCTCATCTAGAACCTTCCAGAATTGACCAAAAATCAACTTTTTCACTTTGATTTCGCGCTTTTTTGACTTTACAGGAAGTCCGCAGGCATAACACTGGAAAATTGCATTCTAGAACGCAGTTCCTCTTCACATTAACTGTGTACCCTAGCTAGGAACGCATGTAGGCTTAATATTACCTGCATACCCAAGGCTTTTTTGAGTTTTAAGGGTTTTTCCTCCATTTTTAGGGCATGGAATGAGGAACAAAGGTTGTAAGACTTGCAAAAGAGGCATGTATGAGTGTTTAATGAGCTCATACAGTCAGCAGAATGTCAAGGTGACAATTAAAAGTGCAACGAGATATGACAATCATATAATCGAAATATAAACAAGTATATTTACTCATAAAATACCAAGGAGAAAGAGCTCTTATTAATGATTTCATAGGTGGACCGAGGAGTGTGGACTTCAACGAACCACTTGACCATAGACTAGGTTGAACCAAATCTTTCTTTACGATAGTCGGCCCTGAACCATATGTTGAGCCCTAAAGATGTCCTTTCCTTTCACAAAATTTCACTTCATTCCATTTTTCCTTTATCAGTTATAGGATTAAAATATCAATAGGAATGATTAAAGTCACTTTAAGAATGCATGCAATGATTGACTTATTATACTTTTATGGTTTTGTCGTCGTAGTGATTTTTGATCAGACTTAGCTACAAAATGCAGCCATTCTGTAGCTAGTCACATATTCCGCAGCCATCTTTATGTTCACACAGGTTATAGGTGTCATTTGAGGGAAAAACGCATATGGTTAAATTCAAAAACACTCCTACATCATTCCTTGCCCTCTACGAAGGTTGAGCAAAAATCTGCAAGTAGTTATGCATGTGGAGAAAACCAAAACTAAGAAGTAGACTTATACAAGGATAAGGACTCTGCATGTGTCTTCAACAAAATACGAGTCCTCAACAGGAGTTCTAGTTCGATTTTGATTGTAAAAGACACCTATGCCTATTTCTCCTCAATGACAGTTATGTATTTGCTTATAAGAATAACTCGGTGAACCGAGAAACATTTATTTAGTTGATGTTTTGTTGTTAGTTCTCAAAAACTGTGATACTTTGTTTCTGAGCGTTTTTCCTTTAATGAAAGAAGTACAAATTTAATGCATGATCTGAAGCAATTTTAAGGAGTTAAGGATTCGTGTGCCAATCTGATGGTAGAGGGACCCTACTGTCCGAAAGGCTTTGTGCATATTTTCTAGATAAGTGACCTTTAGCTCTGTTTCGTTCTTAATCTAGGCAGTTTTTCTGAGCATCATGTTTTATTTTTACTTACATCGAATACTACAGTCAATCTTGTTCTCATGAACTATTCCAATATATCACTAACACATGAATGAGATAGAGTTGTAGTACTTCGGAGGTTAATTGCATTTTAGTTCAGTTCTGTTCATTGTATTTCAAGTTTTATTAGTTAATTGCATTCTAGTCCTGTTAATTAGACTTAAAAGACCCTCATTATTTTACAAGTTGCTCTTGTTCTTAATCTCTTCTAACACATCATTATCATATGGACAAGAATTAGTTATATCATTTTGAGTTCTTGACTGTTCTGCAATTTCTCATAATTTTACAAACAACCTTTTTCCAAAGTTATTCCAAGAGATCTCGAACCCTTGAATGAGGCTTAATAGTAACATTTTGAGTTGCAGAATGGGTTAATTCTAGTGTCATAAGTTATTTTAGCATAGGGTTCCTTACTATGTTGCAAATAATCTTTTCTCAAAATGTTCCAACAAATTTCTAACAATGGATGAGATTTTCTCCTTGATATTTTAAGTTGTTGTTTACTAAAGAGAACCTCATTACATCAAACTTATCCTTTTTCTCAAATTGTTCCAACATACCTCTAATGAATTGAATTGGACTGAGTTTAATGTTATGAGTTACTTTTCTTGTCAAGCTTTACAATCTGTGGATTAGCATTTTCTGTTCTTAGGTGCCATACATAGTTTAGAGTAGATTTTGTTCTATTTTAGTGTGATCAGTAACTTCTCTTTGCCAACAATTTAGTTCTTTTCCTCTTAGCATAAAAACACAAAACCAAAAACATTAGAAAAACACTAAGCACAACGAAGTAGGAAGAAGATACCTAGGCACATATAGTGCACTTCACTTCAACAGTTTACTAGCCCTGGTTGACAATTTATGACATCAATTTAGGAACACTAAGTTGAGTAGACATTTTGGCGCCGTTGTCGGGGAAGTGTAACTAGGTAGCCTTGTTTCTTACCTCCCAAAAACAATGATATGCATAGAGAAAGAGACTCAAGGGGTAGATTCATAAGAAGCAGAAGCTTGATTCCTAGAACACCACTTGTTCCACCAAGACCAAGAGGCAGCACACCTCCAACTCAAACCTACATTCCATCCTATATTGATCACAGACTTCTAGAAGGCTTAAGATCAGATATTCCATCAGAGAGACCTTCCACTTCATCCACTGAACCTGTCTTAGAAGAAGATTCAAGGACCCCTGCTAGAGACATAAACTTTTCCACTTCCACAGGAGAATCAACCATGGCAGAAGAAGGGGGAGGAGGAGTCTTTAATGGAGAACATACACTATTTGGAGGAGGTATAGGTAGAGGTAGAGGAGAAGGAGAAGGAGGTAGAGGTGAAGAAGGAGGCAGAGGAAGAGGTAGAAGGGAAATGGGAAGCTCTTTTGGGTTTCCTATAGTAGATGAAGAAACCAATGCAACTATGAAAAAAATTTCACCCTCTGTCCTTCCAAACTTTTATGGACTCAAAAGTGAAGATCCTGAAACCTTCCTATTTGAATTTGAATTCCTATGTAGAACCTATTATTACTTACAAGATTCCCAAAAACTTAAACTATTCCCTTCAACATTGAAAGGAGCAACATTAAAATGGTTTATGAGTTTGATCAACAGTTCTATTAGGACATGGGAAGACATGAAACATGCATTTCTAGAGAGGTATTTGGATTACTGTATGCCATTCAACCATAAGGAGGAAGTGTTTAAAATGCTACAAAAAGAGGATGAAAATCTGGAAGATTTGTTGGAGAGGTTCAACTATAACATCAAGAGAGCAAAAATGGAAAACTTAGACCAAGATACTTTGAAAGCTCTCTTGTTGAAGACAATTAGGGATGAATGGCTAGATATCCTTAATATGATGGGAAAAGGGGATATATCTCAGCTCACATTACCTGAAATAGCTGAATTGTGTATCAACCTTTCAAGAGGGAAATCTAAAACTGTAAAAGGACCAAGAGACCCTGATCTTGCAAGGGCAAGTAAGTCTGCTTCTGGGACAGTAAGTAGGGCAGAAATAGGACATATGCTTGATGAATTCAAATCTGATATTTTAGGGAGTCTTAGTGAACAAATAGACACCCTTAAGTTACAAAACAAGCAAAAAGTTGAATCTGATGCCTTAGCAATATTTTGTCCCAAATGTAGAAAGAAGCATGCCTTGAGAGAGTGCCCTTTGGATGCAAAAATAGTAGAGACTTGTGTAATTTGTTCAGAAAAACATGAGACCAAGAGTTGCCCTTCACTTCCTGGTCTTAAAGTTGTCTTTCAAGAAGAAACCCCTACAAATTCCACAGAATCTCTCAATTTTGTCTCTAGGAGGCCTTGGCAAGGACCTCAAACACAAGGATTCCATGATCAGCTGTATAATCAACCCCCACCAAATTGGAATTCTTGGCAGCAACCTTGGCCCCAATTCCAAAATCAATCTCAAACTTGGACACAAGGAGCACAAAATCCCTATGGAAGATACTCTCAGTACTATCAATATCCACCATCTTATCCACCATATCAAAATTTCCCTCCTCAAAAAAATCCTCCTCAAAATCCACAACATCAAAATCCACCACTTCCATTACCATTTCCTCAGAAAGAAAATCAGTTACCTGCCCAACCCATACCAAACCCCAATAATAAAAATCCTCAGAACACATACATGATAGAAGGCCAACAGTTTCCAACCTATTTGATTACTCCTTTAGACCTTAATGATGTTCAACTTAGGTCTGGAAGAATACTTGAAAAGAAGAAACCTTCTATAATCATACAAGAGCAAAACAACTCTGAGGAAGATTCTCTACGGGTAAATAAAAGTCTTGAAGAGAGCACACCTTTTCAAGACCCAAATATTGAAAAATCAAAACAAAAAGAACCAATAATTTCAACTCCTATATTAGAGCATCCATCAACATCTACCTCTACACCTCCCTTTCCAGAAAGATTACAAATTGATAAGGGTGTAGAAAAAAAAATTATGGTGCCTAATTATGATTTCCTAGATGAGCTAAGGAATGTTTGTATTAAGATCCCATTATTACAAGCTATCAAGGAAATTCCAATTTTAGCAAAAAAAATAAAGGAGTTGAGCATGAAAAAAATAGGAAAAAGAATAAAGGAGACAAAGAAAATTCAACTAGCAGGAAAAATAGCAGATATCATGATGGGTAAGATTTCCATTCCAAAGTATCTAGACCCAGGAAATCCAGTTGTTAAAATACACATCAATGGAACTGAGATCCAAAACACACTTATTGATTTAGAAGCAGCAATCAATATCATGAGTAGACAAATCATGGATAAACTGAAACTTCCTAATCTTCTTTTTACACCCACATTATTACAATTAGCAGACAGATCTGTGATCAAACCCGATGGGGTAATAGAAGACATTCCAGTGTCCCTAGATTCTTGGGAGTATCCTGTGGATTTTATGATCCTAACTCCTAAGAATAATTTAGGAGGGCATCCTGTTATATTAGGAAGACCTTGGTTAGCTACAGCTGATGCTTTCATTAGTTGCAGATTCGGTGATATGTACATCTCTGATGGTAGTTCAACCAAGAAATTTACTTTGTATCCTCCAGCAAGAACAATTACAGAATTAGATGATACTCAATGGATAGAGGATGAAGAAGACTTACAACCTCTCTTCACAATTTCAGAAATTAGTGAAGATAGCCAGATTCTAAATACCTTAGAAAATTTTGAATCCTCTTCGGAATACAAACATGAACAATTTCAAGAAGAATCAAACATTGAGTTTTTATCATCAAGACAGATGTCTCTTTACTCCATGGATAAATTTGGCAGCTCTACAATTGAGATATTTCCAGGTAAAACTTTAAACATAAACAAGAACCTAGAGAAATATCAACAAGAAAAGCTAGTCAAGATATTACAGAGACATTCTTCTGCATATGCATGGGAGTACACTGATATGAAAGGGATAAGCCCTAAGACTTGCACTCATCACATCTACATAGAGGAAAATTGTAAACCAATCAGACAACCTCAGAGACGGATGAATCCAAATCTTAGGGAGATTGTTAAAGAAGAATTGCAGAAATTGTTAAATTTCAACTTTATCTATCCCATTTCAGATAGTCAGTGGGTTTCTCCTTTGGTAATTGTGCCAAAGAAAAATGGTAAATGGAGGGTATGTATTGACTACCGGGAATTAAACAAAACTACTCTTAAAGATCATTTTCCCTTACCTTTCATAGATCAGGTGTTAGATACATTAGCTGGAAAAAAGTACTTTTCATTTCTAGATGGGTTTAGTGGTTATAACCAAATTCAAGTAGCACTTGAAGATCAAGACAAAACCACATTTACCTATCCTTGGGGTACCTATGCTTACCGAGTATTTCCATTTGGACTATGAAATGCACCCGCAACATTTCAAAGGGCAGTACTAGGAATCTTTTCAGATCTAATACATGATTGTGTAGAGGTATATATGGATGATTTCATAGTTTATGGAAACACATTTGAAGAAGCCTTAGCAAACTTGGAAAAAGTTTTAAAGAGATGTAAAGAAGCAAATCTTTCACTAAGTCATGAGAAGTGTTTTATGATGTTTACTAAAGGAATTGTTTTGGGGCATCACATTTCAGGGGATGGGATTAGAGTTGATGAGTCAAAAGTTGAAGTCATCTCTAACTTATATGTTCCAAGTTGTCAAAAATATGTTAGGAGTTTTCTAGGATTTACAGGATATTATCGAAGGTTTATAGAAAACTTCACCAAGATAGCATCTCCACTTTTCAAATTACTTACCAAGGACTGTGAATTCAAGTGGAATCTTGATTGCTAGTTAGCCTTTGAGACCCTGAAAACAAAAATCTCTGAAGCACCTATTTTAAGGGGACCTAACTGGAAGTTACCTTTTCATATTTCAACAGATGCCTCGGATACAGCTCTAGGAGCAGTATTGGGACAAAAAGACCTGATTCCTTATGTCATCTACTATACCAGTAAAAATTTGACTCCTTCAAAGTTAAACTATACTGTAACTGAAAAAGAGTTTTTAGCTGTTGTTCATGCCATAAACAAATTCAGACACTATATAACAGGCTATGAAACTTTTGTTCACACAGATCACTCTGCCATTAGATATCTAATGAACAAATCAATTACTAATGGAAGAGTCATAAGATGGTTATTTCTTTTACAAGAATTCAACATCACCATTCTAGATAGGCCTGGGAAACAAAATACAGTAGCTAATTTCCTATCTAGACTCCAAAACATTAAAGACAACACCCTAGTTGAAGATCAATTCCCTGATGAATATATTTTTGCAATTTCTACTCAGACTCCTTGGTTTGCTGACATTGCTAATTATTTAGTTTCAGGGAAATTTCCTTCAATAATGAATGCAAGAGACAAAATAAAGATCATTTATGACAGTGCAAAATATTCATGGGTTGCTAATGAGTTATACAAAACAGGTCCAGACTTTATCATTAGGAGATGTGTTCGAGAAGATGAGATGCCTGAGATCCTCAAGGCATGTCATGATGAACCTTGTGGTGGACACTTTGCTGATAAAAGGACAACTTATAAGATCCTTCATTTAGGATACTATTGGCCATCCATTTTTAAAGATGCTAAAGAGTATGTGAAAATGTGTGACAGCTGCCAAAGGGTAGGGAAACCTTCTCCTTCACGTGAGATGCCATTGCAGCCTCAGGTACATATTGAACCTTTTGAGAAATGGGCTTTAGATTTTGTAGGACCTATTAGTCCTCCATCAAGACAAAAGAAATATATATTAGTTTGCACTTATTATGTTACCAAATGGGTAGAGGCCAAGCCATTACTTTCTGCTACTGAAGCATTTGTAGTTAATTTTCTTTTTGAGGATATTTTTACTCGTTTTGGTGTCCCAAGGGAAATTGTTACAGATCAAGGAGCTCAATTCACATCAAGGCTAGTGGAACAAATGGTGGAGAGGTACAAAATCAGACACAGAAAATCTACTCCCTATCATCCACAAGCAAATGGTCAAGTGGAATCTACTAATAAGGTTATTGAAGGGATCCTAACAAAGACTGCTCATTTACATAGAAGAGATTGGGCAGACAGGCTTCCTGAAGCCTTGTGGGCCTATAGAACTACATGGAGAAGCACAACAGGTCATACTCCTTATGAACTTGTTTATGGAAAACAAGTCTTGTTTCCCATAGAGTTTCAGATTCAAAATTTTAAAATGGCAGTCCAGCTAGGACTTGATCTAATAGAAGCACAAAAGCATAGGTTGGAGCAGATTAATGAATTGGATGAGATCAGACAGGATGCAGTCCAGAGAACAAATATAGTCCAGCAGCAAAGGACTAGATGGCATGATAAGTACATTAAGGAAAATAAATTCAAATAAGGTGACTGGGCCCTCTTGTTTGATTCAAAGTTCAAATATTTTCAAGGTAAATTCCAAAATTCTTGGGCCATATGAAATTGTGAAATTTTTTGACAATGGAGCAATAAAAATCAGGACAATAGATGAAGATAAGGTCACTTTTCTTGTAAATGGTCATAGATTGAAACTGTATCATAAGCCACTTTCAAGAGAAGAATTTGTCAAGAGATTCCAAGAGAACAGTGATGTGAAGTTAATGAAGAAGAATCCTTCTTCTTCATCAACTTAATTGTATTTTCTGAAATCAGATGATGAAAAAAGAAAAAAAAAGTATAAACATGAAAAATAATCATTGATTAGCATGTTTATACAGAAAATATAAGGTGAAAATCAGAATCCTTCTGACACTTTAGCTTTTCAAAATTGTTCTTTTCCTGCAAACAACTATCATAAAATCATAAGTGCAGGCTCACTTTACATATCACATTCCACTTATGATCCATTTCACTTCATCATATCTCACTTCATTCATATTTCATTCACTCCATTCATCCATACTTCATTCACTCCATTTCATGATCCATCTCATTTTCATTTCAGATTTTCAAAATTGATCTATTTCTGCAATTGAGTATTACAAATCATAAGTCGCATGCCACTTTTCATATTTCATTTCACTCCACATTTATGATCTATTTCATTCCATCATATTCCACTTCATTCATGCTTCATTCCACTATATTTCATGATCCATTTTATTTCATCTTATACTTCATTCCATCCATATTTCAAATCATTTCATTCCATGTTTCAAAGCTTTCACAGGTACATTCTTCAGCCAGATATTCTGCAGCTAGACATTCTGCAGCCAGACATTCTGCAGCCAGAGTTTCTGCAGCCAACTATTCAGCAACCACGGGTTCAGCAGCAAATTGATCCTGCACACCTATTTCAACAAACAAAATCAAAAGGATTATGAAGACTGAAAGATCAATGACTTTCAAAGGAAAAACCAAGCATATTGAAAAAAAAGGCAAAAATCAAGAGAAGGGCTAAGGTAAAATTGTGAAATTATTATGATAACAGATTATGAAAGATATAGTATGGTTAAGTCATATGTATGTTTCATAAAGTTATTTTGATTATTTGTATTGATCAAGCCTATCATAAAATCTTTGGACAAATCCCTTCCATTCCGCCATATCAAATCATCATTTATTAAAAGTTAACGGTTAGTACTTAAAGTGACCTATTAGGTCACGTCACTAACCCGAAATATTCAATGTTTATTTTAAAATCCTCATGGGATTTCTCCGCGGTCTTTTACTCCATGACAGCTCTCAAACTCATTTATTCGTGTGATTTACCCTCACAGTATTTCTCTCATCCCATAACCACTTCATGTCATTTTTTCGTAGCCAATTCCTGTCTACAGAAATAGAGAGGTCATCTTTAAGGTGAAAACAACCCTCTACAACCATTTTATCCTTGAATAGGGAAGTAGTAACAGAGCAGTAAATTGAAGTTGAGGAGTAGAAGCCATGGGACTTATTATAAGGTCCGAACCAGTCGAAACCAAATATCTAGAAGGTTACCCACAAATTAAAGAGATGTTACAGCAGGTTGGATGGCTACAGTTTTTGGAGAAGTTCAATGGATTTCATAAGGAGGTCACCAAGTCATTTTCCCGGTCATTCAACGGGTCAGAAGTTGAAATAGGTGATGTCAAGTTCATTATCACAGAATCCTTCATAGCAGAAGCAGCAGAGTTACCAAGGCAAGGTGAACGATGGTTCAAAAACAAGGAATTTCACAATGAAGCATGGAGGCAGATGCTAAAAACACCAGGTATGGATATTTCAGTTTTCAAGAAAGGCATTCCTAGTTCAGCCTTAAAGAATAAATGGTGAAATATGTTGCTAATTCTGCAAAAGTTTATAACTTGTGAGGGAAGGTTTGGCACCCTATATGTTTATCACATTCGACTTATGATGCATTTCCTAGATGAAGAAATCAATTTACCCTTTTTCTTACTCCATAGCCTAAAGAGGATGGCTTCTAATGTCCAAAAAAGGGTTCAATTCTTAGAAACCACCCTGTATCACCATGGCCTAGTTAAAATCCTAATTGAGCATCATTTGAAAAAGGTGGGAGACAGTTGGGATGAGTTCCTCTTGAGGAATCATTTTGAAGAACCTAAAGAAACTCTATCTGAAGGAAAACTTGTAAGAAGAAGCAGGAGAGGAAAAATTGCCAAATCTATTGAAATTAAAACTGATAAATCCATACAAGAAGACAGTGAGGAGATTATCTCTGAAAAATTGGCTGAAATCAAGAAACAACTTAAAAAGGAAAAGATAATAAGAAAGTATGCTAAGGAGAGAGGTGAGGGACCATCTAAACTAAGAAGAAGCCATAGGCTTAGAGGCATATTGAAGAAAACAGGAGTTAAGCAAACAGGAATCATAGATATTGAAGATGAAGAGACACCAACTGACAGATCTCCTGAGTACCAGTACGAAGAAGATCTTGATAGAGGAACTCCGGAGGTAGACCCAACCCAACAACAAATCTATAATTATGTTGAGTCATTGGAAAAGAGAGCTTCAGAAAACAGAGGAAGAACTCCTAGCCCACAAGAATCTTCAATTGAAGTGCTGAGAAGAGATAAATATGAATTGGAAGTACTTAATAGGCATATAAAAAATGAAAATGAAATTTTAAGAGAACAATTCAAGCTGAAAAGTGACATAAACACAACTCTCTCTCTGCAAATGGAAAAATTGTACAAGGCTAGTGAGAAGCTGAAGAAGAAAAACAAGAAATTGAGCAGGGCACTTATAAATCTGAGGTTCAAATTGGTCATAAGGAAGCCTAGGATGCCATTGAACACCAAGCAAAGCAGAAAAAGGAAGTTAGATGTCCTGGCAGAAGTTTCAGAATACATGGATTGATTGCATGAGGACATGCAAAAGCTTTGCAGTGGGGGTATGTTGAGCCCTAAAGATGTCCTTTCCTTTCACCAAATTTCACTTCATTCCATTTTTCCTTTATCATTTATAGGCTTAAAATATCAATAGGAATGATTAAATTCACTTTAAGAATGCATGCAATGACTGACTTATTATACTTTTGTGGTTTTGTTGTCGTAGTGATTTTTTATCAGACTTAGCTACAGAATGCAGCCATTCTGTAGCTAGTCGCATATTCCGCAGCCATATTTATGTTCACACAGGTTACAGGTGTCATTTGAAATAAAAACACATATGGTTAAATTCCAGAACACTCCTACATCATTCCTTGCCCTTTACGAAGGTTGAGCAAAAATTTTCAAGTAGTTATGCACGTGGAGAAAACCAAAACTAAGAAGTAGACTTCTACAAGGATAAGGACTCTGCAGGTGTCTTCAGCAAAATACGAGTCCTCAATAGGAGTTCTAGTTCAATTTTGATTGTAAAAGACACCTATGCCTATTTATCCTCAATGAAATTTATGTATTTTCTTATAAGAATAACTCGGTGAACCGAGAAACAGTTAGTTGATGTTTTGTTATTAGTTCTCAAAGACTGTGATACTCTGTTTCTGAGCATTTTTCCTTTAATGAAAGAAGTATAACTTTAATGTATGATCTGAAGCAATTTTAAGGAGTTAAGGATTCGTGTTCCAATCTGATGGTAGAGGGCCCCTACTGTCCGAAAGGCTTTGTGCATATTTTCTAGATAAGTGACCTTTAGCTCTGTTTCGTTCTTAATCTAGGCAGTTTTTCTGAGCATCATGTTTTATGTTTACTTACATCGAATATTACAGTCAATCCTGTTCTCATGAACTGTTCCAATATATCACTAACACGTGAATGAGATATAGTTGTAGTACTTCGGAGGTTAATTGCATTTTAGTTTAGTTCTGTTCATTGTATTTCAAGTTTTATTAGTTAATTGCATTCTAGTCCTGTTAATTAGACTTAAAAGACCCTCATTATTTTACAAGTTGCTCTTGTTCTTAATCTCTTCTAACACATCATTATCATATGGACAAGAATTAGTTATATCATTTTGAGTTCTTGACTATTCTGCAATTTCTCATAATTTTACAAACAGCCTTTTTCCAAAGTTATTCCAAGAGATCTCTAACCCTTGAATGAGGCTTAATAGTAACATTTTGAGTTGCAGAATGGGTTAATTCTAGTGTCATAAGCTATTTTAGCATAGGGTTCCTTACTGTGTTGCAGATAATCTTTTCTCAAAATGTTCCAACAAATTTCTAACAATGGATGAGATTTTCTCTGTGATATTTTAAGTTGTTGTTTACTAAAGAGAACCTCATTACATCAAACTTATCCTTTTTTTCAAATTGTTCCAACATACCTCTAATGAATTGAATTGGACTGAGTTTAATGTTATGAGTTACTTTTCCTGTCAAGCTTTACAATCTGTGGATTAGCATTTTCTGTTCTTAGGTGCCATACATACTTTAGAGTAGATTTTTCTCTGTTTTAGTGTGATCAATAACTTCTCTTTGCCAATAATTTAGTTCTTTTCCTCTGACAACCATATAATCGAAATATAAACAAGTATATTTACTCATAAAATACCAAGGAGAAAGAGCTATTATTGATGATTTCATAGGTTGACCAGGTATGAGACTTCCATGAACCACTCGACCATAGACTAGGTTGAACCAAATCTTTCTTTCATCCAATCAGCCTCGTGCCATATTCAAAGCATGAATGTGGGATCTCATAAAAAAAATCAATCAAAACCAAACCATGGATTCCAGATGCCAAACCGCCTCAACACTCAACTAGTGATTCCACCACACGATCAGAAATCAATAACCATCACCAGATTGGCCTCTACCCAAGTTGTACAGGGCTCCAGAGCATTTGTTCCAACCAGGGCTTCTAGGATTATTAACTCAACCCACAGTTTCCGCTGGGCTTCCAAATCATTTTCCAACCATGGCTTCCATGACTAGTAACTCAACCCACCAATGGCTCCAAAATCATTTTTCCAACCAAGGCTTCCAGGACTAGTAACTCAACCCAAGTTTGTACAGGGCTCCAGAGCATCCGTTCCAACCAGGGCTCCCAGGACTATTAACTCAACCCACAATTTCGGCTGGGCTTCTAAATCATTTTCCAACCATGGCTTCCATGACTAGTAACTCAACCCACCAATGGATCCAAAAGCATTTTTCCAACCAAGGCTTCCATGACTAGTAATTCAACCCAAGTTTTTAAAGGGCTTCCAAAGAATTTATCCAACCAATGCTTCCAAGAACTAACAACTAAACCCACAACCAAAGGCACAAGAAAACCAACCAGAAAACAAAATTAAAACCCAAAACACCATGTCTATCTAGGAAATGGCATGATTAAGAAAAACCACTATGAATCCAGGCAATCCTCCATGCCAATGACAAATCATAACCAAATAACCACATGTATATGCCATGCATTCCAAAAATAGTAAGAGAATCATACATGCAACTCGGTACCTACAAGCAAAACTCGTTGTAGTTGATGATCCTGATGTCCTCTTGCACTTTCCTACTTTTCCTTTTCCTTCTTGCTCCAAATCCCAAGTATGCCACAATCCTCCAAGAGTGCTCCAGGAAAAATCTAAGTGTCCAAGAGTATGAGAGAGAGAATAGAATGAGAGCTCCAAAACCGAAATGAAAAAAGTCAATAACTAAACCTCATAAGCATTTTTATTAATGAGGTCTCTATTTTCTTCAATTTTCCATTATTTTCCTCCATTTTCCTCCTCACATGCAACATGAGAACTTTCACCTCCCTTTTCTCCTATTTTCCATTATTTTCATAAATAAATGCCAATAAATGCCACTTTTCCTTTCCAAAGCCTTAGTTATTTCCTTTTCCAGTTTCCATAGCCATAATAAACCATATGAACACCCACACTAGCCTTTTTTTCCCAACATTCAGCTTGGAATACGTGTCCCATGACCAAGGTCTTATTTTACCTTTATTAAATTTTACATGGATTTTTTACCAAAGTTGTTATAGAACCTTCCCACTTGGGGGAACACTATCCTCGGTTTTCAATAACACATACAACCAATAAGACTGTTGAAAGTAAAACATACTTCCCATGGAGCTTTATAACTTAGGTCATTGTAGTATTTACAATCATCGACTTGCTGAGAAGAAAACCAACATGACAACATAACAACATGACAACCATAATGACATGACACCAAACCACTTATCGGAGCTTTATAACACAATTCATGATGGTATTTACATCCATATACATATGCACATGTACTGAAACATCATACCAAGCATAAACCAAAGACATATATGAAGGAAATTCCCTCAACCAACAAATAGAGAAGGATACATAGCCCACATCTAATATGTCATCTCCCATGTAGCTTCATTGGGCCCAAAGTGCTTCCACTACACTTTAACCTGCTCGATTGCTCGGTTCCAGAGCATGAACATATTTCTCCTCAAAATTCACTAAGGTTTTTCATATAATTCTCCTTCTAGACCCACCTACAATTAATACAGACCACTTAATCACATGATCAACATATTTAACATACTTTTTAAGCAATGACACATGGAAAACATCATTAAATTTCACTGTAAGAGGCATTACAAGTTGATATACTAATATTCTAATCCTTTCAAGAATATTGAAAGGTCCACAATACCAAGGTGCCATCTTGGCACATGATCCAATCTGCAATGAGCTCTTCTTGGTCTTGATGTGTAGGTACAAATGTTCCCCAGCCTGAAACTACTTAAACAACCTGTTCCATTATGCATAAATTTTCTCTCTATCATGTGCTACCTTTAGAATCTTCTTGATTACCTTCATTTATCGTTCCATCTCTGCCAACATATATGGTCCTATCAATACCTTGTTAACTGGATCAATCCAACTAATAGGATTATTACAACTCCACCCATAAAGTGCCTCAAATGGACTCATCCTCAAAGAATCTCGATACCCATTGTTGTAAGAAAAATATACCATTGGAAGATACTCTTCCTAGTTTCATTTTTTATGCATCAGATACACCCTCAACATGTCCTCCATTATCCTATTGACCATCTCTGTCTTCCTATTTGTTTGTAGATGATAAGTTGTGTTGAAGCCCAAATTTGTACCCAAACCTGAAAATAACTCTTTCCAAAATCTCTAAGTGAACTTAACATCCCTTTCTGACAAAATATTCTTCAAGACACCATGCAACCTCACTACATATCTGATGAAAACTTGTGCTACATCGTTGGTTGAATAAGTAGAATTCACTGGAATGAAGTGTGCTACCTTTTTCAACCTGCCAACCACAACCATAATCAAGTCATGTTGTCTATATGTCCTCGACAAACCTGTGATTAAGTCCATGGAAATGACATCCCATTTCCACTCTAGAATTGAGATCGGTTGTAGTAACCCACCTAAATGCTTACACTTTTCCTTTTCCTGTTGACAATCCAAGATTCTCGCCACGAACTCTACCACTTCTTTCTTCAATTTCTCCTAGTAGTAGAACTTCTTCACCATTATCAGTGTATTCTAATATCTTGGGTGATATGAATATGGTTTCACATGAAAATCTCTCAAGATAAGCTTCTTGAGCTTGCTTTCATATAACACATATATCATGTCCCTAAATCTGACCAAGCCATCTGTTGTGAGATAGTAGTCCACATCATGTGCACCTATACCTGCACCTACACATGTACCTGTACTTGTGCATGTGCCTGTACCTGTACTCTATTGTAGCTTGTGCCTGAGCTCAATGTACATGTTATCCTATTGACCTTCTTGTAAATTTTTCCCATAAGAACTCATATTTGTATCCGCCTACTAAGAGCATCTGCAACCCTATTGTATTCACCTTTAATATACTTGATCTCAAAGTTGAACTCGTTGATCATGGCCAACCATCTAGTTTGCCTGGCATTCAAACTTGGTTGATCAAATAGGTACCTCAATCCACTGTGATTGCTCATCAGTTCAAATATCCTACCAAAAAGATACTTCCTCCACGTCTTTAATGCATGGATGATCGTTTCCAACTCAGATCATGTGTCGGATAATTTTCTCATGCTCATTCATTTTTTTTGATTCATAGCATACTTCCTGTCCTTCCTGCATAAGAAATCCACCAAGTTCTCTCTTGCAAGCATCTGTGCATACCAAAAACTCTTTATCTAGATCTACAATCTTTAGCAATGGAGAATTTGTTAGCAACTGTTTCAAATGCTCAAAACTTGTTGGACATTCTTTTGTCCATTCGAATTTCTTACCTCTTTGGTGCAATGACGTGATAGGATATGCAATGAAAGAGAATTTCCTGATGAACCTCTACAGTAACCTACTAACCCCATAAATGATCTTATATTATCCACATTCCTAGGAGCTTCCAATTCCATGGTATCCCTTATGTTTTTTGGATCCACTACTATACCTTCCTTGGAAACCACATGTACCAAGTAATGTACCTTTGTCTAAAATAAACTGCATTTTCTAAGCTTAGAAACAACTGATGATCTATTAGAAATATCAACATTGATACTAAATGTTCATCATTCTCTTCCTCATTATTAGAATATACCAATATATCATCAATTAATACAATAACAAAATTTTCCAGATATGCAACACACTATTCAACAAGCGCATAGAAGTAGTTAGAGCATTAGTTAAACCAAAAGGAACTACAAAAAATTCATAATGTTCATACTTGGTCCAGAAAGTTTTCTTATGAATTTCATCTTATTTAATGCATACTTGATGATATCCTGATCTCATATCAATCTTTGAGAACAATTTTTCTCCCTTAAATTGATCGAACAAGTCATCAATCCTCGGCAATTGATACTTGTTATTAATGGTCACCTTGTTCAACTTCTTTTAATCAATGAATAAATTAAGGGTACCATCCTTCTTCTTCAAAAATAATATCGGTGCACCCCATGGTGATACACTTGGCCTAATGTATTATTTGTAAATAATTTCCTTTAACTGCAGCTTCAACTCTACTAACTCCCATGTGCTCATCATGTATGGTGTCTTTTATGTTGGTGTTGCCCCTAGTACGAACTCAATAGAAAAATACACTTCCCTATGAGGTGGTAACTATGAAATCTCTGCAGGAAATACATACTGAAACTTTTGTAGAAATGATTACCTTATCAAGACATTTGTATCCTCAAATTCCTTACCTTTGTCACTGCAAATATTCGTTGCAAATAACACACACCCTTTCGTGCGACTACGCTTCGTCTACATATTTTTTACCATTCTAACTGATGTTTTCTTCTTCTTACCCCGCAAGACTCTCTATTATCCATTTTCATCCAAGCAATCAATATATTTGTCAATAATTCCACTTTGGTCCTGTGGCGATACAACCATTCCATGCCCAAAAGCATGATATACAAACCCAACGAAAATACATTCAAATGTGTTGATGTAGACATCAATTTAACTCAAATCCACAAGCTCTCACCCAATGATGAACTCACTTCCTTGTACCTGTATCCAACTACACTAACCAAGACTCTGCATGCACTTCCTTATTCAAAACACACTTATCCACCAAGCCAGGATTAACATAACTATGAATAGATCTAGGGTAAATCAAAATAGAAAGAACTTAATCACAAATATTACCTTCCATCTCAATAACAAACACCTGGTGATTTGATTTCCTATTATCCAATGCCGCATAGATTCGAGGAACAATCTCTCCAACATCCCCCAGTGTTTGCGCTTCCTGGACACTGTAGATCTGCGGTCTACCACCCTAATGTTGTGGACAATCTCTCATGTGATGATCTTTTCCACAAGTACAACACTATATAGGCCTCCAGCCTACACCCTTTTTCTTCTCCTCAAACTGAAATTCCTGTCCTTTGTCAGATGCATTGAGCTTCTTGTGTGGTCTTGCATTCTCTTTTTCACCCATATCATGAGGCCTTGCTCGCTTCTTATCCCCTTTCCCTTTATTCAAGTTGCATTACCTTTCTAGTCCATTTTAGTCTTAGATTTGCGCTTTGATTTCTCATAACAATGATTTAGCTTCTAGATGGCCTCCTCCAATGATCTAGGCTTATTGAACTCAATCATGTCTTTGAATGTTTTCAGAAACTCACTTTTGTATCTCTAAATCTTGGCCTTCTCATCCTTGAGGTAAGGCACATATCTCAACAACTCTAGAAATCTACTAGTGTACTCTTTATGGATCATAGACCCCATATTTATCTCATAGAATTATTTTTTCCTGTCTTCATAGTATCTCTCTGATAGATATGTATTCCTAAATAGTCTCTCGAATTCATTCCAAGTCAAATCCTCCTCATAAATATCTCTAATGTTATTTACATCTTCCAACCATATATCTCCTTTACCTTTAAAACTAAATGTAGTTATTCTAGCATTCATGTTCTCTGAGTACTTATTAAATCCAGGAAACCATGCTTATGCATCCCTTGTTTTCTTAATTTCCCCATCGAATGTAGGTGTTTTTTATTTCTTGAACTCATCCAGAAAATATCCCCTATCACTCCTCATGTAAGGATGATAACGATGATGACCATGATACCTCTCAGAACCAGAAGTAGAATGGTACCTGTGTCCATCACACCTCCTATCTAGAGTATCCAAGAACCTTCCATCCCTAATCGTGTCATATCTATCTGAATTGTGCCCACTATGGAGTCTACTTCCATAGGCCCCGTTAGTCCTATCCTCTTGTCCATAGTTGATCCGAAGTTGTCCCTATCTCTGCAATTCTGACAAACATTGAAGAATTATTGCATTGAATTTTGCTTGTTTCTCTTATGCCTGCATTATTCTGTCATTATATGCTTTGTAAATATTTATGTATTCCTTCAAAGTCCTAAATATGTCTTCTAAGTCATAAGAGTTCCCAACACCACATTTCTCATCTGATTCATAGGGACAATATTTGTAGTTTACCATCTTGTTAGTCATATTTGATCTCTTCTTCCTGCAAGGTATATTATGTCAGCTAAACCAAATCATAAACAAACTAGTGTACCTTAGTATAGTTTGGGGAGGATGTATCATCTGCAAAACCGACTAGATTAGCACAATACATATATAAACATTATCAGATCAACATATAAGCATCTTTTTAGCCATTATCCAATTATCAATGCATGACTATGCTAACCACATACCATGACTTCATGCACAACGACCATCATCCAGCCAATGTACTATGCATAAAAACATGTAGAAACTAACACACATAACCAATGCATGAAATACATACACTCACAACAAATACATTCAAAAACGACACCATTAACTTTCATATGGAGACACCACTGCAATCATGACCAATGCCATGCATACACAACAAGCACATAGACCACAAGCACAAGGACCTATATGCAACTAACATGTACATGCGAAAACACATGCATCCAAGGGAAATGGAAACCATACATCTCCTAAGGAGAACAGAACCATGATCTGATACCACTCGGTGGTATAAATTATCACAAAAAGAGAACGAAAACTAGACATCATCCAAAGAGAAAGGAACTCTCTCTGATACCACTCTGTAACACCCTCCTCGCACATCTACCTAAGTAACCAGCCAATCGGGGTAAAAATGTGAATAAGAGTTACTATGATATGATTTAAATCCCTATATATCAGTTAAGGAAGTCAAACCAACAGAACACAACCATTCCAACCTTCTACACATGCAAAAAAACACCCAGGATTCATCCAACCCATCCAGGTGAACATCCCCTGAGAAAAAATGGCATTTTGATATATTAAACCCTCAGTCACTCCCTTTAAATGGGCATGCATGCGACTGGGACCCTTTACTCGCTCCCAGAGCAAGGCGTTCCTATGACAGGGGACTTTTACAGGTAGTTTTATGTCAACGACTCCAAATTTTATGCCACTTTTTCGGGGCTAGGACTCAGGCCACTCCCTAGAACTCCATGAAACTTCCAAAAATAGAAAATAACATCGAAAAAATGATACAAATGCAAATACTTAAATAAGGACTTGATTGGACCCCTACTAGCCATGATAGGAATTTCATCAAACATGTCACAAATATATATTATACATGTTTAAACAACAGATTTAAGAATAGGGGTCTCACACTTATCTAAGAATCATTAAGAAGCATTGATTCCTCATCAAAATAACTACATTACCATATATTAATCTATACATTCATTGTACATACATTGATTAACCAAAACATGATGAGAGCCATGTTGGCTGGATAAATCGATCTAGCAGACAAGACCGATCTCCCTAGTATCAGAAGATAGTCTAGCAACAAACAGACAATTAAATCTATCTTTCTCTATATATCTCACGATTTATAAGTAAATGCTACAAAGGTGTTACAATCCTAGATCCAACGCTTGTTTGTAGTAGTCTTCTTTCAGTCGCCCGAAAGAGTTACGTTCGAAGACCTGCATTCACAAACAAACAAACATCAAATAGAACCTACATAGCATATATTCATAAATCATATCCATTATGGTGATCAAGGAATCCATAAAATAAACAATCAGATGACAGCTTATTGAGAAAAACAAACTTATTTGTATTAACTTTGAAATAGTAGAAGAACCTTACAACCTTTTCAGCCTTGATGTTGAACAAGTCCTTCTGGGGTCCGAAGCAGGAATTTCCTCTACTTTGATAGGTCTTTCACTCTTCCAACTGAGATACATATAGTTATGTAATCTTTCCTCATAAAATCTCAGCTAAAGGAGTCTAAGTTCCAACAGCACTTTACCTCAAATAACACTAAAGCTTGAACTCATCAATTGTTTAGTTGTAACCCTTTGAGGTTGCCCAATGCCTATTTTTATAGTGCAAAAGAGGAGGTTACAGTTCCACCTATGAAAGGATAGAATCCTCCTTCAAAGGGATAAGCTCCTCACATCAAGGGGTTAGCTCCTTAAGGCATGGGATACATGAACCTGAAAAGAGCGGACTTGCCACTGCAAGATTCCTTCCAGAAGCTTCTAGAAATTACTGAAATTGAGCTTTTTAGAGTTAACTTGTGCCCTTTTAATATTTTACAGGGTTCCACACCCTTAACACAGAGAAATTGCGGTCAAGTACGCAGGAGACATGACCATTAGGTGTGGGACCAGGTGTGGGACCGCAGGTAAGACAAAGAGAAAGTGCGATACCAGAGTTTTAGAGACTTTTGAGAGCTTTTCTCTTATTTTCAAGGCTTGATATGAGGAACTGATGTTTTTAGACTTGCAAAGGAGGAAAGTATGAGTGATAATGAGCTCATACGGACAACGAAATGTCAAGGTGACAATTTTCAGTGCAAAAAATAAATCCTAAAGTGAAAAGTCTGTAATAGATGAAGATAGAGTCTGTCATGTATGAAGAATGAAGTACTTTATCATTTCAAGGATCATCCTGTGGACACCCCAGTTGGAACCTGTAAAAAAATTCAATGCAAAATATATATATGTAGACATATCATCGCTAAGGTAGGCATTCCCATACTCAGATCAAAACTAACTAGAAAACTGACTTAAATTGTTCTGATACAGGAATTATTTTTCAATGCATCAACAATATAGACATGTGTAGACACAGTATGGACGCAACCATCTGTTTATGAATAGTCCACTGTATAAATGAATAACAAAATTCCTCGTAGCTTGGGTGGTAGAAACTAGATCCAAGGTCTTGATTTCCGCTTCCCGAACTAGTACGATTCTATCCATGTGAATGAATGTGTCAAAGTCAAACATGGTAGAAACCACTTGATTACCAGTCAATAATGTGAACTGTTAACAAGTATGACAATAACCACCAGTAATTTCAATGGCCCTCAAAGTACTCAGTACAATCCATGAAATGTGAATGAATGAGTTGAAGTCGAACATGTCACAGAGTCATTCAATCGAAGGTCAATGATGCAACCTGTCGTCGAAGGCGAGAAACCTACCATTGAGGCATGCAGATTTCAAGGTACTGACAATTTCTAGATCGAATTCCTAGACAATGAGTTGTCGTCGATAGAAAGTGATCCGTCGTAGGCAAGCCCACAACACAAAATCATAGATCAAGTTTTGAAGAAATATATTGGTAAGGACTGATTCAGGGATGGTCAAAATGGAAGACAAATATCTTGCAGATGAATGGTTTATTTAAACTGACCTCTTGAACACATAACGACACTGCAGATGGCTTGGTGACAATTGACCCAAAGCTAATACCCAGAAACCGGTTGAAGACTTTGAATATGGTTTGATTAACTTTTAGGAAAAGGATTTTCCCAACCCAGGTGAATAAAAGTGTCGTGTTCAAGAGTGGTTAATGGTTTTACGAATAGTCAAAATGTAACAAACAGGTTCGTTTTTCTCTCTTTTTCCCCACCATTTCTGGCAAGCACCTCTTTATTTTGTGACAAGCTTAAGGAGGATAACATTTTCTTGTTTATAAGCTCATCCTTCGGATCAGTCCAACTTAGTTTAAGATTCGAACCCTAAGAAGGAGTGGTTCGTTCCTGCTTAAAATTGAATAGGTCCTTTACTGTTAAATTTTAACGAGTCCAGTATAAGAGAAACTCGGTTATTTTCAATTTTTAGGGAGTCAGAAGAAAAAACTTAAGAAAACTCCATGGGTGCACTTTTTCGTAAATTTAGTCTCTCGAGCCCGAAAAAGGATAAAATAATGCGGGAGAGAACTCTATTGACCGTAATTAGTCAACGTATACCTTTTTCGTAAATAGTCCATTTCAATCCGTAAAAGGGGTAAACTTATATTGAAAGGACGATCTTTCATTTATTTTAACGAGTTCGAATAATCAAGTGCTCGACAATCTTTTCAATTTTTGAGAGTCTAAAAAAGGCTTAAAAGATGACTCCAAGGTTTCGCTTTTTCGTAGATTTTTGAAAGAGTCTCAAAAAGTGATGAAAGTATGCCTTGTAGTTTTGATTTTTTTGTAAATTTTAACAAGTTCGAAAGAGTGATAAAAATGTACTCATATGGCTAACTTTCAATTTAATTTACGAGTAGTAAAATATGGAAAGAACTCGGCATTTTCATGTGTTTTACGAGAACGAAAAATAGCAAAATCATCTCGGAATTTTCATGAGTTTAACGGGTCTTGAAAATAACCAAAATTGACTCGAGATAGGTTTCATTTTTACAAAATCTTGAAATAGAGAAAAACTATGCTTCAGATAGGTTTTAATGCCCCCCAAGCGTAAATTCTAGATTGCATGCCCCCCCGGCTTCATTTCATTCAACTAAAAATACTATTGGTAATTAATAGTTAGATGGAATGAAGGTTCATTTACGAGATCATATGAAAGACCCGACCTAAGAAAATTATGCAAAAACTGAAACAACTAACCTAAATATACAACTTAACATTTACGAGATCTAGTCAAAGACTCGACTCAATTAGGGGAGGATTTGTTTCATTTTGTAATGAGCTTGACACAGGAAAATAACTATGCTCATGGCAAAGTGTTTCATTTTTTAACGAGGTTTACACAGTAAAAGGAACTTTCCTCTTGATCCACTGATTCATTTTAACGAGGTTGACATAGTAAAAGGAACTTTCCTCATATCTAATTCATTTTTTACGAGGTTGACTCAGTAACAGGAACCATCTTCAGAAACTACTTATTTCTAATCTATTAATATACTCTCTACAATCTACCTACTGATTCATTTTTAATGAGGTTTACACCAGAAAAGAACTGTCCTCATACCTGATTAATTTTTAAGCGAGTTTGGCTCAGTAACAGGAACTATCCTCTGACCAACTGATTCATTTTTTAACGAGGTTGACACAGTAAAAGGAACTATCCTCATACTCACTGATTCATTTTTTAACAAGGTTGACACAGTAAAAGGAACTCTCCTCACGGATACGTGTTTCATTTTTTAACGAGGTTGGCACAGGAAAAGGAACTATCCTCACCAAACCTCTTGATCATGGCTTCAAAATAGAAGAAACACATGTCAAGGGACACACCTCGATCATGGCCTTCAAGAGGTCTTCATCAGATGGAAGAATAATTCTCTGGAAGGAACACATGTCAAGGGACTCAAAAGGGATAAGAACATCGCGTTCAAATAATCCCATAGAGTTTTTCATGTCAATTATCGGAACTAAGTCAAAGGAATTCGAGCAAACAGTGAGAGGCTCGCTTGCATCGGTAACTGAAAACATGGGACTAGTTGCCACATAATTAACCCGTGGCAGGGTAGATACCAATTTCTTATCAGGAACATTTAGGGGTGTCAGATTATTGGTATTTGAATCAAGACTAGGGAACGAAAGCTGGTCTACAGTCACAATATTTCCATTGTGAGGGAAAGACATCACGCAAAAGAGTGTCGATATGATAGCTTTCATTACATAGAAATAATATCGCCCAAGGAGTAAATTGAAATCCAAGGGGCCTCGAACTACCATAAGATCAATACAAATAGTTTTACCTTCCAAAGTAATAGAAAACTTAGGAAGGATCCCTAAAGGTTCACTAATAATTCTGTTAAAAGCTTTCAGATTCTGCGTAATAGGCACAAGCTGAGGGGAACCCAAAGCTTTCCAAGCAGTTGAGGATAAAATACTAATAGAAGCACCTTCATCTACATGTGTGCGGCATATGCTCCTACCACCAGCCTTCAAAATGATTTGGAAAGGGATGGAGGAAGGAAGACAAGATTCTGTCAGTCTATTCCAATCAAAGGAAAAGACCTCAATACTTGGAGGGGATTCTGTAGAAACAGGTAAAATGCCCCCTGGCATAGAATAATTTGATGTAACAAGAAGAACCTGAGCGATATGATGTTCACTCTCTACAGGGAGAATGGGATCGACCGAACGTGAAATCAAGTCGACCACTTGATCAACAAAAGGATCATCAACCTGATTGATATGAGTTTCACTTTCCAATGGAGGAGTGGGATTGACTGTACTTGGAATTAGATCAATCATTCCATCAGTTGACGGTAGGGTGGGAGAAAGTTGATGGTAACCAGTTGGAAGTTCTTGCTGTGGAACAGTAAGGTTTTCCAACAATTTTGAGGCTTCATCCATGTGAGGGAAAATGTGAGTTTGATGACTCCCTTTGCACAATTTACAAGGAAACCTAACTTTACCCTTTTTCCCAGGAACCTGACTATCACTGGTTGATGGATCAAGGGAAAGTTGATGATATTTTTCTGACCATACTTCCAAGACCTTTGGAATACCAAGGCAATTGATAAGGAAGTGGTCACCCTTACAAAGCCTGCAAGGGTATTTGGGTTTACGATGCATGTTGGAGGTTTCCTCAACACTACTAACATTTACAACCATGGTTGGTTGGTTGACTTATTTCTTATCTTGCTTCTTCTTCCTCTTCTTCTTCCCTTTCTTCTTCTTCTCAGTCACCTGGTTACTAGCATCAAGGCTTTTACCAAGCAAAGAGGAAGAAAGGGAAGAAGACATATTGGGTGAAGAAGGTAAAGGGTCAACAGAAGGTTGGCGATGTTGAGATGGTGAACTCTATTGAGGTGAAGCATTTGGTTTAGGTGGAACAATTGGAGTATTCGGGGCCAACGAAGTTGAAAATAACCATATCGATAAACCTATTGTAAATCCAGGTAATGACAATGTCGCCATATGAGGAGGACCAAAATTTCCAAAGCAAGGAAAAGTACTAGGATTATCATTAAGAGGGGTTCCTTGGTTGGTAAATTCCGGAACAATTGCCATTATATTCAACTTCAATGAATTTTATTAACAATTTAAAACTAAAATTAACAATTCACAATTCACACCTAACAATTAAAATTCACAATTCACACTTATGGTCTCTAAAATTAAAAACAAACAAATGAACACGCGCTATCAAATCTAGGAGTCAAACCACACACAAATAGTAGATTCCCACACTAAAAACACTAGTTGTCATGAAATCCAACATCGTAGAATTTAAATGCAGAAATGGCGGTTGGAACAGTTACCCCGACAACCTGCTTAATGAAACAGACCGGTGCAAGTTTCTCCAATATACCATTTCGAGTGAAGATAACCCTCCAGAGATTCCAAGTGAGTCTAGCCGATGTCTGCTCTAGATACTGTGGGATCTTCCCTCCACCGTCACCTTGGGAAAGAATCCTATAGATTATGGCCACTATAGTTACCAACAGAAACAAATATACCTGGGGGAACAGTCTATGATCCGACACACACGCAAGGGCAGAGTAACAAAGCTCAATCACCTTGAAGGCTCCTTGACATAATCCAAGGTTTACAGACAAGTGACCCCAGGCTCCTCGACAATGGTCAATCCGAGGTTTACCGTTGTTAATACGTGTATATCTGCTATCGTTCCCAATGAGGAAGGATTGATTACCTCACTGGTTCAGATATGATCTCGTGCTTGACTCCTTTAAGAGGAGTTTCCCAGAGCATACATGCTACTATTGGAATTTTCCTACCACAATACTTATCTACTTGTTTGTTTTTACTATCTTGGAGAGTTAATTACTCCCTAATCCAAGATACTAGCCTAAACTATATTGGTGATAAGAACCCTAGAAATAGAAAAAATTACTAGTTCAATTTTAATTAAGCGTTGTTTTTATGGCTGTTCTTACTCAAAGGGTAAATGGATATGAAACCAATGGTGTTATGACCCGATCCAAAACTGAATGCAATCGAACATGATAATGTAATATTTTCAATTCGATGAATCCTAATTAAAGTATGGAGAGAGTTTCTATTCACTTCCAACAATGAAAAAATTGATAAATAAGAGAAAATATAACAATTTCTCCAATGCACTAATTTCATCAAGAAGAACTAATGCTAATCAATTCCATATTTTTTTATTTGTGTTTTTAAAACAAGCATAAAAACATGTAGATTAAAATCAAATAAAACTGATCTAAATCTATGATCGATTTTTCAGAATGTAAACCATGCAATTGTAATCTATGTGCAATTCTCTTGAAAAGTATGAAAATGTAATCTATGCACATTTTTCACTCATATTCTGAAAATGAGAATTCTAATTATGCAAATGTGATCTATGCAAGAGAATTCTCAAACACAAGATGATTCTAATGTAATCTAAGAACCAATCAAGTGCAAGTAAAGAAAATTTGGTGAGAGTTCCAAAGATCAAAAATAAAAATACTCAAAGGCGATTAACACTCATACACAATTTACCCCCCCCCCCGGCGAAGGAGGGGGAATTTTTTTTTGCAAAAACAAAATCAAAAAGATGAAAATTTGTGAAAATACTGAGACAAACCTCCAAGTAATGACCAAAGGAAATCAAATTAATAATTTCTCAAAAAAGAGACTCAAAATACCCAATTAACTTAACGGAGATTGATGAGATGAAAAATTTCCGAAAGAAACTCATAAACAAGGCTTTTTGACAGAAAAATACAGATATGGGTAGATGCTAAGAATCCTAAATTAAATCTAAACTCAAACTAGAAGGAGAAATCTTAAGTTTTTCAAAAATTTTACAGGGTCTGCAGGCCCCAGAGCAAACAGGTGCGGTCCCACACTAGTTACTCAAGGAAAGTACAGAGATGCCCGCATTGTGTGTGAAGACAAAGTGCAGTCCCCAAAAAACTTCAAGAAAAACAAAAAATTTCTAAATTTTTTTGAAATAAAAGTAAAACTAAGCTACCCAAGCCAGTATACATCAATAAAAAACCAGAAAAAACCATTTTCTCAAGTCAAAATAAAAGAAAAACCAAAAATCAAATTCTTATCCCCAGCGGAGTCGCCAATTTGTTGGCCGGATAAATCGATCTTGTGGACAAGACTGATCTCCCTAGTATCAGAAGATAGTCTAGCAACAAACAGAAAATTAAATCTATCTTTCTCTAGATATATCACGATTTATAAGTAAATGCTACAAAGGTGTTACGATCCTACCTCGATCTGACGCTTGTTTGTAGTAGTCTTCTTTCAGTCGCCCGAAAGAGTTACGTTCGAAGACCTGCATTCACAAACAAACAAACATCAAATAGAACCTACATAGCATATATTCATAAATCATATCCATTATGGTGATCAAGGAATCCATAAAATAAACAATCAGATGACAGCTTATTGAGAAAAACAAACTTATTTGTATTAACTTTGAAATAGTAGAAGAACCTTACAACCTTTTCAGCCTTGATGTTGAACAAGTCCTTCTGGGGTCCGAAGCAGGAATTTCCTCTACTTTGATAGGTCTTTCACTCTTCCAACTGAGATACATATAGTTATGTAATCTTTCCTCATAAAATCTCAGCTAAAGGAGTCTAAGTTCCAACAGCACTTTACCTCAAATAACACTAAAGCTTGAACTCATCAATTGTTTAGTTGTAACCCTTTGAGGTTGCCCAATGCCTATTTTTATAGTGCAAAAGAGGAGGTTACAGTTCCACCTATGAAAGGATAGAATCCTCCTTCAAAGGGATAAGCTCCTCACATCAAGGGGTTAGCTCCTTAAGGCATGGGATACATGAACCTGAAAAGAGCGGACTTGCCACTGCAAGATTCCTTCCAGAAGCTTCTAGAAATTACTGAAATTGAGCTTTTTAGAGTTAACTTGTGCCCTTTTAATATTTTACAGGGTTCCACACCCTTAACACAGAGAAATTGCGGTCAAGTACGCAGGAGACATGACCATTAGGTGTGGGACCGCAGGGAAGACAAAGAGAAAGTGCGATACCAGAGTTTTAGAGACTTTTGAGAGCTTTTCTCTTATTTTCAAGGCTTGATATGAGGAACTGATGTTTTTATACTTGCAAAGGAGGAAAGTATGAGTGATAATGAGCTCATACGGACAATGAAATTTCAAGGTGAAAATTTTAAGTGCAACAAGCCATACATTATCACTGTCATAAAAATCAGTCATAACCAGCATATAACGAACAAAAATTTCAAGGATATAATGGCCATATAAACCACATATAAACAAGTATATTTACCGATAAACTACCAAGGAGAAATATCTCTTATTGATGATTGAATAGGCTGACCAAGTATCGGACTTACACTAACTAGCTGACCATAGATTAGGTTGAACCAAATATTTCTTTCAGCCAGTCACCCATGTGCCATATTCCAAGCATGAATGTGGGATCTCATAAAAAAATCAATCAAAACCAAACTAGGGCTTCGAGAGGAAAAACCACCTCAACCCTCTAACCATCACCATATTGGTCTCTACCCAAGTTTTATAGGACATCAGAGCGTCTGTTCCAACCAGGGCTTCCAAGACTAGTAACTCAACCCACAATTTTTGTTGAGATTCCACAATGTTTGTCCAACTAAGGCTTCCAAGACTAGTAACTCAACCCATTAAGGGTTTCCAAAGCATTTTTCCAACCAAGGCTTCTAGGACTAGTAACTCAACCCAAGTTATACAGGGATTCTAGAGTGTTTGTCCAACCAAGGCTTCCAGGAACTAATAACTCAACCCACAGCCAAAGGCAAAAGAAAACCAACCAAAAAACAAAAGTAAAACCCACAACACCATGGATATCCAACAAATAAAAAGGATAGGAAAAACCATTTTCAATCTAGGAAATACTCCATTTCACTGTCAAATCATAACCAAATAACCACATAAATATGCAATGCATGCCAAAACTAGTAAGAGAACCATACATGCAAATCGGTACCTACAAGAAAAACTTGTTGTAGTTGTCAATCCCGATGTCCTCATGTGCTTTACTACTTTTCCTTTTCCTTCTTTCTCCAAATCCTAACTATGCCACACTCCTCCAAGATTTCTCCAAGAAAACTCTAAGTGTCCAAGAGTATGAGAGAGAGAATAGAATGAGAGCTCCAAATCAAAACTGAAAAAAGTCTATGAACTGATACTCAAAGTACTTGTTATTAATTAGGCCTCTAATTTCTTCAATTTTCCATTATTTTCCTTCATTTTTCTCCTCACATGCAACCTATGACCTTTCACCTCCCTTTTCTCCTATTTTCCATTATTTTCATAAATAAATGCTAATAAATGCCACTTTTCCTTTCCAGAGTCTTAGCCATTTCCTTTGCAATTTCCATAGCCATAATAAGCCATATGAACACCCACACTAGGATCTTTTTCCCAGCATTCAACTTGGAATACGTGTCCCATGACCAAGGTCTTATTTTACCTTTATTAACTTTTACATGGATTTTTGACTAGGGTTGTTACAATTCATGTACTAAAAAAACATAATGAGAGCCATGACTAATATTTGTCATAAAACCATGCTTATAAATAGGAGAATAAAAATGATAGAACAACAATTATAATCACATAATAACAAGCACATTTACACATAATATATAAGAGGAAAATGGATCTTACTAACATATGCAAAATTCAACCAGGTTTGGGACATCCATGTACCAACCAACCATAAATTAGGTTGAACCAAATATTTCTTTCATCCAATCACCCCCGTACCATATTCCAAGCATGAATGTGGGACTCACAACAAAACCAATCCAGGTTTCCTCAGGCTTTACCACAATCCAATAACAGATTCCTAGGCGCAAACAATAAACATACAATACCGGGCTTTACAGTAATCCCACCATATACCGGTCTAGTCATCACTAGGCCTACACAAATATGGATTCCTCTAAATATCCCCATCTAAACCATGAGGAATTGTTTTTTCTTCAATATCTAGGCTTTACCGTATATCCCGCCATTCACTAGTCAAGGATTCCTAGGCCTTGTCGAGACTCCACCCTCTAGGATTTACTGTATATCCCGCAATTCACCAGTCGAGGATTCCTATGACTAATCAAGGGCATACACCTCTAAGATTTACCATATATCCTGTCATTCATCGGTCGAGGATTCCCAGGCCCACTTAGGTACACACAATTTGGCTTTACCATAATCCCACCTTCACCGGTCCAGGGATTCATAGGCCTTGTGTTCTTTGCCTAATACCACCCCACTCAGTTTCGAAACCATCTAGAAATCCATCTCCACCAAGTAAGAGATACCCATCACACCATGGCTATCTGAAAATGGAAAAAGAAAGGTTGAAAATCATTGTCACACCTGGAAAAACCCATGCCAATGACAGAAAGAGAACCAAATACACACATACATGTATCATGCATGCTAAACTAGCAAGGAAATAATTCATGCAACTCGATACCTGCAATTAATTTCATTGTAGCCACTATATCTTATTATTCCTTGCTTGATCTTTGCTTCCATTTTCCTTATTTGTCCTTCCTTTGCTTTCCTTGATCCAATGCTAGAGTGCTCCAAGAAAACTCTAAGTGTGCAAGAGTATGAGAGAGTAGAGAGAATAGAGAGAGAGCTCAAAACTAGACTGACAAAAGCTATGAATTGATTTTCAAAATAATTTTTATCAATTATGCCTCTAATTTCTTCAATTTTCCATTATTTTCCTTCATTTTCCTCCTCACATGCAACCTGTGACCTTTCACCTTCCTTTTATTCTAATTTTCTTTATTTTCATAAATAAAATGCCAATTAATGTTGTTTTCCTTTCCAAAGCCTTTTCCAATTTCTCTTAGCCATAATAAACCAAATGAACACCCACACTAGGATGTTTTTCCCAACATTCAACTTGGAATACGTGTCCCATGACCATGGTCTTATTTTTCCTTTATTAACTTTATTTACATGGATTTTTTAACTCGAGGTTGCTACAGACCCATCCCCCTTAGGGGAACACCTTCCTTTGTGTTCAATGACACCCACAACCAACAAAACCACTAAAAGCCCAAAAGATATTGACCATGGATTTTTATAACTTAGATCGTTGCAGTATTTACAATGAACATCTTGTTGAAAATAAAAACAACATGACACTCATACCTCTTATTGGAGTTTTATAACATAGCTCATTGTGGTATTTACATACATGTACATATACATAGACATGACCAAACACAACATCAAAACATATACCAAAACTGCTTTGCCTCAACTAGAAAACAAGGAAGGATACATGGCCCGCATCTGATCAACCATCTCCCATGTAGCTTCATTGGGCCCAAAGTGCTTCCACTACACTTTAACTTGCTTGATTTCTCGGTTTTGGAGCATGATATTCTTTCTATGCAAAATACATTGATGTTTTGGTTGGAATTTTCCTTCTAGCTCCACCTGCAATTGAAACCAATCAATAACATAAAAAACAACCATTACATATATTTTAAGCAATGAAACATGGAAAACATCATGGAATTTCACTATCGGAGGCAATGCGAGTCTATAGGCCACTAGTCCAATTCTCTCAAGAATTTTGAAAGGCCTGCAATATCGAGGTGTCAGTGTCGCACATGCCCCAATCCTCAAGGTGCTCTTCTTCGACTTGATGCACAAGTACACATGTTCCCCAACATAAAAATCTTTATTTTCTTTGTGCTAGTATGCAAAAATTTTATTTATATCATGTGTTTCCTTTATATTTTTATTAATAACCTACATTTCCTATTCCATCTCTGCCAATATGTTTGGTCCAATCAACACCCTATTCACTAGATCACTTCAATTGATGGGAGTATTAAAACTTTTCCCATAAATCACCTCAAACGAACTCATCCTCAGTGACTCTTGATATCCATTGTTGAAATAAAACTCAACCATAGGTAGATAATCTTCTCACTTCCTCTTTTGATGCACCACATACATTCTCAACATGTCCTCTAAAATCATGTTGACCCTCGTTGTCTGTCCATCTGTCTATGGATGATATGTTGAGTTTAATGCCAACTCTATACCTAAACCTACAAATAACTCTTTCTAGAAGCTAAAAGTGAACTTAGCATCCTTGTACAACACAATATTATTCTGTACCTCATGCAACCTCACCCCATCTCTGATGAATACATGTGCCACATTACTACTGGAATAGGTAGACTTTACTGGAATGAAGTGCGCTACCTTTGTCAACCTATCCACCACAACCATGATGGAATCATTTTGTCTAGATGTCCTTAGAAAACTTGTAATTAAATCCATAAAATGACCTCCCATTTCCACTCTAGAATCAGAATAGGTTGTAGTAATCCACATGGATGCTTACACTCTTCTGTTACCTATTGAAAATCCAAGCATCTAGCCACAAACTCTACCACTTCCTTTTTCAGATTCGGCCAATAGTAGAAATTCTTCACTGCTGTCAATGTTTTATGATATCCCAGATGACTTGAACATGGATTAGTATTAAATTCCCTCAAGATAAGCTCATTGAGCTCACTGTTGTCTGGCACATATATCATGTCCCTGAATCTGACCAAACCATCTGTTGTGAGATGATAGTCCACATCCTGATCACATGTACTTTGTTGCAACATGTGCCTAAGCTCCCTATACCTGTCATCTTGTTGACCTGCCTGTAAGATCTGATCCCGTAGATTTGTCCCATATGAACTGATAGGTGTAATGTGATTTACATGTGTTATGACCTATAATTATAGGGAGATTAGGATTGTTGAATTATATATATTGGTTTGGATTGCAAGATGAAAACAAGGTTTTATCCGGCAAAATGGGGTTCACATTCAAAAGCATCCCAAATCAAGTTCTTCATGGGCCATATTTAAAAGGAGTATGTGATAGAAATTCCATCCGCACTGCTCTAGAATGCCGCAAAATAAGTATTTCTCATATATTATTCTGATGTTGCATGGAGGCGTGGATCGAAATTGTCTTCATATGCTTGGCTCGGTTGATTCCATTCTCCCCCTCCATCCATTTTTGTTTGATATTTCATCTCCCTGCCACACCATTCATGCCTGTGTTTTCCCCTTTTTTTGTCACCCCACCATCATTACATGCATAAACAAGCTTAGGATTAAATAAAAATAAGAAATACAAATTTAAAAATAAAAATAAATTATATCCTAAGAGCTTTACATGTCACATCATGGATTTAAAACCCCCACCACTTTCCACCTCATCCACCCACCATAACTTTAATCTGACGGCATACGTTTCATTCCCCCCCCCCGCCCCACCCCCCACCATCCTAACTTTATCCTTACAAGGGGGGTTCGAAAAGAGTGGTTTTCAAAAAATAGGCCCCCCTTATGTGTCATTCTCTCATGAATTTGTATGCCCCCCCCACCCAAAATTACCACTTTCCACTTCAGGGGGGGTCCTAAATACCATTTTCCTCCTTCAAAACCATTTCCCCAAATAAAAACCCATTTTTTAGCTAGTTTTACCAGTCTATTTTCAAGGGAGATTCCTGGAAAATGGGAATGAATTTTGAAAAAATGAGAGAGAATTTTATTCAGCATGGAATAAATAACAAAAACCTCTCCCAGAATTTCAACAAGTATCTTCAGTTGGGAGAATCGAAGCCATATTTCAGTCCTATTTTTCAGATTTCAGTTTTTCCTATTTTTACCATGATTTTGCGACGACTGTTGTGGAGAGATGGAGACGAATTTGGAAAATCTGAGAGAAATTTTTTACCAACATGGGGCAAAGAACAATAACCTCTCTCATATTTTACATAGGTGTCACCATTGGGGAGAAAAAAGTGTTGGAGTGTACCCCTGTTCTCAACTGATTCGACCCAATTTTCAGCTTTGTAGCAGTTTGTCTATTTTTAGAGGGGAGATGAGAGATTCGATAAAGATAAGTGTTTAAATGTACTAGGCCATATGAAGAGCCGAATATAGAGTTTAGCACTTAAAGGGACAGTCAAAATAGCACAAATGTCATATTTACACCGGCAAATATATGACAAACCTAACTACAGGGCATCAAAATAGTATCAGATGTCTATATGTCCTTTGTAACTCTAGCAGTTTTATTTACGCATGTTCAATGATATTATTTCCTTCTTTGTTATGTCGTGAGAAAGAAAGTAACTGTTAGTGACAGTGGTGATCATAATGAGTTAGTAGGATTAGCTTATATACTTCAATTTTCGAAGTATAGTTGGGGGGGGGGGGGCATCTGAATGAGGGACAGAGTCCTAGTCTGTAATGTGGTGAATTAGTGCAAAGTGATACAAGAGAAGCTTTCAGGATTCAAGTGGTGCACAAAATGGTGAAGTTTCTCCTGTTTTATGTGTTATTCATCGTCCTATTGTCTTAGTGTTTTTGTATTCTAATTTTTAGAACAGAAAATGATGAATAGGATTTGTTTCTAGAGCACTCTGTTCTAGTTGATTCTACAATATTCTATGTTTTCCACTGATGCCAAACCAAGGAATACTCAATTGATCCTCGATTTCTGCTAAACCTTACACTCTAGTTTAGTTGATGAATTATTAATTTCTCCTCAAATTCTATTGAGTTCCACCTTTCCTATATCTTCCCACTCCATTTTATCCTCGAAGATCCAAAGTAGTACTCCTAGCTTGCCCTGTTTCACTCATGCTTGATCACTTTTGCAAATTGGTCACCCGAGCCCTTTGACTCCATTACCCAATGGCCCTTTTCCCTCTCTTTCCCCACCAAACCAAATTCAAAACCCAACTCTTCTTATATTAACTAGCCTAAAATTCCCAATAAACAAATCAAAATCCTACAGAGAGATCCCTCTCTAGGTCTAGGAGGGCTAGATCCTAGGCCTGAAGCAGTTTTGATGTTGCCTCCAGGATTATGCCTTTAGCCTCATAATTACAGATTGATAACATAATGGTGACCATACTGGGGACGAGTTTATCTTCCTCACTAACACTTATCAAGTGCAATTTTGGATTTTGATGGTGAACAGAAGTCAAACACCATAAGGTTGTTCCATTCACCTAGCGACTCCATTGGTAGAAAAATCCTGAAATAGAGATTCACTGGCGACTCCAAAAGCTCAACATGGGATCAATGGCAAGGATATATGCTCCCATGAACATAGATCACATTCCAGGCTTCCCAAAATTAATTCCACAGGTAAATTGGCAAATAAATCTTCCTATTTTTCAAGATGAGAACGTTGATGATGCTTTGTTACATCTCATCAAATTTCATATACATTCATGGAATTTGAATGTTGAATGGCATGATTACTACCACATGAATATGTTCATGGGAACATTAGAAGGAAAAGCGAGGGAATGGTATGAAGGTTTAAACCCTGGTAGCTTGTTTTTTGTAAAAGATTTCCATAAAGTGTTTTATGAGAATTATAAAGGACATTCCCCATCTTTGTCATTAATGGAAAACTATTGTGATCAGTTTGAAGATTTCGTACAATACATTGAGAGTATTGATGAATACCTAGTAGATATGAATGACATGGATCTCTTAGAAGCACTTTATGGGTTCCATTCTCAAATTAACTGTCATTATAATCAATGGGAGATAGTAGAAAATGAGATAAATCAAGAAGTGAAAGTAGGCTCACATGACCTATCTTTAGAGACAAATAATAACCTATCTACTCTTTTGTATAAAGCTGAAGAAGACATTCAGTATCATAAGAAATATTCACAAGAGAAAGAAAACAATTGTTGTTTTCTCCAAATAAAACAAAGGTTGCCTCCTCCTTTAACTGAAGAAGAAATCAATCAGATTCTCAGCATGCAGCCAGCCTCCCACTCTTTGTGTAATTAGGAGATTCATTATATTTGTCCTACTGTTGATTTATGTATTGAAGTCTTTCCTCCTAAAGAAACAAATGTAGAACATATTGGAGTTGATTTTGTTGTACATCCTCAAGAAATCTTATTGCTGGAAAGTACTTGTGCTCATCAAAATGATGGCTTTTAAAAAAAATTCAGCAATGTTAGTCAAGATATATCAAGCTTGCTTGAGGACAGCATGGAAGTATACAATGAAGATTCCATATCAGATAATCATGATGGATGTATAGATGTTCTATTTGAGAAGGACCCTAAGCCTAACAAGTTGGAACTAAGAGAAATCATGAATGAAGCTGGCCATTTGAATCCTCAGTACCAAGTGTTTGTCCAAGATACCTTTGCTGACCTCTTAGAATCATTCAGATAAGGAGTGTATTATGCCATGGATGGTTTGTTGCAGAATTCAAGGAAAAAGTTGAACACTTATGTTCAACAACAGATAAGATGGGAGTGGTCATTTTGTTTTCTCAACCTACTCAAAGAAGTGAGCAAGAATCAGTCAAGCACTCATTTTCTTGACTGGTTACATTGGAAATCTTATTATTATTTGATGGGACAATTTTTCAGACTAGAGTAGGTAGATACGCGAATAAGCTCAACACCCTGAGCATTTTTCCATTTTTATTTTCAGACTTCTTTTCAGTCGTCAACTTAAGATTGCTTTCATTTTTTTATTTCGGCATAGTTCATATTTCAGCATTCAATTTTTCAAGTTGCAAGAGTCTTGTGGTAGAGTATATTGTTGTCACCTTAATCACTAAGGCACTGGTCGTCGAATTCAGAGATCTGTGGTTCTCCGCTTCCTTGTTGGGAGGGCAGCATCCCCCAGAAGGAGCCACTGTTAGGACCCTATAATTATAGGTAGATCAGGATTGCTGAATTATATATATTGGTTTGGATTGCAAGACGAAAACAAGGTTTTATCCGGAAAAGTGGCATTTGCATTCAAAAGCATCCCGAATCAAGTTCTTCATTGGGCATATTTAAAAGGATTATGTGATATGAATTCCATCTACACTGCTCCAGAATGCCGCAAAATAAGTATTTCCCATATATTATTCTGGTGCTGCATGGAGGCGTGGATTGAAATTGTCTTGATATGTTGGGCTTGGTTGATTTCATTCTCCCCCTCCATCCATTTTTGTTTGATCTTTCATCTCCCTGCCGCACCCTTCATGCCCTTGTTCTCCCTTTTTTTTCACCCCTCCATCGTTTTCGTCATTACATGCATAAACAAGCTTAGGATTAAATAAAAATAAGAAATAAAAATATAAAAATAAAAACAAACTATATCCTAAGAGCTTTACAGTTCACATCATGGAGTTAAAACCCCCACCACTGTCCACCTCATCCACCCACCATCACTTTAATCCGACGGCCTACGTTTCATTTCCCCCCCCCCCCTACCATCCTAACTTTATCCTTACAAGGGGGGTCTGAAAAGAGTGGTTTTAAAAAAAATGGGCTCCCCTTACGTGTAATTATCTCATGAATTCGGACACCACCCCCCCCGCCTATTACCACTTACTACCTCAAGGGAGGTCTAAAATACCATTTTTCTCCTTTAAAACCGATTTCCCCTAATAAAAAATTGTTTTTTAGCCAATTTTAATGGTTTTTTTTCGAGGGATATTCCGGGAAAATGGGAATGAATTTTGAAAAAATGAGAGACATTTTTATTTAGAATGGGCTGAAGAAGAAACACCTCTCCCATAATTTCTACAGGAATCTTCAGTTTGGAGAATCGAAGCCATCTTTCAGCCCTATTTTTCAGATTTCCATTTTTCCTATTTTGGCCATGATTTTGCGGCCATTTTTGTGGAGAGATGGAGACTAATTTTGAAAATCAGAGATATTTTTTTGACCAAAACGAGGCAAAGAACAATAACCTCTCTCATATTTTTCATAGGTGTCACCGTTGAAGATAAACAAGTGTCGGAGTGTACCCCTATTCTCAGCTGATTAGGCCCAGTTTTCAGCTTTGTAGAAGTTTGTCTATTTTTAGAGAGGACATGAGATATTCGATCAAGATAAGGGTTTCAAGGTACCAGGACAAACGAAGAGCCAACTCTAGAGTTTAGCACTCAAAGGGATAGTCAAAATAGCACAAATTTCATATTTACACCGACAAATATATGACAAACCTGACTAGAGGGAATCAAAACAGTATCAGATGTCCATATGTCCTTTGTAACTCCAGCAGTTTTATTTACGCATGTTCAATGATATTACGTCCTTCTCTGTTATGTAGTGAGAAAGAAAGTAACTATTAGTGACAGTGTTGATCATAATGAGTTAGTAATATTAGCTTATATACTTCACTGTTCAAAGTATAGTGGGGTGCAAAAAAAATCTAAATGAGGGATAGAGTCCCAATCTGTAATGTGGTGAATTAGTGCAACGTAATACAAGAGAAGCTTTCAAGATTCAAGTGGTGCACCAAATGGTGAAGTTTATCCTGTTTTATGTGTTATTCATCATCCTAATGTCTTAGTATTTATGAATTCTAATTTGTAGAACAGAAAATGATGAATAGGATTTGTTTCTAGACCACCCTATTCTAACTGATTCTACAATAGTCTATATTTTCCACTGATGCCAAACCAAGGAATTCTTAATTTCTCCTCGTTTTCTGCTGAACCTTACACTCCATTTTAGTTGAGGAATTATTAACTTCTCCTCAAATTCCGTTGAGTTCCACCTTTCCTGTATCTTCCCACTCCATTTTATCCTCAGAGATCCAAAGTAGTACTCCTAGCTTACCTTGTTTCACTCATGCTTGATTACTCTTGCAAATTGGTCACCTGAGCCCTTTGAATCCATTTCCCAATGGCCCTTTTCCCTCACTTTCCCCACCAAACTAAATTCAAAACTCAACTCTGCTTATATTAACTAGCCTAAAACTCCCAATAAACAAATCTAAATCCTACAGAGATCTCCCTCTCTGGGTCTAGCAGGGCTAGATCCTAAGCTCGATGCGGTTTTAATGTTGCCTCTAGTATTCTGCCTTCAGCCTCATAATTACAGAGTGTTAAAAACATGTACTCTTCTGCTAAGAGAATCTGCAACCATATTCTCTTTACCTTTAATGTACCTAATCTCAAATTCGAACTCACTGATCGTGGCTAACCATATAGCTTACCTAGAATTCAGATTGAGTTGATCAAATAAGTATCTCAATCCACTGTCATCACTCATTAGTACAAAAAATCTACTAAGAAAATAGCGCCTCTGCATCTTAAATGCATGAACGATCATTTCCAACTCAAGATCATGTGTCACATAGTTTTACTCGTGCTCATTCAGTTTCCATGATTCATAACATAGCACCTCTCCCTGTTGCATAAGAACTCCACCAAGCCCTCTCTTGCAAGCATCTATGCACACTACAAAATATTTTTCTGGATCTGCAATATTTGAAACTGGAGCATTTGTCAACAATTGCTAAATATTGCTCAAAATTGATTGTGCATTCCTCTGTCCATTTAAATTTCATACCTTTCCTTTGAAATGATGTGATAGGATAAGAAATCTATGAGAAGTTCTTGATAAAACTCTCGTAATAACCTGTTAACCCCATAAATGACCTTACCTCATCTACATTCCTAGGAGCTCCCCATTCCATGATAGCTTTTATCTTTTCTAGGTCCACTGCTATGCCTTCCTTGGAGACATCATGCCCCAAGTAATGTGCCTATGTCTGAAAGAAGCTACATTTGTTAAGATTTACATACAATTGATGCTCTCTTAGAAATCTCAACACTACTGCAAAATGTTCGACATGCTCTTCCTCATTTTTATAATAAATCAATATATCATCAATGAACACAATAACAAACTTGTCCAGATAAAGACACAACACACTATTCATCAAGCACATAATAGTTGTAGCATTATTCAAACCAAATGGAACTACAAAAAATTCATAATTCCCATACATGGTCCATAAATTTGTCTTGTAAATGTCCTCTTCCTTAATGGGTACCTGATGGTATCCTGATCTCAAATCAATCTTCGAGAACACTACTGCTCCCTTCAATTTGTCAAACAATTCATCAATCCTCAAAAATGGATACCTGTTTTTTATTGTTACCTTATTCAACAGTTTGTAATCAATACATAGCCTGAGTGTACCATCCTTCTTATTCAAAAAAAATATTGGTTCACCCCATGGTGATACACTTGGCCTAATGTATCCCTTGTTAAGCATTTCCTTCAACTGTAACTTTAGCTCTACTAAATATGGAGTGCTCATCTTGTAAGGTGCCTTTGATGTTGGTATTTTGGTGTTATATTTCTTGTTTGAGGGTTTAATGGTCTATGGTGATCAGGTCTTGGGAGAGGAAATTGTATCCTTCTTCTCAATTGTCAGGTCACCTATTGAGTTTGGAGTGAGATACTAAAGTTATTGTGATGATATATTCTTTTAGTTTTATGGTATTGTAGAAGGTGGCTCTCATTCATTCTCTTGTTATTATACAGTCAGATGCATTTATAGTAGTTATTGGAAGTTTGTACCCCCGTTCTTAGCAATGTCGTTGAGACAGAGGATGAGGTGTAGACAGGGAGGTGGTGGAAAAACCTAGCCATGGCAACAAGGTGCTAGACTCTTTTCACATTACAATACTACCACCTTTTTCAACATTGTGACAACATAAAATTACAAGGAAATTCATAATCTTGAGACCCAAGTTGGGGTTGAGTGCCAATCCCTCTCAGATTCTAAGCTTATGGAGGATATGTATTCTTGGGTTCCTAACCCTGGTCATACCAAGGGAAGGATGAAGCAATACTTTAACTTATTGGCTCTTCATTAGAAAATGAAGACATTGTTAGGCCTAGTCCTTAAGGATAATAAAATTGAGAAGTACAATAATTTTCATCTATGAAGGACATTAAGATAATGCTCAGGAATCAGAGATTTTGCTTAGACAGAGTTTACTCTATCTTGGCACATGTATAAATCCAAATTTCATGTGAATCAAATGGGGGGGAGGACATGATGGACCCTACTAGTTCTATTGTGAGGGCTCCAACAAATTTTTATTATTTATAAATGACCAGTGTGCTCGGTTGGATGGTAGTGCAGCATAAAGGTATTAGTGAAGTGATCTGAATGGAAAATGGCATCCACCCATGGTGTTCATCAACCCATGTTATCCATCCACCCATGGAATTTACCCATGGTATTATAAATGGCATCGACCCATGGTATTTATTCACCTATGGTATTGAAAGTGACATCTTTCCATGATATTCATTAACCCATGGTATGTATCCACCCATGGTATTCATCCACACATGGAATTTACCCATGGTATTGTAAGTGGTATCAGATTCAGGTTACGCCTCCATGGCAATGAGGGTTTGAAACATATTTCAGTTTCAATGTTTTACAACAATCTTCAGCAAACTCCATGAATTTTTTTTGGGTGGCGAGTTTGCAGATCAGATCTGAAACTTTTGGTGAAAAAATTACAAAAAAAAAGACTAGATCTAGATTCCTTGCAAGAAAATTCTCAAATTCAAAAAAAAAAAATCGACCGAATTGGAGTTCAGATGAGGGAGATATTGTTGATTCAAAATCAACAATGTTGCAGAAATTTTTCTGACGAAAATTCATGGACGGAAGCTCTCCCGTCATTTTTTGCAGTTTTTAGTGAAAAATTTCATATAAATGGTTATATATCTGATCTCCCCTTGAAAATTCACCCAATTTCAAAAAAAAAAAATCGATCGAATCGGATTCTAGATGTGGGAGTTATCATTGATTTAAAATCAGCTATTTTTACAGAAATTTTGTGATGGCAAGATAGTTCCAACGCGAATCTGAGAGTCTAGAGTCTCCAAATATCGATTTCAAACACATGAGAAGATGTATAATGATCATTCCATTTCTAAAAACAAGTTATAATAAATATTCTGAGTTATATTGACCGAGTTATGCTCATTTTAAATTTGGAGTAGCATTCAGAGTGGGTTCCCTTTGGAGACGTGCCCTCCCACCCCACTTTAGTAGGCACCTGCTTCACATTCATTAGTTTCAACATAGCAACATTCGGCTTGTGTTATTTGGAGACGTGCCTTCCCACCCCAAGCTATGTAGGCACCTGCTACTTCATCAACAATCAACATCGTGATTATGGGTCAACCGCACAAAATCCTTCTCATCAAAGTCCATTTGCTAGGCCGCACACTATTAGTACAATAGTTGGTCACAAGAATTACAGGGTATCTCTATCCTCAGATCTTCGTTTTTCATGGTTCTCGTTCATCCACAAACCCACACTTCATCGAATTCCATTTGCTAGGCCGCACACTGTCAATATCACAGTTGATTACAAGCATTACAAGGTATCTCTATCCTCAGATCTCTGTTCATCATGGTTATGGGATAACTACATAAAACCCTTCTCTTCAGTGGCTCTTCTTATTCAACAAAGACTTCTCAGGAGGGAACTTCAGGCAATGGGGACCATTGCTTCTTAAGGAGGGAGGAATAATCCGAATGGAAAATGGCATCCACCCATGTTATCCATCCACCCATGGAATTCACCCATAGTATTATAAATGGCATCGACCCATGGTATTTATTCATCTATGGTATTGTAATTGACATCTATCCATGATATTCATTAACCCATGGTATGTATCCACCCATGGTATTCATCCACACATGTAATTTACCCATGGTATTGTAATTGGTATCTACCCATGGCATTGACCCATGGTATCCACCTATGGTATCTATCCATGGTATTGTAACTAAAAAAAAGAGGCTATAAATAACAAGCCTCACTTTGTAAAAGGACATAATTTTCCACCACAATGTAGCTTCTATAGTTATTCTCTGTTTTAATAAAAAAATTCTTTATGCTTTTATTTACTGTGTGTTCTTCTCTCTCTCTCTCTCTTTTTCTGGCATTGTAATTTTGTAGATCTTGTCAGATCCATTTCAATTTTTTAGATTTGGGGGCCTCCCCCCAAGATCTGGATCAGTGGTATGTATCCACCCATGGTATTCATCCACACATGGAATTTACCCATGGTATTGAAAAATATGTCCTTTTACTAAGTGAGGCTTGTTATTTATAGCCTTTTTTTTTAGTTACAATACCATGGATAGATACCATAGGTGGATACCATGGGTAGATACCATTTACAATACCATGGGTAAATTCCATGTGTGGATGAATACCATGGGTGGATACATACCATGGGTTAATGAATATCATGGATAGATGTCACTTACAATACCATAGGTGAATAAATACCATGGGTCGATGCTATTTATAATACCATGGGTAAATTCCATGGGCGGATGGATAACATGGGTGGATGAACACCATGGGTGGATGCCATTTTCCATTTGGATCATGAAGTTTAATGAATTGCGAAGCAAGGTGCTTACCTTCTCTTTTGGTCTCTTTCATTGTATGTTGGTCTACATGGTGTTTCCTAGCCTGCTCATTCAATAAATTTTGATTAATATGGTTTCCTTGTTGTTGGTTCAATGCCTGGTTTCAGTGATATATAGTCTTGGTTTGGTGCCCCATTATAAGGGTCATAAAATTTTGTATGCATGTATGTCTTATTTTTTATGGTAGACACTTTGTGGTCCATAAGCCTCTGACATTGTTTTGTATTTTGGAAACATATTTATTTTCTATGTTGTTTTGTACGGTAATGATTCAGGATGATTCCAGTCATAGACCTTATGTAATCTGTGGGATGGAAGTTTGTAGTCAATGGAAGGGCATGGGGACTTTTTTGGTCTGGTCAATTAGTGTAGCATGTTGAGGATAGTTTAAATCCTCCATGGCTACTTTGGAAATTCATGTAAATCCATGTAAATATGATTTTTAGTAATATAAAGCCTTAATTAAAAAAAATAAAAGTTAGCATAAACATAAATCAATAAAAAAATATCTAGTAAACTCTAGTCAAATTTCCTAATTACTTGTTGAGGGGTTTTTGTAACAACTAATTAAATTATACCAAGTATAATATTTTATTTCATGTCTTTCTCCCATTAAATAAATTATAAGAATGTTGAAGAAAGAAGTTAGGGTGAAATTATTTATTAATGAATTCCCATGAAATTGGAAATGACCAACTGCCACGGTGCATTTTTATAGCCATTGAAACCAATAAGTAAGATCGAGATTTTTTTTTAAGATTTGCATTCCCTCAGAGCATAACTAACTTCCCGCATAAATTTAGGGTTTTCAATTTGCACAAGAGTTGGGTTTCGAAATGGAGACCTCTCAAATGGGACGGGGCATTACTCTCAATTCATGCAAGGGCCTGAGACCATCATTTCCCAGCAAGTTTTCTATGGTTTCGTCCACTGTGTCTCTCAAACACTTTCCTTACAGAATACTCTCTATCAAGGTTGCAACTTCCATGGATACCAAGCAGTTTTCGATATTGAATCCCATGGGTTACTGAGTTCTGATTAATCTTAGGAAGATGGAAGAGAAAACACAACAAAATATCTTGTTACCCTCCACATCTAAGAAAAGACCCGAAGGGGTAGAGTTTCTGGCTCTTGGCGATGCCAAGACTGTTGACAAGGCACAATTTCTGCTTTCAATTTTGGATGGATTTCCAACCTCTACCCTAGACATCCAGTTGGTTGGGACTTGATCAACTAAGAAAGGGTGCCTTGCCCTGCTTTCATTCATGTGGTAGGAATCCCTCCTTTATTGAAGGATTTACCATGGGTTCTAAAGCATATTTTTGTTGGGGTAGCTGCTAGTGAGAAGGCTGAGGTTGTCACCACATTAGATATTCCACGACCTTTTCACATCTTAATTAGATCAGTTTATATGCATTCGATGTTTTTTTGGGTGAGATATAAGAATCTGATAAAATACCCCAAGCTATCATTGGAACTCAAAACAGGGATACCCTTTGGATTACAAAATCTTCTTTTCAAAGGTAAGAAAATGGAAGATCTCTCTCCTCTTTTTTTTTATAATATATGTAGGGATGTCACAGTTTTCTTGGTCCTTCGACTACGTGGGAGAGCTTTGGGAAATATTTCCTCTTACCAAGCCTTCTTTACAAAGACACGGTCTGAAACCAAGTTCCCCTAAGTGCAGTGTCACCTTAGGAACATCCCCTTCCCTCAGGAAAGGTGGTTCAAGCCTAGGTTGCTTTGGGTCCTTTTATAGTGGAACCATTTTAGGATGTCCTTTCAGTTGAAATCACTCATCCAGATCTAGATCATGCCTCTGAGTTCTTGGATGGAAATGGCCTCATATTTAATTTCAATGGGTTGTGGCCATGCACAATAGACATTTACAAATGGATCCATTCAACTTAGACCAAGGCCTACAAAGTCCTCTTCTATTCTAAGGTTTTCTTCATTTTTGTTTTGTCAATGAAGCGGATTATCATAATGCTCTTTCCAAGGTGCCTTTTTTTTGGGGAAAATTTGGCCTCTTCCTGACCCCTTGGTTCCCAGATTTTGACCCCTCCACAACTATGATCACAAATATACTCATTTGGGTTTGGATCCCAAATTTTTTGGCTCGTCTATGGTATTTTTAAGAGTTTGAAGATATTGTAAACACCTTGGGTCATTACTAACCACAAATCCCTCGTGAGGCTAGTGTGGAGTCTACATATATGGAATGAATTGTGTAGAACTTGACATCAACAAATGCTTTCCTAACAAAATTAATTTAAAAATAGGTGATTTTCATCAAGCCCAAGAGTTGTACTACAAGAACACTGCTTTTCGGTGTCGAATTTACCATCAAATAGGCCACCTTCAGAACTCTTGTTCTAAGAAACCAATCAAACAAAAGTCCAGATCTAAAGCATGGAAGTCATACAGTCTGCCTCCTCGAGAAGAGGAAGTTTTCTCTTCCTATAATTAGGAAGATGATGAGTCTGATGATAAAATGCTCTCATCAAATGATTCCCACAATTCGTATCTTCAAAAGCCTCATGAAGAAGGTGAGGAGATCCAAGTTTTGTTAGAAATAAGAAAAGAAATCAGTAATAATGCTCTGACGAGTGACATGAAGCGCACCCATGAATCAACCTCCTCAGAATCTGACAAGGATGCCTCCTTATATTGTTAGAATAGTCATAAGGTAGCTTTGGTAACCCCACCACTAGAAGGTTGGGTCAAAGTAGCAAAAAATAAAGGAAAGAAAGGATTCACCAGTGATCTTCCCCAAGTTGGGTGATTACAATTTTTTTGTTTTTCAGTTTCTGTATGTGTTATGTACTTTGTTTTATGGGCATCCTTAGGGTTAGCTTAATTTTTCGAGTCTCTATCATTAAAGAACCTTTTTTATTGAGAGTTCATGAGTTTAATTCTCTTGACACTCTCTGGTTCATGCTCCATGATTGAGCCTACAAGAAGTGATGCCTTAAGGTGGATCTTCCTGGTACAAATATTTTGTGCACATAGCGGTCACTGATCTCCGGGATCCATGAACCACATAGGAAAAAATATATATTTATTTTAATATTTATAATTTCATGTAATATTATAATATAATGAATATATAAATATCATTAATAAAAATTGTTGGAAGGTTGTGAGGATGGGTTTTTCTGTGATAGGGTTGTGAAGGTTGTTGTCTGGCAACATTTTTATCATTTTCATTATGGTTAAGTGCTCAGTCCCATCACAATCAGCTCTGTGGTTTGGGTTTTAGCCATTGGTTAAGCACCGGTACAAAATATAAGATATTATGTATTATGAGCCTTATCAAGATGCTTCCATTTTGTTTTGGGTAGATGATTCTTTTATGCAAGATTTCGTGAAGGTGCGATAGATAGATGGCAGCCTAACCATGTTTTCTTTAGGACTGTTGTTGCATGGGAATAGGGTTTTGGTTGGAACTCCCCATTTATATTTTTACAAATTTCCTACTCAGGAGGCTCGAGAGGAGGTTATGAGAACTGAGCCACTTGGGTTTGATACCATAATAGAAAATGTTTACCTTTCTATCTCTAGGTAGGTGTATGATTTTCCTTCATAAGTTATACAGTGCATATTTTTATAGATAGAGGACCTCTTAAATGAAAGGCTATAATTGAAAGTGTTAGACATTGGGTTCAGTTCTCCCCCTATGTTTCGCAACATGGACTATCCGCCTCTCGTGGATACTAACTCTGGCGATTGTAGTGGAGACTAACGCCTGCGGGTTTTGGTCTAATGGCAATCATAATTCCAACAGAAAGGGCATCCAAGAATGGGCATAAATTTAACCCTGGATGAGGGTTTTCAAGAGGTACCCCCTCATTCGGGGTTTTGTGGCAATGATGCGCTAGAGCTGAATTTTCCCTCCTCAGATGTGTCACAACTAAGATTTCCTCATAATTTCACTAGAATTTTTAAATATTTGGGGTTTTCTCTTGTAGTTGGTGATGTAAGGTGACCCTCCTCTGTAGTAGAGCAAGAGACATTTTTTAACCCTAATGGAATTCAGGTTCAACGTGGAGGGAAAACCAATGGTAGTAAGAAACAAAAGAAGGGTCATTCTGAAAAAACCATAGGTGATAAAAAAATAGTACTCGAGGAGGATGTGCAACTAGGAGAATTAATGTACATGGCATAACGTGTGGTAGTTGGGCATGCTAGAGGTTGGAAGTTCTCGATAGAGTTCCTGGATGATTGGGTCAAAAAATAATGTTGCAATTAATTGGGGGTGCTTCTGGAGATAAGTCATCTGGAAAGAGGCTTATTTATGGTTAGTTTTGACATAGTAGAATTTTTTTACTAGGTCTTGGGGGAGAACTAGAGTATAGACTCCTCCCCCATCCTGCTAAAAATTTGGAGCCTAATGTTTTACACAAACCATGAAATACTTGACCTCACCCCAGTTCGGGTTTGTCTGCCTATTTTACCCCCATAAATATGGTCAATGGACATCTGTTTGTGCTCAACCTAGTCTCCTAAATTGAGTTCATTAATTGTCAACCAGGGTTGGTAAACTGCTGAAGTGTGGTGCACTATATGTGCCTAGGTATTTGTTTCTCACTACGTTGTGTCTAGTGTTTTATGATGTTTTTGGATTTTTTTTATGGTTTTATGTTCACAAGGGAAAGAACTAAATGCTAGTGGAAAGAAGCTACTAGTTAAAAACAGAGTGAAGCCTAAATTATGGATGACAAATGACAAATGCAAATACTGAAACAAAACAAATCCTAAAATATGGCTAGCAAATTACAAAGCTTGATAATGACTTCAAGGAAATAAATCACAACATGAGCTTAACTTGTCCAATTCATTCATTAAAGATGTTTTGGAAGAGCTTGAGAAATGGGCAGTTAAGTGTAAATGAAGTTCTCCTAACTAAACAATCAAACAATCAACTTACAATGTTACAACATCTCATCCATGATTAAAGGTCTATTAAAATATATTTGGAAAAGAACATTTGTAGCACCATAAGATTTCTATTCTAAACTAGCTTCTAACTTTGTTCTGCAACTCAATCTAGCACCACTAGGCCTCACACAAAAGTTATAGATTTCTTTTTAGAATGGTCTTTGAGAAAAGGCTTGTTTGTGAAATGGTAAAAAGGTTGCAAAAATACTCTAGGCCTTAGACTGATACTACCTTCTGTCCAGATAATTATGTGTTAGTATGAGTTTGGAACAAAAGAAGTTTTGTAAATAATGAAGACCGTGGTGTTTAAATTTAACAACTAATACAATTTGAAATGCAATGGATGGAAACTACACTGGAATGTTAACACAGTGAACTAAGTTAAGACTAAACTAGGGTACTACTAGTCTACAGTGAACAATGTTAAATTAAAAGCCATTATCAAACTGAAAATGAAATGACAGAACTGAACAACATGCATTCTACCTCCGGAGTGCTATAACTAAGTTATCATGCAACTAACCTAAGGAATTCTATAGTTCATCCCGTTCAGTATGAATGATGTTTTGGAAGAGTTTGTGAGAACGAGTATGGCTGTATCATTCAAAGCAATTGAACATAAACACAAGACTGAAAGAAAATACAACTAAAGTCCAAGACACCACAGCTACTTCTTACTCACTGTTATGATATTTTGGAAGAGCTTTGTAAGAGTAAGATTGGCTATGCCACTTGGTGTAAACTAACAACTAAAACCTACAATACCACAGTTATGCCTTTTTCATCATAATGATATTTTGGAAAAGTTTATTAGAGTAAGTTTTAACTGTGATAACTAACAAAATTAAATGCAATTAAAACCTACACTATCACAGTTGTGCCTCATTCTTCATAGTGATATCTTGGAAGAGTTGATTAGAGTAAGTTTGGCTGTGATAGTAAATATAAACAAATATGAACATAAGTTGAAATAAAAGCGAAACTAAAATACTTATCTACTGTATAAACAAGGCCGCTCAGGAGGCAGGGGCCCTCTACCACCAGAGTAGCACGAAATCTAGTTCAAAATTGACTCAACGCATTCAAGGAAATACTGATTCTTTAATTAAAGAGGAATCACCTCAAAACAGAGTATTCACGGACTTCAAAGATCTAACAGTCAACCATAAAATCTAGCCAAAATCTAACCTTTGTCTCTCGGTTTCCCTAGCATATTTATAGCAAATTTACATAACAAAACTTGAGATAATACGGGGATTATTGTCTTTCCTAATAGAAACTAAACTAGGACTCTGATCATGATCACGTAACAGAATCTGGACTGTCCTTATTTTGTTAGGAGTCTACCTCCTAGTTTGAGTTTCCACGTGCTTAACCACGTACAGATTTACGTTCAATCTCCATGGAGGGCAACAAATGATGAGGACATGACGTGGAATACACCCATGTGTGCTTTTCTCCAAGATGACATCTGGAACCTGTATAAACATGAAGTTGGCTGCATAATTGGCAACTAGCTATAGAATGTCTGCATTCTGTAGCTAGTTTCAGTTCAAAAAGTACTACAATGACACAACCATAAAAACATAGCAAGTTAGCCACGATATTCATTCTTAAAGAAATTTTAACTAATTTCATTGATCATTTGAGCCTGGGATTAATAATGGAAAAAAGAAATGGAGTGGAATGTGGTGGAAGAAAGAACATTTTTGGAGCTCAACAACATATTCAGAGCTATCAAGAACAAATTGGGTGCCTTTTTGGAGGCATACTTGTCTTACAATTCCTCAAAAAATCTAGCTTTGGCCATGGTCTTGGTTAATCTAGACCCAAGGGAAACTTTATTTAATGGACTGGAATTACGCTATAGGGGTTATTTTCACACTCACTCATTATATTATGAAGGAATACCCTTTATATGCATGATATTCCATCAGAACAAACATGTTCTTTGGGATTTCCCTCTCTCCTTCTAAGGAAAAAAAGGATATAGAACTCCTCCTTCTATTGGCTTCTTTGAGCAGCACCAAGGTGACAGGGTTGATACGATTGAGAAGCCCGCTGACTAGGATCCACAACATGAAATATAGAAGGAAGTTGGAAAGGAAACATATGCTATAGAGACAAAATTATCTCCATTGATAGATGGAAACCAAGGCACCTTGGGAGTGGCCTTTGCCTCTACCTTGGTAGCTTCCTTTCTTGGGAGTGGAACGTAGTAGTTGATTCCCTACCTAAATCAGACACTTAACAAGATTATGGCATTTGGAAAAGCAATGAATAGATAGGTGACAACACATATTAGTTCTACCATCAACTATTTATATATGGCCCCTTATTTTCTCATATCTAACAGTCAAAGTCTTCTCTAATATATACTTTTTGACATATTTTTGTTGATGATAGAAGCAACTCGGTCTGATATGTTTGTACATGATATAACATAATTAGGACACCATGCAGTGACCATTTTTTGTAAATTTAGGACTTTACATAAGCCAATTATGTTTTTTCTATTTTTCTAGTACTTATCTATAGATAGAAATACCGAATGCATCAACATGCATCAATAAAATGTAATTTTTCATAAGTTAATTTAGAAATTATGTTTTTCTTTCTATGGAAAAAAATATTTGTATCATTAATATTATGCTATTAATATCGATTTTTACATTTATATCATTATAATTATACTTATAATAATGTATTACATCATTATTTATTAACAATATTAAAAAATATTTGAACTCTATAGTATTAATATTAATATTTCAATACTTTTATACTTAATATTGTGAGAATTTGTTTTTTTAATTTTTTATTTCATAGCTTGCCTCTGCCTCTCCTTATCTCTATTCGTTACCACCTCTTGTAATTTATCTATCACTAATGAATCTCTTCCTTTTATCTTACTCTACACTTAGTCCTAAAGATGAATCCAATTAAGAATTAGAAAAGTTGACCAATATAAAAGATAAAAAATGAATAACTATAGTAAATAGTACAAAACACTTTCAGCCAAATACCCTATAATATTTTTGGAAAATAAACTTATGTTTATTATCACCCAATGCTTTGCAGTTACGATAACTCCATGTGGTCAATATGGTTTATCTTTTTTAATTCCCACTAATTGCAAGTTGGTGATGCAAACCCTAATACTTGTGCACTCACCAATTGCATAGTCCTTTGGGTGGTGACTACTTGCTCATTTGTTCTTTACACTCGGATTGGTGTGATCCTTTGGCATCCTCACATTATCACAAGGCTATTTTAATAATTTCATCACCTTAACACATTACATGGCGCACACAAATCATGGTGTAGCTGATAGTGTTTAACTATTGGGATTTTTTTCTCACACTTTATAGATCGATTTATAATTATTTAAGTATCATATTTTCCCGAGGACTCCATTAGTGTTGATGAATATCATCAATGCACTCAATCTTATAATCGATAATATTTCTTGAATATTGATTAATATTTTTTATACAGGTTGAGAGTGCAACCTTCCCTTGATCAAGCAAAGAAATACATCAAATTGATATTTCATTAATTTTTCCTCCAACCCCTCTTACAACTGCTATGGGGTGGGTGTACTTGTTACTTTGAATCTATCCAAGCCATTTCCTATCATAGTTCTCTCATATTGTTATGACTTTGGTTACATAGGATTCCCCCTTAGGTTTTAGTCCCCTTTATCTAACCCCTTAAAGTTAGAGGCAGGGCCACCAAGGTGAAAATGGGTGGCTTCCTAGTAGTATCCTTAAGTTTTACCCTATCCTACGTTTGGGATTTTCATTTAGGGAGAGTCTGAGAAATAACAAGCTCTCCTCCTAAGAACTTAGAACCAAGGGGTAATTTAAGAGAAAATTCTTCTAGTTTCTCAATTTTTTCAGGTCCATAAACTAACTCGCACAACCATCTAGTTGTTTGTTATTCATAATTACAAGTTTGGATATGTTAATTTGGTGGGAAATTATCTAGTCATAAGATATAGCAAATAATTGATATAATTAATAAATATGGGTAGGTTATATGTACAATTGAAATCAAAATTATCTTAAATTATTGGAAATTCTTATGGTTTATCAAGTAGGATGTATAAATTACCAATAACTACTTTTAAAGGAGAGAAATTTCAATTAGATAAAGAAAAGTAAAAGACTTTTTTTTGGATATTTATTGAATATATTTTAAATATTTTGGTAAATTAAATAAAATTATTTTATAAAATGGATATGTACATCTTTTAAAATTATTTATAATTTGGCTAAAATGTATTTTGGAAAAATTATATGGATTCACAAAAATTATGACAAACATAACACCAAGCTACATAGAATAGTGTGTTGGTATCGTTATCTAAGACTGATAAATATTTTAATAAACATATGTTTTATCAAGTATGTCGTAGCCCTTAAAAATATTGGAATTTTATTTGTTTGAATGACCAAGGATTAAAGCAACAACTTGAGTGCCCACAACTTAAAATCATCCTATCAAATTCCCATTGATAAAACCCCAATCCTTGCTATAAAAAATTGTGAACTACCAATATATTTGACAACTAGCAAAGAGTAGCTCCAAGAAAACACAACTTAATGCAATGTATAGATGTATTCCAAATGTGATGATTTAGTGGGTGCAAGGAAAGAGTTTAATAATTTTCTTGAATAAGTTAGCTTTCTTGGATTCCACAATTGTATCATATATTAGGATTGGAGAGATGAAATAGTCAATGTAATTTTTTCTAGACATATGAAAGAGGATATAAAAATCTACTAATCATGGTGATAAGAAGGAAATTAAGAATAAAATGGTGGGAGAATGAAGTGAAGGAAGTACATTTAAGATTTATAATAAACCTATAATTCTCTTTTGTGGCATATACCTACCTAAAGTCGAGTTCTTCCATTCTAGTTTGGTGAATGGTGGCTGTTGGCTTGAGGGGTCCTGACCCAAGTTCGGTGTGCAAGGTTTGCCATGAAACCCCTATACTACTAGCCCTTTCGGCAGTGACCCACTTGCGCAGGTCACAGTCTCACCCGAAGTAGTATGGGTGGGTGCTGGAACCAGGTTTCTGCACCCTGAGAAAGGAAGGGTAAGGCAAGCAAAGCTACGGTCTGTTCAGATTACCTTGTCTCTGCGTAGGGTTAAATATATATCTAATTGCATCCATTTGCATTAGTTCTACAATTATATGCTTTTCATAACATCCACACAATGTTACATAACTAGAACAGAACAGATCTAGATCCAATTAAATACACAGACTTTCACAGCATGATATAACCAAAGCGGAACAGATCCAATCATTCAATATACAGACCTTTGCAGCGCAAAGATAGAAAAGGAATAACGCAGTAATTACCAGTAATTCATTCAATAGTACTCACAGATTCAGATCTAATAATCCCATGTATTCATTCATTCATCAACCTTTCCTTACAATTCCCTTCCCAACCTGCACACACAGTAGTAGGGTCCGCACACAGCTGGGCTAGGATCTTCGCGCACACAGCCAATAGGAGTTTGTTCCCCCAAAAACCAAAATAGATTGCTTACACAACAGATCGCATCAATAGCTTATAAAATCCTACCTTTTACCATCCGAAATGTCTCTCTATTTATAACAATCTAGCTTTAACAATCATATGGTCCGCAACCCATGGTTTTCGGACCCCTAGTTTACCCTTTGACCCATTACAATGCGTTCAGGGCTTTGACCCACCCCAAAACCCCTGCGCTATACTAAATATAATAAAAAACAACCAAAATGGACCAGTTTTGTAGCTTATTAGGAGACCCCGTTCCAACAATCCCCCAATACAATCTTGTGACTCGTCCCGAGTCACTTTGGTGGCGCGCCTTCAATCTGTGCGCGCAAGGTAGCTAGGGTGCGAAGGAGTGGTGGAAGCACTGTCTTGCTTTGGGCCGCAACGTGTTGCGCCATGTTGATCATCAGAGAAGCAGGCCCATCTAGATCCGGACCAACTCGTTCCAACAACCGGTGGAGGCGTGAAATGGCGGACTGTGCGTCATGTACAAGCTCGAGTGCAACATAAGACCATGGCTTCAACTTTTTGCACACAATATTATTGGAGTGACGAAGGTCCTCAATCCTATGTATGGCAGCCAGGCGTTGTGCAGGGGCGGGGGGAAGTGTGGAGGCTCGAACTAGATCTAGAACATCTTCTGCCTGCTTCAATTCCCATTGGGCATGCCGAAGCGTGGGGTGGTGATGTACTCTCATCCATAGCTGCGTAGCCTCTTCAAGAAATTGGGCTCCATGCGCCAGTTGTTCCTAAATAATATGTGTTGCGTTAGTGACCATGGAAATTCGCTGGGCTCGTTCTTCCGGAGGCATGACATACTGCTTGCACCTTTCTTGGTCACGATGGTGCACTTCTTGCATTATGCTGGTAGACAGTCTTTGTAGCTCTATAGTAGATATTTTCGATAATTCAACTTGAATGTCTTAAGTAACCAATTCAAAAGTGTGAATTATGGCAATACGGGGGAGTAAACATACATTTCTCCTAGCGGGCGGGGTCTGGAAATGGCGGAGATGTCTCAGCAGGTCCCGGTACTGCAGCGTTCCTTCCGAACTTGGTTCACAGATAATCCTTCCAGACGGTAGCCCGCGCGCACTCCTATTACTGCACTCAGTGTCTCTCGGTCCTCTTATCAGTTCCTCCTGTGATTTTGGATCCATAATAGAAAGACGAGCATTATATAATGTATGAATAAGTATAAAAAACCAGAATGCGAACAACCAATGCCGCATGATAGGTGAATAAATAGCTCAACCCAACTTCCTCCAGCCATCCGCGCCCCAATCAAAGGTACTTAATGGCGAGGTAGCTCGCATGTGGTGCGTATCCTCGATCTTCCGGACCATGCCTATCATAAATGGTGGGATTGATGATCCACTGCCCATTTTTTGTGTTTGTAAGTGTCTTTTCGCATTAACTCGGGATGAACTGATGTTCTTCCTTCGTGTACAAGGTCGTGTCCCTGCAATTTCAAAGTGTGGTTGACGTGTTGAGGGAATTTTCATATATCGATGGAAGGTTGACACAAGTTGATCCTACAAGTCGATCGGGAGTCTTTTCGAAGAATTTATGCCATTCGTAGAAGGAGAATTCTTGTGCAAGACGGTTGTGTTATACGTCCGTAGGTGATTTATTTTTCGAGACATTCGCAGATTCTCCCGGATACACATGATTGTAGACAGGTCCGTAATCCTATGCATGCTGAGGTCAGTAGTACTCTGGTAAGTCTGGTTGGGCAAGGTTCGAGCGCACCCTTGAGTGTTGCGCGTCAGTAGGTAACCATGTGGGTCGACCGACCTTGGGGCCCATCTGGCTAAGGGAGTTTCTATGTGCAAGATCACCCTACTCCAGTACTTCCTCCAGGTAGGGGATACAGGTCCCTGCATAGGTGTTTCATATTGGGTTAGTGGTAGTGCTTCGGACCTACATTCCATGAAACCCTTAGGCTTCGTAGGCTTCTGAGTGTCATCTGCGCCCTCTTGGCAAGGCAAGGTTCTTTCTATGGTAGAGATGCGATGGAATTTTCTAACGGTCTGAAGGCTGCGAAGCGCCGAAACCTCATGCAGCCAACTCTTCCAATTCTCCAGCTCCTCATCGGAGTCGAAAAAACATTCACTGTCCTTTTCCCAACAGAGCATCCCTTCATCCATGGGGTTAACCTGATCTTCATCTTGCGCAATTATTTTATAAATATGATCTAATTATTCCTTCGTATGGACAGGCTCGGTATACCAGGTACCCTCTGCAGGATCCAGGGGTACTATGACACGCGTGCCTTTGCTTTCAAAAACCATGCTTCATTTCTTAAGGTTGATAATACCTCCCATGTTCATTGCCCAATCCAGTCCAAGGAGCATAGGGTAGGGGTCCGCATCTTCAACTATCTCAATTACTTCAGAGTCAGCTAGGACCCTTTCCCCTGCAATGTCAACCATAAATTTTGGTAACCTACCCAAGGGAATGATTTTCTGTTGATTTTCCATGCGCAGATGGATAGTGGACCATTCCAATTTGGGCTTTCCCATTCACTACCATGTATTATTTGGTAAAACATTGGCATCAGATCCAAGATATAAGATAACCTGATCCATTTCATAGTCTCCGATCTGTGCAGTTAGTCGCATTTCTCTCCCTGTGCGTTTCTTAGATCTATACATTTTGTGCACGTCCTTGGTCCCAGGAATCAAGGTGGGTCAAGCTGCATAGGTATTCATTAAGGCCAGGAGGTTTCCTACGGCCTGCGGGTTCCTGAGCAATTTCAGACATGCCTTCAAAAAGGTCTCAATTTCTTCCTTGCTCTGAGACTGCGTAGGGGCTAGTAGTAGTGCCTATTCTTCGTAGGATACCTCTTTGCTTCCCTTGGTGTCCAGCTCGCTACGTGTTATGACTTTTACACTTGGATCTGCTTCTCGTAGCTCAGTTTTAACCCTCTGTACATTCTGCATACGGGTAGGCTGCTTTTCCTGCATTATGGCTATTTGGATCGGGCAGTCTTCTACCTCATGGTCCAGGTATTTGTAGTATTTACACGATGGCCTAGTGGGATTAGGGCATTATCTGGAAAAGTGCCCAATTTATCCACAGTTATAACAGATTATTTGACCTCATCCTTGGCCTGTGCTTCCTCCCCGACCTCCTCTGCCTTAGGCCAGTGATCCTCCAAAGTGCGCAGCCAGTCTTGGCAATGCAGGGTCTGATTGCACCCAATATAGGTTCCCTCGATCCATCATTAATTCATGCATTCCGTAATTATGCTCGTCATTTCCTACGGATCGACATAATTTACACCATTGATGTTTTAGCTCTATGACATACACACCCAGCCGAGGGCAATGGTTCATATCGTGTAGGCTTGCTACCCAACAATCATCACACCATAGCGCAGCTCCGCTTGACCCTAGTCGCAACAGGACAGGTTCCCTACTTACCCCTAGGCATAGCGAGCTAGGTCCTCCGGCTTGCATATAATCAGTCAGTAGAGGGCACTAATCCTTTGTGTGACTAGATACTCGGCAACATATACACCATAGATCTACGCAGATGTCTTTTCCTCGCTCTTTTCGTAGGTTTTGTATCTCTATGTGCATAGCCTCGAGCTGTTCCTGGATCTATTGTACTCCTGCTAAGGTATCTTCCCAGGGAGCAGCTTCTAACTTCATAGCGGCTTCTATAGCTTTCTCCTGCGATTCAAACGTTTGCTGATTCATTGGTGTGCGCAGGTGAGGTAACAACATGGCGATGAACCATTCCGTATGTTGTCTATCATCATAATCGAACCCCCCTTCCCTAATTTCCTTCTTTAACCGTTGGTCCACCTCACATACTAATTTAGACACACCTTGTTTGAAGTCCTTTACGTCTACTACTAACTGGGAATAAGAATTCGGCTTGCAAAATTGTTGCTTTAGAGCATCCTTAATATCCTGAATGGAGGCGGTTCCATTCTGGGCAACATATTGCATATACCAATCCAGAGCTCTGTCTTTGAATGCTAAATACAGCTGCGCCCTTTTTATTGTATCACTATCCTCATTCTGCGTAGTCCAGATAGAGTCCGCAACGAACCAAAATCGATCCATGTTCTCATATCCTACCCCCTTGAAGGTAGGTAGTTTCAAATGCATAGCCATATCACTATCCAGGGACGACGTTATAGGAAAATTCTTACCCTTGCATGCCCTAGGTGGTGATGTATCTAATTCCTTCACCAAGCTATAGGTGGCCCTTCCTCCATCAAGGTTGGTCCAATAATACTTACCACTGCGTGTCGCGCTCCCGTCCAAATCCGAGGTCATTCAATTGGTATGGCTACACAGAATGCTCTTCTCACACAGCAACTTCTTGATCAGTAATGGTAATGTCCTGAGAAAATTAGCCCGAAATCCTTTTAAGAATCATCGCTTGGCCTCAAAGTATGATACAAACTAATCAATGGAAAAAATTTTCACAAAGCCTCCTAGAACACTATCCACCCAGTGATCCATCATGCGTGTAATAGTATTATCGGTTCTTTCTAGCTGTTCAAGCAGATCTGGAGTCCACCGAGCGACTCGCTCATCCTTCCAGCACTTCTGGAACTCTACCAGTCTGACCAGCCACTCTTGAAGTTCAATTGCAAAGGTTACAAAGAATATTTTGTAGCTTTTAGTCAGAACATACCTATTTTTCCACCTTTTCACCGTTAAATTTTCACTTCAGTTTTCTTTTACTGCAAACTCCTGGATCTGCCTTTCGAACCAGTCCTCGATCTCTTTTCTTTTAGGCTTCCAGTATTCTCTTGTCATTACCCGGCCCCTTCCTCAGATCTCTTCCAGTCCCGGCAACGGAACCATTTGTTGGCTTGAGGGGTTCTGACCCAGGTTCGGTGTGCAAGGTTTTCCAACAAAACCCTATACTACTGACCCTTTCGGCAGTCACCCGCTTGCGTAGGTCACAGTCTCACCTGAAGTAGTATGGGTGGGTGCTAGAACCAGGTTTCCGCACCCTGAGAAAGGAAGGGTAAGGTAAGCAGAGCTGCGGTCTGTTCAGATTACCTTGTCTCTGCGAAGGGTTAAATATATATCTAATTGCATCCACGTGCACTAGATCTACAATTATATGCTTTTCATAACATCCACACAAAGTTACATAACCAGAACAGAATAGATCTATATCAAATTCAATACACAGACTTTCGCAGCATGATATAACCAGAGCGGAACAGATCCAATCATTTAATATAAAGAGCTTCGTAGTGAAAATACAGAAAAGGCATAACGCAATAATTACCAGTAATTCATTCAATAGTACTCACAGATTCAGATCTAACAATCCCACATATTCATTCATTCATCAACCTTTCCTTACAATTCCCTTCCCAACCTGCGCACACAGCAGCAGGGTCCGCACACAGCTGGACTAGGATCTCTGCGCACACAGCCAACAGGATTCTATTCCCCCAAAAACCCAAATAAATCGCTTACACAACAGATTGCATCAATAGCTTATCAAATCCTACCTTTTACCATCCGAAATGCCTCTCTATTTATAACAATCTAGCTTTAACAATCCCATGGTCCGCAGCCCATGGTTTTCGGACCCCTAGTTTACCCTTTGACCCATTTAAATGCGTTCAGGGCTTTGACCCACCCCAAAACCCCTACGCTATACTAAATATAATAAAAAAAAACCAAAATGGACCAGTTTCGTAGCTTTTTAGGAGACCCCATTCCAACAGTGGCAGGTGATATTTTGAGCTTGTGAGGCAATATCACCACATAACACCCATAATGGACCATTGTTTTTGCATATGAGACCTAGATGTGAAAATGTGAAGTAAACTAATAAATACCTTAGTAATATGATATTTCCTTCTATACTAAGGTTTCCATCTAAGAAATCATAAAACTCAACTCTAATTCAAGTGTAAAACTCCAATATTCCAACATTAATTGTTTAATCATCTTTGGTAGGTTATAAAAATATTGTGAACCTAGTGAATAAAAGCACCTAGAGGTTACAAACATACCTATAATAACTTATGGCATACACACATCGTTCTATCCCCTCGTGTCTATGAATTTCCTACCACCCTAGTTCGACTTCTAGAATTTTTTTCGAACTCAACTTAAAATTTATAAAGAACACCCTTAATTTTGTGGTTACTCCTTCCCCTTAATTTTCCATCAACCCTCTATTTAAACTATTTTTTTCATGAAAAATCATGTTTTATGGCTTTATTTTTTGGGTGTATGTTTTTTCAAAGAATTTGGTTTTATAGAGAACATCGGAAATATAAGTAGATACAAATATTCCATACAACATACGAATTATATGAATTTTATGTATTTTTCTCATGCAAGTTTCACTTTTGTTTTCTAAATTGTTTTGAAATTTCAATTGTGGAATATCTAATGAGATGTCAAAAATTAATTGTGAGAATAAAACATTAAGAAAAAAGGATGTATTTTCATTTTATCCTCAGGAAAAAAACGTAATTTTATTTCATTAGAAAAATGACACAAAATTACTTTCTACATATACACATAGTTTTGTGTATTTGTTTGATTCCCCTAGATTCAATTCTCTTCTAAATGGTAAAAAAAGAAGAAAAATGTTTCACTCGCAGGCCATTACATATGTAAAAAATAACATTTTTCTTGTAAAGAAGTAAAGAAAGCTTCACTTCAAGATATTGTTGTAAAAAAATTAGTGTGTCACTTCCATATAGGAGGTGAAAGGTCACTGATCCGGATTTATGCAGGAACGCAATAGAATAAACACATAACCATAAATACAGAGATGCAGCGGAAATAATACTTCATTTCATTAATATCAAAGAATTGAAATTTGCTTACAGACAAAATGGAAATAAAACTAGCTAGGGCGCTGGTAGCTATCTCTGAGAAGAGATGTGGCGGCTACAGGCCTATGAACTGAGTTACAATGAGGCTCGAGGGCCTATTTATTATTGAGAAACAATGGAGGACTCTAAACATCCGAAAACCTAACCCTAGGAGATGAAGCGCCAAAACTATGGGCCCCGTTTGGGTAAATTGGTGTTTCAACTTCCTAGGGACGTAACTTTGGCATACTATCTCCGTTTGATGCACATGATACATCATTAGAAAGATATATCCGAGGACTACAAATTTCGCCACAAATATCCATTCCAGAATAGAGTGATATTTGCTAGGGGCGCAATTCCCAAAAAACGTTGTTTAGGGCCTCAAAACGGCTCCGGAAGTTCAGGACCCAAAAAATTACTAAAAATAGTAAGTTGTGCCGAAACTGAAAAACTGAAAGAGGCAATGGTGGGGCCCCAAGTGGAATAGGCGGGTGGCCACCAATATCCACCTAGATCAGTCACAGGTTTCATTTGAGGAGGAAAATGAACGAAAATAAGGGAAAATGAAGAAAATAGAGGCCTCATCTATAAAAGGGCTTCTGAGGATTAGTTGGTACCTTTTGTCAGTTCATTTTGGAACTCTTTCATTATTCTCTCTCTCTCTCTCATACTCTTGGATACCATTTTCTTGGATAAATCTTGGATGGTGTGGAATACTTGGTCATTTGGAATAAGAAGAAAAAGGAAGAGTAGGAAAGCATAAGAGTACATCGATATTGGCAACTAAAACAGGTTTTGAGTGCAAATACCAAACTGCATGTATTTTTTCCTAACTATTTTTGGCATGCATGGTGTAAGCATGTGATTTCTTGGTCATGATATGTCATTGGCATGGAGGATTTCCTGGATTGATAGTGTATTTTCCTAGACTTACCATTTCCTGGATATCCATGGAGTTGTGGATTCATTTCATTGTTTGTTTTCTGGTTGGTTCTCATGTTCATTTAGTTGTGGGTTGAGTTATTAGTTCCTAGGACCTTGGTTGGAAAAACGCTCTAGAGCCCGATGGACAACTATTCGGTTGAGTTACTAGTTGTGGAGCCTTTTTTGGACAAACTCTTTGGAGCGCTAGGTGGGTTGACCTACTATTCCTCGAGCCTTGCTTGGAAAAATGCTTTGGAGCCTAGAAACAACTAGGGTTGAGTTACTATCCCTGGAGCCTTGGTTGGAACAAACACTTTAGAGCCCTAGAACAACTTGGGTAGAGACCAATCCGTGATAGTTTTGATGCCCAACCGTGAGGTGGAATCACTAGTTGAGGGATGAGGTGGTTTGGCCTCTATAAGCCCTAGATTGGTTTTCATTTATGTGTTTGATGAGATCCCACATTCATGCTTGGAATATGGCACAAGGGTGATTGGCTAAAGAGATATTTGGCTTAGCCAATCTATGGTCTGGTGGAATGTGGTAGTCCTACCTCTAGTTTGTTTTTACATTCAGTAATTAAAGGTTCATTTCCTTGGTATTTGATGTATAAATGTACTGATTTATATGTGGATTCTATGGTTGTTGTATCCATGGTATTTCTGTTGTTATTATGCTAATTATAGCATGTATTTTAACAATGATTATGTATGGATCTCTCCATGTTTTTACTTGTAAATGTATGAAAAATGTATCTATGGTCAAAGAAATGGTAATGTAGCTAATGATGTAAGGGAGCAATTCTTCTTAGCGATTCTCTGATAAGTATGAGACTCGTATGCTGTGTTCTCTTGTTTATACATGTAGCTTTCATGTTTGTGACATGTTTGACGAAATGCTTGTCATGGATAATAGGGGTCCATTTTAGTCCTCATGGATGTTTTTGTAAATATATCAATGTTTGGTTGTTATAAATCATCTATGAACTTGTCATGAAATTATGGGCAATGCACTAGGTTTTGGGCCTGAAAAAGTGGCTCAAATCCTAGGTACATTGGCACAACACTAGGTAATTTAATCCCTAGACACTGGCATGTGGGCTTATGCATGTGTCCATAGCCCCATAGATGTTGGCATGCAAGCATTTTCATGCGTCTAGAGGCCCAGAAGCTAGAAAGGTCAGTGGGACCTAGGGGTAGGATGCTTGAATTGTTGGGTTGGATTCTAGGGGTGTTATTGTTGATGTACAAGGTCTGTGAAATGTGTTTTTGTTGATTCCACTTCCTTAAGGTCACATAGGAGGTTGAGTCTAATAATAGTAGTCTCTTGTCAGATGTTTACCATGATTTGTTTGTTTCTTGAGTAGATGTGGGAAGAGGGTTTTATAGAGTGGTATCAAAGCATGGTTCAACCCTTGGAATGGATGGGCGGTGTATTGGTCATGCTTTTCTGTTGGTTTCATATGTGTTTCTCATACCTATGGTGTATGTGCTTGTTTCATCCATGTTGTGTTAGCCATGGTGGCAGTGTTGTCACCATGGAAGGGTTGATGGTGTTTTTGTCAACATGTTGTCATGAGTATATGACTGGTTATGTGTTGTTCATGCTTATGTATTTCTCGGGCATGCTTGCTTACATGTTGCTACATGTTGTACATGCACTGCTTGTTTATGTTATGTTATATATTGGTCATGCATCAGTTTTTTCTGTGTATGCTTGTTACGCAATTCTATACGTTGAACATGCATTGGTCGGTCATGCTTGGTTATACATGTTAGGTGGGTGCATGTGGTCAAGTTTGCATTAGTATGGTTGAGGTTGTCATGCATTAGGCCATTGTGTGTAATTTGTATGGTCATGCACTGATGACTGGAGTCCAACTAGAATGATGTTTATGCACTAATATACCATGTGTTATGATTTTATATGTTGTTATTATTATGTATATACATGTATTACGTTTATTGGTTGATCTTGCAGGATGTATCCTCCCCAAATTGCACTAAGGTAGGTTGGTTTATTATGATTTGGTTTATTTGACATATTATACTTTGCAAGAAGAAATAAAATATGAATAGAAAGATGGTAGACTATAAATACTATCCCTATGAGTCATATGAGGAGCATGGTGTTAGGCACTCATCTGACTTGGCAAACACACTAAGAAATTTAAACGAAGAAATAAGGAGTTGCAAGGCAAATAATTTCAGACTTATATAGGCACAAGAAAACTAGGCAGAGGTTAATGTATCCATCCTTCAAAGTTTGTAAGAGTTTCAGAAACAAGGGCCAATTTGGATCAGCTATGGAAAGGAGGATGGGACCAATGGATCATATGTAAGTAGGTCTCCCGATGATCACAGGTTGGATAGATATGACAAGATTACAGATGGTATATTTTTGGATACTTTGGATAGGAGGGATGACAAACACAGGTATCATTCTAGTTATGGTTCTAACATGCATCATGATCATCATCATTACCATCCTTACAAGAGGAGTGACAGGGGATATTTTCCACATGATTTTAATAAGGAAAAACCACCTACATTTTAAGGAGAGATGAAGAAACTACATCATATAGAGGAATTGTTTTTTGGTATGAAGAAGTTTTTTAGGTTGCATGATTACTCAAAAAACATGAAAGCGAGAATAAATACATTCAACCTTTGAGGTAGAGCAGATATTTGATGGGAATATGTGAAGAATGTTAGAGATATTTATGAGGAGTAGTTGACTTGGAGTGAGTTTGAGAGGCTATTCTAGAATAATTGTCTATCATAAAGATACTACGAAGACAACGAAAAGGAGTTCTATGAGTTGAAGATGGGTTCCATGAAATATGATGAGTATACTAGTAGGTTCTTGGAGTTACTGAGATATTAGACTTACCTCAAGGAGGAGAAGGCCATGATTCAGATATTTATTAGTGGGGTTTTGATGGAATTCAGTGATAATATTGATTTTGATCAGCCTAGATCATTAGAGTAGGCCATCCAAAAACTCAAGCATTATTATGAGAAATTGAAGCGCCGATATGAGGCAAAGCATACTTGAAAGGTAATGATAAGAATAGGGAAAGTGGGACAAGAAGTGAGCAAGGCCTCAAGACACAGGTAACAAAGATAATTTTGCACCACCTAAGAATTCCAATACATCTTGTAGAGGATAGGGATTTCGGTCGGAGGAGCAGGATAAGAATGAGAATAGGGAGCTTGTGCGATGTTGGAATTGTGGAGGAGATCATCGTAGGAAATATTGTCCACAACATAAGGGTGGTAGGACACAGATATACAGTGCACAAGAGGCAGAGACAGTGGGATATGTTGGACATAGTATTCCTAGGATATATGCAGTGCTGGAAAATAGGCAGGCAGACCATCAAGCATCTATCATTGAGATGGAAGGTAAGCTTTGTGATCAAGTTATTTCTATTTTGATTGACTCTAGACCTAATTATAACTATGTTAGTCCTAACGTGGTGGATAAGTGTGGTTTTAAAAAATTAGTGGATGCAAAATCTTGGTTAGTGCAGTTGGCTACAAATACAAAGAAAAGAGTTCACTATTGGGTAAGAGTTTGTGCATTTGAGTTAAATTATATGCCTACAGTAGTGCACTTGAACATATTTCCATTGGTATCATAAGTATACTATTGGGTATGGATTGGTTATATCTTCACATGACCAAGGTGGATTTCTATGACAATTTCATTAAGTGCCTGGATGACAATGGGGAACCAAGAGTTTTAAAGGGAAGGAAGAAATCCACATCATCTTGGATGGTGACAACAATGCAGGCCAAGCATAGTCGCAAGAAGGGGTGTGTGTTATTTTCAATTCATATCTCTAGTGAAAAAGGTAAGGAAGTTGAGGATGCATATGTTTTGAGCAGGAGTCCAGTTCTACAACAATGTCAGGATGTATTTCCTACAGATATTTCAAAGTTTCTACCTCACAGGGAATTAGACTCTTCTATTGAGATGGTACCAGGGGAAGCTCCAATATCAAAGGCACCTTACAGGACGATCACAATTGAGCTGGTAGAATTAAATTTGTAGTTGAAAGAGACTCTTGAAAAAGGGTACATTAGGCCAAGTGTATCGCCATGGGGTGCACCAGTGTTGTTCGTGAAGAATAAATATTGCACTCTTAGATCGTGCATTGACTACAGGCAGCTGAACAAAGGGACCATCAAGAATAGGTACCCATTACTAAGGATTGATGATTTATTTAATCAGTTGAAGGGAGAAATAATGTTCTCTAAGATTGATTTGAGATCGGGATATCATTAGGTACACATCAAAGAGAGGGACATCTACAAAATCACATTCAATACCAGGTATGGGCATTATGATTTTGTTGTAGTTCCATTAAATTTGACTAATACCCCAGCTACATTTATGTGTTTGGTGAACAATTCATTACATCCTTATTTGGAAAAAAAAATTATTGTGTTCGTTGATGACATATTGGTATATTCTAAAAATAAGGAAGTGCATACCGATCATTTGGCAACCATCGAGGTTGTTGAGGGAGCATCAATTGTATGCTAAGCTCAGTAAATGCAGTTTCTTCCAGACAGAGGTACACAACTTGGGACATGTTGTCTCCAAGGAGGGAATTGTAGTATATCCAGAAAAGATAAGGGCCATTATGGAGTGGGTAGATCCTAAGAATGTAGATGAGGTGATATCATTCATGGGATTGGAAAGTTATTACAGGAGGTTCATCAGGAACTTATCACATATTTCTTATCCTATTACATCATTGCAGAGGAAAGGTAAGAATATTGATTGGACAGAGGAGTGTGAGGCCAGTTTTGAGCAGCTTAAGAAGGTCTTGACACATGCTCCATTGTTAAATATTACATATCTAGAAAAGGAGCTTGTAGTGTGTACATATTCTTACAAGAGAGGATTTGGTGGGGTCCTTATGCATGATGGACGGGCGGTACACTATGAGTGACAAAAACTAAATGAGCACATGCAGAACTACCCAGCATATGATCTTGAGCTACCAGCGATCATTCACGCACTGAAGATGTGGAGGCTCTATCTTCTTGGAAGGATGTTTGTACTGATGAGTGACCACATTAGGTTTAGGTACTTGTTTCAACAGTCGAATCTAAATTCCAGGCAGGTTAGATGGTTGGCCACGGTAAGTTAGTTTGAATTTTATATCAAGTAAATTAATGGCAAGGATAACAGGGTCATAGATTCTCTTAGCAGGAAGGTACGATTAAACCACATAGTAGCTATGAGCTCCTATGGGACATAGTTAAAGGATTGGATCTTGTAGGCAGGTCAGCGAGATCATAGGTATATGGATATTATGCATCGGTTGCAGCAGGGTATAGGTACAGGTACTAGTTGTAGTAAAGGTATAGGTATAGGTGCAGGTGCATGAGTACAGGATTTAGACTATCGTCTCACGGCTAATGGATTGATCAAATTTAGAGACATAATATATGTGTCAGACAAAAGTGAGCTCAATAAGGTGATCTTGAGGTATTTTTCATGTGAAACCATATTTGGGTCACCCAGGCAATCAGAAGACATTGATTGCAAAAAAAATATTCTATTATTAGTCGAATATAAAGAAGGATGTGGCGGAGTTTGTAGCTAGGTGTTTAGACTGTCAGATGGTTAAGGAAGAGTGTAAGCATCTAAGTCGACTACTACAACCAATTTCAATTCCAAAGTGAAAATGGGAGGTTATTTCCATGGACTTTGTCACACGTTTTCCCAAGACAAGTAGAGAGCATGAATCCATCATGGTTGTTCTGTACAAGTTGAAAAAGGTTTCACATTTCATTCTGGTGAAGAATACATATTTAGCTTGCGAAGTGACACAAGTATTCATCAGAGATGTGGTATAATTTCATGGTGTTCCAAAGAATATTGTGTTAGACAGGTATGCGAAGGTCACTACCAATTTTTGGAAGAATTTTTTTGCAAGTTTGGGCACAAAGTTGGCCTTTAACATAGCTTATAATCTGCAGACAAACGGACAGACAGAGAGGGTCAATATTTTTGTGAAACCAGCTCCAAAAATAGAATAAAAGAGATATCAACACCTTAGAAATAAGCCACTTCGAGGGGGCAACCTCCAATACATTACATAAATGAACAATTCTTTGATGATTCAAATTACAAAACCTCCTTTCTATATATAGGAGTCCATGGGGCCACAATGTAATCCTATCCAACCTAACAATAAGAATTTAAGGGCACAATAATAACAATATGGGGGTTACAGGGGTACAATAATAACAATAAGGGCATAACACTAACAACAATAAGGGACTATACTAGTAATACAGGGACCTAACATGCCCCTCTCCTTCAAAAAAGTGTTGTCCTCAATGCTTAAGTAGCTCTGGGTGCTTCTGTATAAAATTCTCATCCTCCCATGTAGAATCTTCAGTGGGTAAGTTCTTCCACTTGATGAGATACTCTAAAATTGATCGATTCTATAGTTGTTGAGTTCTTGTTTTTGTGACCGCTTCAGGTTCCAATATGATTTTTCCTTCCTCATCAAGTTCTGGCAATATTTTTTGAACTGGAATATTTTCACCTATAACCTTCTTTAAGCATGAAACATGGAAAACTGGATGCACTCGTGAAGAAGCAGGAAGCTCCAATTTGTATGCCATAGTACCAATCTTTTGCAACACCTTGTAAGGACCATAGTACTTTAGCGATAATTTATTATCCTTCTTTGCTTGCTTGAGGGACATTTGTTTGTATGGTTGTAGCCGTAAAAATACCCAATCTCCTACATCAAAACTTCTCTCGCTATGATGTTGATTTGCCTGTTGTTTCATTCGATTTTGTGCCAAATTCGGGTTATCCTTTAAGAGTTGGAGAACTTCTTGCTGATGCTCGATGTGATCTTCCACTGCTTGAACCTTCGAATTTTCCCTTAAAGATGATGTGATGGATGGTGCATGATATCCATAAAGTGCCATAAATGGGGTCATTTTTGTTGCAGTATGGAAGGAAGTGTTATACCACCATTCAGCGAGAGGTAACCACTTGACCCATTGTGTTTGTTTATCGGATACAAAACAACGAAGATATCCTTCCAAACATTTATTTACTATCTCAGTTTGACCATCAGATTGAGGATGATAAGATGAGCTATGAGCTAATTGAGTACCCAAACAAGAAAATAACTCCGTCCAAAAATTTCCAGTAAAAATGGGATCTTTGTTGCTCACAATAACCCTTGGGCTTCCATGTAGCTTTTGAATTCTGTCCATAAATGTAGTAGCAACTGTACTTGCTTTAAATGGATGAGATAATGCACAAAAGTGTCCATACTTGGTAAGTCTATCAACTACCACCATGATGACACTCTTTCCTTCAGACTTAGGTAAACCTGTGATAAAATCCATTGAAATCTCCTCCCAACGTTGACTTGGAATGGATAAAGGTTGTAGAAGTCCCGGGGTCTTAATTGTCTCAACTTTATTCTACTAGCAAACCAAACATTCCGCCACAAACTTTTGAATATCAGATTTAAGGCCATCCCAAAAAAATTCTTTCTTCACCCTGTGGTAAGTTTTTAAAAATCCTGAGTGTCCTCCTAAAGGAGAAGTGTGCAATTCCAGAAGAATATTTTGTTTTAGTTGGGAATTCTTACAAAGATATAAGCGATCTTTCTACCATAAGGAATCATTTTTCCAACTAAATGTATCAGATGTACTAGGATCTTGCTGCAACTTTTGAATGAGTGTCCATACATCTTTGTCCTTCTTCCATTCATCTCTTGCTTTGGTTATCCAATCCGGTTGGATAATAGAAATGGCACAAAGCAATGCTTCCACCTCTTCATTCTTTCTTGAGAGTGCATCTGCAACAACATTAAGCTTTCCTTTTTTGTGGATTATTTCAAAGTCATAACCCAACATCTTTGTGACCCATTTTTGCTGCTCTTCTGAAGATAGTCTTTGTTCCAAAAAGTGTTTAAGACTATCATGATCAGTTTTTACCTTAAGTGTCTTCCCATTAGGTAAGTTCGCCATTTCTTTAGTGCATGCAGTATTGCTAACATTTCCTTCTCATAAATAGGTTTCTGTAAATACTTTCCTTTAATTGGACGACTTTCAAAAGCAATGGGTCTTCCTTCTTGCATTAAAATAGCACCAATTCCATTTCCTGAGGCATCACATTCCACAATAAAGATTTTTGTGAAGTCTGGTGTAGCTAAGACCAGTGCTAGGCACATTGCCTCTTTAAGATGTTCAAAGGCCTTAGTTGCTTCAGGATTCCATGAAAATTCATCTTTCTTCAATAATGTTGTTAGAGGTGCTGATATTCTCCCATAATTCTTAACAAACTTGTGATAATACCCTGTTAACCCGAGAAATCCTCACAACTTCTTTATGGTTGTGGGGACTTTCCATTCCTTAATGGCTTTAATTTTGTTAGGGTCTACCTTAACACCCTTGTGAGATACAATATGACCCAGGTATTCCACCTCTTGTACTCCAAAGAAATATTTGGATGTTTTTGCATATAATTGTTTCTCCTGCAATAGTTTGAGCACCCTGTCAACATGTTGAACATGATCCTTCCAAGACCTGTTGTAGATTAGTATATCATCAAAAAATACAAGCACAATTTTTCTAAGGAAGGGTTTGAAAATGGAATTCATCAACCCTTGAAATGTAGAAGGTGCATTGGTGAGGCCAAAAGGCATGACCAAAAATTCATAATGCCCCTCATGAGTTTGAAATGCTGTTTTTGGAATATCTTCAGTATTCATTCTAATTTGGTGATATCCTGAACGAAGATCCAACTTGGTAAAATAAATTGCTCCATGTAATTCATCAAATAATTCATCAATCACAGGAATGGGAAATTTATCTTTAATGGTGATCTTTTGAGCTCCCTATAATCCGGACGCATGCGCCATGATCCATCCTTCTTGTGTACCAATACTACAGGAGCAGAGAAATAACTTTGACTAGGTTGAATTATACCCGCCTCTAACATTTCTGCAATCATATGTTCAATTTCTCTCTTTTGGACATAAGGATATCTATAAGGCCTGATGTTTGGAGGAACGATTCCTGGAATCAAATGAACACCAGGATCATGTTCACGAATAGGTGGGAGTCCTTTGGAAGTTTCAAACACCTTGGAATGATTTTCCAAGAATTTTTGGAGATCTGCAGAAATAGATGATTTTGATGTTGGAACTTCTAGTGAGCATAATTGTGCAATTACGCCTAGTTGTTCTTTCTTTAGAAGCTTTTTCATGACATTAGAGCTTATTATATTTCCTGGCTTCCCTGAAATACCCCGTAATTCAACTTCCTTTCCTTCTGAAAAAAAAAAATTCAAAAAAGTTCTTGAAAATTAAAAGCTACCGTCCCCAAAGATTGTAACCATTGTACTCCTAGTACAACATCAACACCTCCCATAGGAATGGAAAGCATTGGACTATTCAATACATATTCCCCCATGGTTAGCTTGGTATTATGGCATTTTCCAGAGCAATTTATAGTTCCTCCATTTGCAACCATCACTTGACATTCTGGTGCTGGGTATAGGAAACAATTCAATTCCTTGGCTACCTTACAATGAATAAAATTATGGGTGCTACCTGAATCAATCAACACTATTACCTTTTTCTTCTTGATATGTCCTTCTATCTTGAAATTTTGAGGAGTGTTAATTCCTGCCAATGCATTACATGATATCGTCGGACTCATTTCTTCCTCTTCTAGGGCTGGTTCCTGGTGTATATCCTCTTCTTGTTCATTTTCTTCTTCCTCTTCACAATCTATGTAAAATAATTTCTTCTCAGCACACTTATGACCTTTAGTGTATTTTCTGTCACAACTGTAGCAAAGCCCTTTTTCTCTTTTTTCTTCCAATTGTTGTGGTGTCAACCTTGTAGGTTGTGGAAATCTAGGCGTAGCAACACTTCCTTCTTTATAAAATTGAGTGGTAGGCTTCCTTGTCGCCATAATTTTACATTCAACTTTTCTTGCCAACCTGAATGCCTTCTCCAATGAATCAGGTTCCAAAACGCGAACTTCATGTTAGATGTTATCCTTTAAAGTGCCTATGAAGAGATCAATCCTGTGTTCCTCTGGAATATCAGTTACCCTTATATTCAATTTTTGGAAGTCCTCAATGTGCTCCCCACTAAACCCTTTTGTTTGAGATTTATCAATTGGCTAAAGAAGGTGTTGCTCTTTGTATCCTCATAATGTGCTATCATTTCCTCCGTAAAAATTGACCAAGTGACAATTTTTTTACGGGAGCAAAGCCATCGATACCATACAAATGTATTTTATTCTAAATGTAAAGTTGCAATGCATACCTTTTGTGTGTTTTGCATATTATGGAGATCAAAATATTGCTCCATTTGTAGTATCCATGTTACAGGATCCTTTCCATCAAACTTCCTCATATCCATTTTTGGAATATGGTGGTTCTTTCCTCCAACATTAGATTTTATGAAATCACGATTAACATTTATTTTGTTCCCATCATGAGTTTCCTCTACTATCTTTTCACCATTAGGAAACATTTCTTGTATCTGTCAAACCTTCCATGTCTGCTTTTAGATCATTCTTCATGTTTTCCATCTTAGATTCCATTCCAGCTTCCATGCCATCCATATTAGCTTCCATTCCATTCTTCAAACCATCCATCTTAGATTCCATGCCTTTCTTCAAAACTTCCATGTCATTTTTTGTTGCTCTTTGCGAGAGCGAAATTTGTTGCACTTGCTCTTGTAATTTTGATATGTCATGTTTCCATTCTTCATCTTCATGAGTCATAATAGAGCCTTCTAAAGGCTTAATGGGTGTTGAATTCTTTTTAGGGGCCATTTCAGAATCCAATACTGATATCTATTCTACAATATGCCCTTGGAATCAATTCAACTTGATTCTTCAAACAAGACTTATGAAATTTGGAAAAGAAAAATACACACCTTTTACTTGCTTTTGAAGAGCTTGATATTGAAATTGAATTATCTCTATAATTGCAGATCCTCAATATCTGAAATTTGGCCCTGTAGTAGCCCTCTAAAGCTTATTTAAAATTCCATAGGTCTGACCTGATTTGGATTCTTCAAGACAAAGTTATGTCCAATCTCCCACAATGACCCAATTATGGACTGGTTCAGTAGAGCGAACTTGTACGAATTTCCACGTGTCAATTGTTCCTCCTTTGGCTCTAAAATTTATAGTCAGGAAACTACAGTCCATGTACTTGCAGCCACTTTTTATATAATTCAAGTCCAATGCTTAGAGAGAGAGTTATGAAGATTTTTCCACGATCACCTCTTTGAGATGAAATGCAGGAGCCTGAAAAAACCCTAACTTCCACAGACCATATCTCCAAAAAATATTGTGAACCAAGCTCTGAAATTTTGCGACGATGTTCCTCAGCATTTCGGCTTTGTACTCTAAAATTTCTTCTTCTGAACCTTTGTAGAAAAAAATTTATAGCGCAAATTCCATAATTACCAGTTTAGGTTAAATTCAGGAGCCTGCAAAAAGACCTAACTTCCACAGATCATATCTCTAAAAATATTGCGAACCAAGCTCTGAAATTTTGTGACGATGTTCCTCAGGATTTCGGCATCGCACTCTAAAAATTTCAGCTTCTAAACCTTCATAGAAAAAAAGTATAGCGAAATTGCCATGATGACTTGTTTGGAGCAGCGAAACCCTAAAATCCAAAGCTCTAATACCAAATGTTGTGAAACCAACTCCAAAAATAGAAGAAAAGAGATATCAATGCCTTAGAAATAACCCACTTTGAGGGGGCAACCACCAATAAATTACATAAATGAACAATTCTTCGATGATTCAAATTTACAAAACCTCCTTTCTATATATAGGAGTCCATGGGGCCACAATGTAATCCTAGTGGGGCCACAATGTAATCCTAGCTGACCTAACAATAATAATTTAAGGGCACAATAATAACAATATGGGGGTTACAGGGGTACAATAATAACAATAAGGGGGTTACACTAACAATAATAAGGGACTATACTAGTAATATAGGGACCTAACAAATAGGATACTAGAGGATATGTTGAGGATTTATGTGATGCATCATCAGTGAAAGTTGGAAGAGTGTCTTCCACTAGTAGAGTTTTCTTACAACAATTGGTATCAAAAATCATTGAGGATGATTCCACTTGAGGCATAGTATGGGTGCAGTTGCAATACTCCCATCAGTTGGAGTGATTTGGTTAACAAGGCATTGATTGGAAAAGACATGTTGGCAGAAATGGAACAGGAAATGCAAGCAATAAAGAAGAATTTGAAAGCAACACAGGATAGGAAGAATATCTATGTAGATCAAAATAGGTTTTTAAAGGAGTTTCAGGTTGGGGAACAAGTGTACTTGTGCATCAAACCCAAGAAGAGATCCTTGTAGATCATGCTCCAAGCTGGCACCATGGTTTTGTGGACCTTTCAATATCATTGAGAGGATTGCGCCAGTAGCCTATCGACTTTCACTTCCTTCCAAAATGAAATTCCATGATGTTTTCCCTGTGTCATTACTTGAGAAATATGTTAAAGATGTTGATCATGTGATTGACTAGTATGTATTGCAAGTAGAGCCAGAAGGAGAATTTCAGCTGGAACTGCAACGCATTTTGCAGAAAAAGACGCTCATGCTCCAGAAAAGAGAAATCAAGCAAGTTAAATTGAAATGGAATCACTTTGGGACCGATGAAGCTACATGGTAGATGGTGGACCAGATGCGGGCTATGTATCCTTCCTTGTTTTCTAGTTGAGGAAAAGCAGTTTTGGTGTGATGTCGGTATATGTTTGGCATATGCTTTGGTGATGCTTTGATATATGTTTTGATGTGATGTTTCGGTATATGTACATGTGTATATGGATGTAAATACTGCCATGAGCTATGTTATAAAGATATAATATGCGATATGAGTGTAATTTCAGTATAGTTGTCATGTTGGTTTTCTTTTCAACAAGGTGATCCTGCATCGAGCTATGCTATAAAGCTCCATGGGCAGCATGTTTGCTTTTTTGCAATGTTGTTGAGGTATATGTTTGTTTGAACACTGAGGACGGTGTCCCCTAAGGGGAGGGGGGGTGTTCTGTAACAGCCCTGGTGAAAACTCCATGTAATAAAGTTAAAATAATAACCATGGTTGATGGGACATGTATTCCAAGTTGAATGTTGGGAAAGACATCCTAGTGCAGGTGTTCACATGGTTTATTATGGCTATGAAATTTGGAAAATGAAATGGCTAAGGCATCAAAGAGGCCAAAAAGTATTTTTAGCACATGTATTTATGAAAATAATGGAAATTAGGAGAAAAGGGGGATGAAAGGTCACAAGTTGCATGTGATGAGGAAAATGAATGAAAATAATGGAAAATGAAGAAAATAGAGGTATCGTCTATAAGGGATTCTGAGGATCAGTTGGTACCTTTTGTTAGTTCATTTTGGAGCTCTCTCATTATTCTCACTCTCACTTTCATACTCTTGGATACTTGGAGTTTTCTTGCTGCACTCTTGGAGGGTGTGGCATACTTGGTGATTTGGAGCAAGAAGGAAAAGGAATAGTAGGAAAGCGCAAGAGGACATCGAGGTTAGCAGCTACATCGGGTTTTGATTTCAAGTAACAAATTGTGTGTATGTTTTCCTCACTAGTTTTTGCATGCATGGTGTATGCATGTGATTTCTTGGTCATGATCTGTCATTGGCATGGAGGATTTCCTGGATTGAAAATGGATACTATTTCCATTTATAGGATAGCCATGGACTTGTGGATTTATTTCATTATTTTTTTCTGGTTGGTTCTCATGTTCATTTAGCTTTGGGTTAAGTTATTAGTTCCTGGAGCATTGGTTGGAAAAATGCTCTATAGATCGATAGACAGTTGTTGGGTTGAGTTACTAGTCCTGGAGCCTTGGTTGGACAAATGCTTTGGATCCCTAGGCGGGTTGATTTACTAGTCCTAGATCCTTGGTTGGATAAATGCTCTGGAGCCTGGAAAAAAATGGGGTTGAGTTACTAGTCATGGATCCTTGGTTGGAACTAACACTCTGGAGCCCAGGACAGCCTGGGTAGAGACCAATCCGTGATGGTTGTGATGTATGACTGTGAGGTGTAATCACTAGTGAGGAATAAGGTGGTTTGGCCTATATAAGCCCTAGATTGGTTATGATTGATCTGTTTGATGATATCCCACATTCATGCTTGGAATATAATACGGGGGTGATTAGCTGAAGATATATTTGGCTCAGCCAATCTATGGTCGGGTGGAACGTGGTAGTCCCATCTCTGGTTGATTTTTACATTCAGTAATGAAAATTTTATTTACTTTGTATTTGATGTATAAGTGTACTGATTTATATGTGGATTCTATGGTTGTTGTATCCATGTTATTTATTTTTTTATTATGTTGGTTATAAGTATGTATTTTAAAATTGATGATATATGGCTCTCTCCATGTTTTTATTGTAAATGTATGCATAACATATCTATGGTCAAATAGATGTTCATGCAGCTAATGATGTAAGGGAGAAATGCTTCTTAGCGATTCTTAGATAAGTATGATACCGCTACGATCTGTTTTTTTGTTTATACTTGTAGCTTTCATGTTTGTGACATGTTTGACGAAATTCCTGTCATGGCTAGTAGGGGTCCAATTTATTCCTCATGGATGTTTTTGTAAATATTTCGTTGTTTGACTGTTATAAATCATCTCTGAACTTGTCATGAAATTTTGGGCAGCGCACTGGGTTCTGGGCCTAAAAAAACGGATCTTGGCACAAAACTAGGTAATTTAGTCCCTAGACGCTGGCATGTGGGCTTATGCATGCATACATAGCCCCATAGACACAGGCATGCAGGCCTTTGCATGTGTCCAGAGGCCTGAAAGCTAGAAATTTTAGTGGGACCCAGGGGTAGGATGCCTAAATGGTTGGGTTGGATCTTGGGGGTGTTATTGTTGATGTACAATATCTATTTCACTTCCTTAAGGTAACCTATGAGGTTGAGTCTGATCATAGTAGACTCTCGTCACATGTTTACCCTGGTTGACCGGTTTCTTTGGTAGATGTGGGAAGAGGGTGTTGCATCCAAAATTGGCACATGAAAAATGTTTCTTCACTATTGAAATCCATTGATCCAATTTATCACTAGCAAGGAGTCACCAAAAACTTGAAGTTGTTCACGAAAAGGATGTATTAACATAATTTAAAAGAAAATACAATATACCTCTTAGTGAGTTAAACTTGAAAATTTTATTAGTCCGTTGAATGATTCTAGTTCTCATTAGATGTTTGATTAAACCATTTGTTGTGACATGATTGGTTTCATCTAAATTTCATTTATTCAAGGGTTGGGTTAAGGTTAAATACCTTTGTTTAGTAGAGAATAATTTTGTTCACTTTTTTTCAGGTTTGTTTGAGAAACAATTGGTATTAGGATTAACATATGGATTTGGTTATTATTTAGCCATTCAATATGATTTCCATAATAATTATTATCTTATTTACATATTTGATGTTTCAAGGAAAGTTTTTCTATTTATTTTTCTTTTTTTTGTTGGCATGACATAAGCATATTCACCTTTTAGAATCTAATATGTTTATATTATATTTTTTTTTGAAAAGGCTTATTGGTTATTGAGAAAGGGAAATGAGTTCTTCTTAGTGAAAAGAAAAATTGGTATATGCACTAGGTTCATATGCATTCATCATACGATACCTATTATCATGAGACTGGTATTTATTTAATGCAGTTATACTTTGGATTCCAAGATTAAAAAAATACCATGTGTAGTCAGTGGAGGATGAGATAATGTTTAGTGCACTATCATTACTAAAGTGTAGAAACCATTCCTAATGCTTGTTTTGGAAATGTTCTACCAAGTAATGAACATGCAAAGAATATTTTTGAGATTTATGCATTATATTCTTGAAGTCACTAATATTTTTAATGAAATATTTTTATTACTTTTTTCTTATCCTGTAGGAAATTAAGTTTCAATATAAATTTATCTTCTAGTAAATCTCATTTTTCATTTTGTGCAATATCAAGGAACTTTGTGATAGTCTACAATTACTAGAGTTGCAAACTGTAGACTAAAGTGCAACGCATACTACAATACTTGTGGGTCGGGAAGAAGGTGAAAGACCTACATATGGAAATGAAGCACCAAATCCTAAAGTTATTGGTTTATCTGAATCCAAGGAATTAGACAAGTATTTGGCTATTAGAGAAGCAATGTATAAGAAATCCAAATAATTTGATGTAAAGATTCATGATTTTGAGATGGCTATTCATAGACCTCATTTTCTTATGAAGTCTTTAGAATATGAATTACATAAAAAATAAGTTAGTTATGTTGATGAATTACATAAAACATAACTTTTGCAATTCAACATTGCACACCCTTAGTGGTGCCTCTCCAATTGGTTGTGCCATGGGGCATAATATGACCTTTGTAGTAAAAAAATGATAAAATCATATATATGGATTTCCAAGAGTGTATATGGAGAACCCCAAAAAGTGCAACCCATGATGTTTCTTTTCCCAAAAATAGAAAAATGAGTATATTATACTTTGAATAATTTTTTCTTATTATTATATATGCTTGTATACAATATTAAAGGACTCACCAAGATTTTACAATGTTTTATAATTTACTAATATTTTCCAGGGCTTTACAATGTTCTATAAATTAGTAAAATATTCACCAATATTTTATAATTTAATGAAAGATTCATCAAAAATTATATATGTGTATTATATTATTGATAAAATAGGTTATATATTTTCATATGTACCATGGGGATTCACTCATTTATTAGGCATAAATTTTAGGGGGTTTCTTAAAATTTTCCTTAGCCAACTAGAAGAAAGACCATTGGTATCAATTAAGTGTTTAAGAACAAACTGAATGAAGAAGGAAAAGTGGAGAAATGCAAACATTAGTTAGTAGAAAAATTTTATTCCCAAGTAGAAGGAATTGACTTTGGTGAGATTTTTTCTCCTGTTTCCAAGTTAGATTCTATTATATTTCTTTTATTTGTTCCTATTGCTTTTGATTTTGAAGTATAACACATGGACATGAAGAAAACATTCCTACATGGGGATATAGAATAAGAAATCTACATAAATTAGCCAAAAGGTTTTATGGTGAAAGGACATAATGCATTGGTATGCATGCTAAAAATGTTCCTATATGGGTTAAAGCAATCATCAAGGATGTGGAATCAAAATTTTGATTCGTATATATTGGGACTTTCCTTCAAAACAAACAAAGTGAATCATTGTGTGTATTTCAAATTAGTTGTTGAGCCTCTTATTTATTTCATCTTATTTGTGAATTATATATTGTTGATTGGAAATGACAAGGAGAACATACAGGAATTGAAAACTTAGTTGTCCTCTAAATTTCACATTAAGGATCATGGTGTTACAAATTTAATTTTAGGCATGGAAATTTAAAGAGATCGGGAAAATAGGAAACCCTAGTTAAATCAAAATAAGTATGTCAAAACAATATTATGGAGGTTTAATATGTAGGAATGTGAACCAATAAAGGTCCCTATTCCTATAGGTGTAACGTTATTTGTAGAACGGTCTCATAAGACATAGGAAGTGGAAGATAGCAAGTCATGTGTTCCATATGTCAGTGCAATTGTAAGTTTTATGTATGCAATGGTATGCACTAGATCATGCATTGCACATGAAGTTAGTGTATTGAGCAGGTGTATGTAAAAAACAGGGAAGGAACATTGGATGGCAGTAAAGAGAACTTTCATGTATTTGAGTGGCAATACAAGTTAATGATTATTCTACCAAGGAAGACAAAAATTGGAAAAAGTGTTGGACATATATGGATTTATTGATGTATACAGGGTGGATATCTAGATCACAAAATATCTATAATTGGGTATGTAATTAACCCATTTGGTGGAGAAATCAATTAGATGAGAAAAATATAATATTTAGTGGCACTCTTAATTGTAGAAGCTAAATGCATGGTACTCAATCATGCAATAACGGAAGTAATATGGTTACAAATATTTTGTTTAGATATTGGATATTACAGTGAGATATGAGGATAGGTTGTGACAGTCATAGTGCAATTTTCCTAGCAAAAACCCCAACATATCATTCTAAGACAAAGCATATCAATGTTCAATATCACTTGTGAGCGATATGAGTGAAGTAAATAAGGTATTGTTGGTGAAGGTGAATGCTTTGAATAATGTTGTATATTCATTAACAAAATTAGTGAGAATTGAGAAGGTGTCTTAACAATTGGCAGTATTTCCTTGGATTGTTGATCATGTGCTCTTGCAACCCCATGTGTGCAAACAAACAACAAGTGGGAGAATGTTGGGTATGTGTTATATTATTTTCACAATTACCCTTACATGTTTTACAATGTTTTGGGTGCAATGGGGGGTCACAAGGGGCCCTTTGTGGGGAAATCGGGGGGTGGATCCCTCCCTGCTTAAGTTTTTTGCAAGTGGGTGGAAGCCCCCTTGGCTAGGGCTTCAATGGGAAAATCCCCAAATAAAAATTTGGGTGGTATTTTACATTCATTTTTTGGTGGTTTTTTGCACATGATTTTCGCTTTTAGAGTTTTTTGTGGTGCATGGTAGTTTATACCATGGTTTTTGGTTTTGGTTAAGGAACTACATTTACGTTCTAATCCAAGGTAAATGGATTGGCAGTATATGAATACCATGGGATATATATATTGTATTTTAATACTTTAAATATGAATATATTAAATAATATTTTTGGTTTTCTCGATTTTGGTTCCAAAGTAAAATCGTTGTGTTAACATGTACGTTTTCCATTGGATATTTTATATTTTATTAAGAATTTATTTGCAAAAATACTATACAAGGTTAAAATCTACAAGACACTGATCGAGTGAGGCACTCTAGAATCATGTATAGGTTGGATAGAAGAATAAACCGTCGACATACCACATAATCCAAATTAATTTGAATCCACAGGGGTGCTCATTCTACTAGGTCAAGGAAATGCCATAAATGCAAGAGGGATAAAAGGTGTGAAAATGTGTACTCCATGAGAGACTGGGGAGTCAAAAGTGTTGAGACTGTCTCTACCTATTTCCCATTTTAAATTTTCATGAGGATTTGAGATTCCTCTCACATTTTCTCAAACTAATAATATTCTCATGAGTATCACTGACACATTAATCCTAAATCCTATAATCTTCCTTCAAATTATTGCACTAAAATTGATCCATTGAAAATACAAATAATATTTTTTTTCCAAAATAACCTAGGGATAAAACCAAAGTTGTATTACCAAATGCATTGTCCTAATCAAACATAAAATTGCAATACATCTAGAAAAAAGGAATGAAATTGACTTAACCCAAAACAAGCTTTCAACATCCATATCCATCAAATCTAATGAGTGCCATGTTACGTTACCATGATATATGGAAGACGAAGTGGCCAAGTGAGGCTCCAACTTCATGTACAAGTTGGATAGAAGCACGGCCCATGGACATACCACACAAGCCATAGGAAGTTCAATTAAAAGGGGTTTCCATTCTACCAGGTCAAGGATATGTTATAAATGCAAGAGGGATATTGAGATGTGCAAGTATGTGCTCTATGAGATATTACGGAGTCATAAGAGTTGAGATCATCCCTACCTATGTCCCCCTTAAAATTGTCATGACTTGAGGATCCTCTCGCATTTTATCAAGCTAATAATACGCTCATGAGTATCACTCACACATTAATCCTAAATCCTATTATTTTCCTTCAACTTGAAATAGAGACCTATTGATGTATTTTGGTACTCCTATTTGTTTTTACTACTCCCAAATTTTCCTTGAATTGGTTATTTTTTAAGTCAAATATGTGGAAACACTTTTCACCCACACTTTGCATTAAGATTTTTTCATTTTCAACACTTGGCCATTTTCCTTCATGTGCAGATAAATTCAATAATTATTCCCCCGCACATCCATATTTCTGCACACGCATTAACTTACTTCCTTAACATTTTATTATGTGAATTAATTTCTATGACACATATTTAAGACATAGTAAGATACTACCTTCCACTATCATTCTTGCATGTCTCGATGAAGGTGGTACATGAAAATGAATTATTCTATTAAATATTACCATAACTCAAGGATTTAACAACTAAACTTCCACAATGAAATTATTGGTCTGCCACGCATCTCTAAAATGATTTAATTCAATGAGTACTATAGCAACTAAAGGAAAAAAGGAGGAAATTTGTGGAGACACATACAACTCATTGTCCAAAAAAGACAAAAGTTTCCACTTGTATACTATGTATCAATGGTGCTTAAGCTTGGCCCCAGAAGAGATAGAAAGAAATAAAATCTAGAACACATGGTTGGAAAATGTTGCGTGTGTTCCAGAAGTATTTGAATTCAAGGAAATAGTCCATTGGTGTGCAAGACAGTTTGATTTAAACATCATAACTATTTATTTTAATTCATATAATAATCTAGTACTTCTCACTCACAAGGTCTTTAGAATACTTTTTAAGTTGATTGAGCTAAATAGGAATATCATGCTTATTGAAGTCAACTCTTTCCTAGAGTTGCAAGGTGATGGGATGAATATTTTGCAAAAAATTACATTTCCTTCTACACCCATCCTGTATAATCTTATTTCTCTAGATACCTCCTTTTTTTTGAGACATATACACATTTTTCTTGGTTTTTTTCTCGAGTTATAGGGTTTTAATAAATTGCAATGGTTCCCAGCTTAGTACTACAATAGAATTCAAGGCTAAGCCTCCCAAAAATCTTGCCCCAGAAGCCTTTTGCTTGAGTTATGTGTATTTATTTATAATAAATACAATGACCTTTGAGCTTCCCCATGACACCTTGACTTTATGATTATTGATATTCTAACATGACTCATTACATTTCAATGTGCGGCTTTTCATATTCCACATGTGTCCCTTGTACTTCATTACATAACATGTATTACAGAAGGTAATTTACAAATGAGACAATGGCCTAATAAAATAAAACTACTAAAAGTACAAAGACTCCTAAAATAGATAAATAATTTTCTTCTTCATGGAGTTCATTTGTGATATAAGTGTGACATGCTCTGAAATCCTTTGCGATGGCTTTGAATCAATCTAGAAATTCCCCTTTATAGTGCATATTCACCTCCAATGCATCTGTTTGTATGTTCTTAGAACTTGAATGTACATTATTCCACAACCACGAAAGATTCATGTGCACTTTAATTGGTGTAAAGGCATACTATTGAATAATGTCCTTGGTGACCTCCAAGCCTTCCCATTCAGTTTCTTGTTTGATTTTTCAATGTAATCCCTAAACTCCTGGAATATTACCTCCCTAACTCTGATTTCTTTAAGGGTTTCAATGGTGGGTTTCCCATGCTTTTGTGTTAGAGACTCAAAGCCATTATGTATCCAGTTGTATGCAACTGTAGTATTAACTGATTTTTCTCCAAGATGAGAGTAATTATGTTGGTGGAGTCTCAAATTAACTATGTCTATCTTGGTGGAGACCTTTTCATTCCTTTCCAAATGTTGTGGAGCATCCATATATTTGGAAGCCCACTCCTGCATCTGATCAACTGATCTATTCACTATCTTAAGGAGTTTCACCACTTCTTATGCATCCTTATGAATTCCAATGAGAGGAGCCATGAACTACTGTATAAGTATCATTTCATCATATAGTCGCACCATGGTATCCTCCATTGGTCCTAATTATTCTTGCATGGATGAATACCACTATGCGGTATATATTGAATTTATGTGATGACAGACTTTGGTTTTCTATCGCAAGTTTTTCTACCTATTTCTTCACGGCGGCAAGTTCTCTTCTTAACCTGACATTCTCATTCAATAATTATTCTAATTTATCCTACAATGTTGTAGCGAATGTAACATTTTTCGCCATGATTTCCCTTGGATTTCTTCTAGTGTTAGAGGTTATCACCTTCTCTATAGCCACTAAGACTGGGTTTTCAAGATCATTGAGAAATTATCTATGTATTTTCTACATGATCCTCTTCTTTATTTGATCAAATGTTACACTAAAAATATATGTGACTCTATTTTTTGGTAGGGGTGTGATCCCCATTTCTTCAAAAGTAAAATGACCTCCTCTGAGTGGTTGTTATTTTGAAGTACCTAAATAATAATCCATGGGTTGGATGGTTTCTTCTTCCTCAAACGGTTCCTCTTACATATATTTATTCAACTTCTCTTCTTCCAGCCTTTGCATTGCTTCCTCCTCCTCGAACTGCTTATGTTTCTCTTCTTCTATCCTTCTCCTATTTTCTTCTTCTGCTTGTTGCTTCTCAAGCAACTCATCCTATTTCATGATCTCCTCTTATCCTTATTCTTCTTCCTCTTCTCTCCTCTCTAACTTTGTTTGAGTGGCTCTTATGTTTAAATGATCAACCTTCCATTTCCTACTGCTCTCACTTGATGAATACCTGATCCTTTTCCTGGGATCTATCTTCTTTGCTTGAGGTGTTATTTCCTCCTCCTACCACTCCTTAAATTCCTAAGCTAGCGAAACATGGGGTGAACTAGTCTTAATAGCTAGACGTGTCTTCCTTCTAGCATTATAAAATTTCTTTATCTTTTGATATTCTGCTTTAGACATTGATGTTACCCCGTATTATGACTGATCATTTGATAGTGTTGCCTAAAAATTTTCCTGTGATCATATCCATGGAAGTATTTCATGGAGAAGTGCAAGTTATCCAACTCTTTTATCTCAATTGTTGTTTCCTTATGAATCTTTAATTCATAAAATATGATCCTTAACATAAATATAGGCCAAGGGGATATCTTCCTCCTATGAAGAATTTCCAAAAATCCCTTGTCCATCTTCTTTTCCACTTCTTGAATGACCACCTTGTTTGTAACATATTGTGGCATAATATGAGGGGTTTTTTGACATCTAAAGCATCTAATTTATGTACCCTTAGGATTAGCAAACTAGTCTGCAATATCTTTAAGTGACTCCTTCATTTGATAGGCCATGCATGGCAGATCGGTCTTGAATATGAAACAAAATATAATTGCAAACAAATAATCAGACAATTTGTCGTATGCGCCTATGAAGCTTCCTTTTGATAACACCCTATAGTGGAAATAAACTGGGAACCTATATTCAGGAGTCAATTTCCAATATAATTGTGGCAATGCATATCGTGCACAAATTCCATCCAAGAGAAAATAAGACAATGTAAAATTTTGGTGCTTGATTTTCCTAAAAATATGCTTTGGCCTACCCCACCTAACGTTGCAATTCATATAATAATATATATTCGAAATTGAAATATTTTCCATGTGTCACCACTATATTGAGCATATATATCCAATTATCTTGGAACATCTTAGCATTCTTGTCTCTATACATCTGACAATACATAGCTACCAAATACTGATATACATCCCTGATAATATTTGTCAGATAAAATTCGAATGGGAGATGGCGAAACTTGGAAAGTTATCGACACCATGATTTGATAACATCGATTATGACGAGGGTGGCCCATCTCATGTATAAGTTTTCATTTGCATATTCATTGTGCTTGATCATCTTATAATATGTCTAAATATTCTCTCCATAATAGGTGGTGAGCTGACTGTCACTCTTATTGTGAAGCACAAGGTGAGAGTAATCCATATTTGTGATGATCCATTCAATAGTTTCTGCACATGGCATGATCAATAATTTGCATGTGATCCCATGCATCCTGTACTTATTAATTTTGATATATGCAGGCACATCTTCTAAGTCCTCGGGAAACTTCTCCTACATGAATGTGTTTTAGATATTACTCCATGTGACCTATGTATTCTTGTCAATAAAACATTGAGTGTTTGTGTATATGGGAACATTAGGCCTTGTGACTTCCATAGGTTCATCAACACTTGCTTCTAAAATTCATTTAGAGTCTATTTTATGAGGTAGAATGTATCCAACATATGATGACATAGTGGAAACACATGTAGCATGAGCCCCCATTTTTGGAATCACACTCATAATGACAAGATCAACTTAAAACAACTAAATATGTAGCAATACTTTTAAATAACTTTCAAAGATCCATAACAGGTGATATCTCATGAAAAAATATGAACGAAAACATAAAATAACTTGCATGCAAGTGAAAATACACATGCAAACTAGGAGGGTGAACTTTCAAAGCATGAACGGACATGCATGGTCATTTCGGGCTTCATAGTGCACTCATGCGCTTAAGAAAGGAATAAAAATCAATAAGGGTGAATTTTTTCACCCTGAAGGGTCGAATGGTGGAAAAATAGGCCTTCAGGTCTTCCCTATGCACCCATGCACTCAAGGAGACAAGGAGGGCGCATTGTCGCACTCCGAAGGGACGAAGGATGAGGGAAACAAAGCTTCGGTTCTTCACAATGTTCCCATGTGCTCATGGAAAAAGAGGGTTCATTGTCGCATTCTGAAGGGCTAAATTATTGATGTTTCGTGCTTTTTTTATGTGCTCATACGCTCTAAGTCAAAGAGGGTGCAATGTATCACTCTAAAGTGTCGAAGGGAAAGGCTTTGTCCCTTCATGAAGTGCTCAGGAGAAAACTTGATTACACAAAGCGCAATGTTTGAGGATGATGGAACTTCAATCTCAGGAAGTGTGTTATGCCTATGAGAAGCTCATAAACGAGTTTAAACAGTAGAATTTGATTATCATATGAGGAGGAGAATAATCTGCAAGGCTTTATAGTTGTTGTCGCATGCATGGTGAAAAATGAAGGGTTTCAAGAATGTGAAGAGTCTCTTGCATGTGACAGTGGATTAACACTTGCAAGATTAATATTTAGCAAAAATACCATCAAAAAAACTGCAAGATTGGAGATTGAAATCAAGAAAGGCAAGACTTGGTAGTGAAATAATGAAAAACAGTGAAAATATTGGGCATGAAAACTTACTTGTTGCACTAGTTAATGAAGGGCTTCCTGATTTCCCAGTTGTGCGCATAATTGAGATGAAATTATTATGGAAAGAATTATTATCTGAGTTTATTTAAAGAAATTAACATGAAAAAATGATTCATGCACAAGTGCCACTTGTCGTTGCATGAACGAGTTAGTTAAGAGGAGTTAAGAGAGATCCTATTTTCTAGGAGTGCGCCCTCATGCAACAAGTTGGCTCTTGCATGAAACCTGGACAGGGCACATATCTTCGACATGAAGTAGTGCACCTAGGTATGGCGTACTTGTTCAGCTTAAAGGAATGCGCTCAAGGAGGCTGCACTCCTTCAGCCTAAAGGAGTGCGCTCAACTCAAGTGGATTTCTTCATCAATTCAAAGTGATATTTTTCTTTTGTAAGTGATTTTCTTTATTTTTATTTTCTTTTTATGCTTTTGTGTTATTTTTTTAGTGTGTGCATGGAAACAAGGCAAATAGGCTAATTCAGGAAAGATTGTGAATTCACCTAACCATCAACTTACTGACTCAAATGCTTTTAATGGTTAAGTGACGACATTTTAGGAAAATTTGACTTATGAGGGTGAGACACTAGGAGAAAACACACAAATAACAAATAAAATCATATGATGATGCAAGGGAGCTTGAAACAACAGTTATTGTAGGCTTCAAAATAGATATAAGTAAAAATTTTGGAGGGTCATTCTCACAATGACAACATTGGCAACACAATGAGAGAACCCCAAATTCTCTGAAATGTTTTCAATGTAAGAAAAAAGTATCATTTCTCCGAGAAGTATTGATTCGATCAATGAGTTACCTTCAGCTCCCCACTCTACCTAGTTAAATATATAGTCTTATTTGTTCCATTACTCGGTGTAACACAAACATAATAAGCCATATCAATATCATGTCAGTGTAAGTAAGGGTAATATAGTCACAATGCAATAAAAATAATTAGAGTGTGATTTTTACATCTCTGGCATTGCTCCGCTTCCAGCATGCTTGGACAGTACCCCAAAGGAGTCACTTCACGAACACAAATTTTGCTTATTTCAAGCGAGCCTGAACAATACCCTGGTGAATTCGCTTAATTCACCTCCCTTTGCTGGAAGCCTTTCTCTTCTTTGACACCTTTATATTTTTTTCTTTTCATTTCATAGGACTGTGCATAGGCACTTATTATTTTGAACATGCGGAAGAGGGATCCAGACTTATTGAGAGCAGGAAAGTTTGTTCCTTCATAGACATATTTTATACCTTTGATGCTTTGATCACTAAAATTTTTCCCCTTATCTTATTCTACACACATATATAAAAAAGAACGCATAATTCATAACAATACTGGGTACAGGAATGAGAATCCTAAGTAGATACGAGTTTCATGGTTTTCTTATAGATTCCCAGTTGAAGGATCGTATTTTCCATCATAAAATCATTGACTCGAAAGATATAAACCAAATCAAGGAAGAGGGTGATAGATAAGCCAAGGGTCGCGTGCTGCTAAAAATTTCCTTTCACAAAATATACAATATATCGAAGCTCAAAACCAACTTATTCAAGGGAAAATCAAGATGACAAAATAAAATTGCAACATGAAAGACAAAAGAATAGTCCAATACATCTAACTATATGCAACCTAAACTAAAAAATTCAAGGACGGATCATATAAAGTGGAACCTCCAACGCATCCATAGAAGCTTCTCCTAGCCTTTAGACCAAAACATGAGACCATGAAAATTCAAAATAAAAGGTAGTGTAGTGAACAAGAGAAATTTTTCAAACATCTGCACTGACTGATGGAAATAGGAAGTGCAACCACAACGTTGCATTACACTTGACTGCTCTATAAATCGGGGAACTTCACAAAAACAATAATTACTGGGAAAATGACCATATATGACTCGACGAAGCACATGCAAGTACAGGCCATGAGATATGGGCCCAGATTGAAAATAATCTTCTAATGAATCTACATCAGAATCATGGATACAACCTTTGGGGAAAGATAGACAAAAAATACTACACAAAGAAAAATCCATATCATAGTCCATGTCATAAGGTTGAAAACAATCTAAGTTGTTGTGCGTGTAAGATTCTTTGATGGATGATGTAATAAATTCATTAAGATTTTTCTTTGTTTCTACAATGCAAATTAAGGATTTGGTTGAAAAGCGATAAAGTGGTGGAAGCTCAATAATTAAATTAAATTTCCTTCCATGAGGTTTGAAAAAAATTACATGAAGAAAATGAGCATCCCTCAAGAGGGATTTAACATCCAATGTGATGAGATCAATGAAAAAGTTGTGTAGAAAAATAAAAAACTGACCAAAATCACAAATGTCTTCATGGTGACAGGAACCTGACATATCCAACAACCTTGGTTGAAGTGTCCTACTCACTTGAATTGAATTTGAATTATGAGAAAACAAAGCCAGTTTCTTGTCAAAACAAGATCCAAAATTTAACTCATGAGATTCAACAAAGGAAATTTGTTCAAGGTTACTGCAAAAATATTCAATGATAAGCATGCCATCTTCTTGATCGAAAGGAAGTATACCTGGAAAAAAAAATCAATAATTGTGTCAAACTCCTGCAAATTCAAATATTCATGTAGGAAGAAATATTCATTTAGGTTGCTTGAATAACCATTACCATATAATTTAGAGAGAAGAAAATCATTGGATTCATGCTCATCCAATGGTTCATCTTGATTAACGGGTGAAAAATCGATGGGGGGGATATCAAGATTTAAAGATCCCTGATTGAATAAGGTCAAATGAATAACAATCAAAGGAGAGATGTGAAATAAAGATAAGTTATTCATCTGCATGATGGTCTTCCTATTCAATGATTTCTCTAGGTCCAACATATAGAACATCAAAGGGAGGAGTACCTGGGACAAAGAGCACATTTGGTTCTTTCTCTGGATTTTAATATTCATCTTGATCAAGATAACATGATGAATATGATTCAAAATATTTCCTTGAAATCCAGACTAAGATTGAAACTTCTCATCCAAGAACTACCAATCCATGTCCTCATCTAGAAACTGATAACAAAGATGGAGGAATGGATTAGCAAAATTCTCAAGAGATTCTAAGTTGATCAATTTCATCAATAACATTTTGATATTCATATTTATCAAAAAATCAATGAATATCGTTAACCAAGTGATTGAAATATGTGATAGAAGCAGTGGGTAGAGAATAGTACCATTGCTTCGCATGACCACCCAACGTAAGGGTAAACAACTATGTAAGGATTTCTTCTAAATAAACACCATTCAAGAAGAAGAATTGAACAAATTTAACAATGTAATCCATGATGAATGTTGTACCCTTTCCATAAAATATAAATCATGACAAGTTATGTAAAAAATTTGTGGGGATTTAAAGATATAAAGCTTTAGAAAAACACCTCAGGATTATTATTTGGGATGAAGCCATTGAAGGTAAGAGATTCAAAAAGACTTCATAGGCTCAATTTGTCGTGTAGCCCTCCTTCTAGCGCAAAAAATTTTAACAGTGTTGGATGCCGCCAACATTGTAAGGGTATATCCCCAATGTGATGTCCCAATTAGACCTCACACCATTTGGTGTAGGAATACCATCCAGTCATATGGTCCGGCTATCATTGAAATGGTTTTATAGGATATGCCTTGGTTAAAATTAGACATAAAAGAACACAACGCCTCTTTGGATCAACAAGAATTTGAGCTTTGTGAGACACCCAATGTAAGGTGTACGGGGAAGACTTACATAGTTTGTGAGGGAAAATGAGCTATTGATTAGAAAAGTAATAGTATTATCCTAAAGGGGGACTTCAAGATAAAAAGAAAGACTTTTTGAGTACCTACAGATTAGTCCACATAATAAACAACAATCTTTAAAGCATAACAACATTCATTCAATAACTACCATAGCTAAGAAAAAAATTAGTTCATTAACTTATTATGTAAATAAAGCAACGTATACCATAAAAATAACCAGAATAGTCAAACTATATCTACGATACATGTATGAAGGAACACCGGCCCATTGAGCTTCTGATTATAAGTATAAGATCCCAAGTACATTGTTACATGAATGAAACAATGTATCTAGTAGTGGAACACGAAGCCACAACTTTCTTCTCCAAAGAATAATCTATCTCCTATGTAATACAAGAGAAGCCAAGGCTAAGCCTCCAAAAATTATCTGAACTTAAATAGGAATGCAACAGAATACATATATAACCATAAATACATAAATGCAGGATAAATAACACTTCATTTCATTAATATTAAACAACTGAAATATGCTTACATACAAAGTGGAAATAAACTAGCTCAGGTGATGGTAGCTTATCTCTAAGAAGAGATGTAGTGGCTACATGTCTTTGAACTCTATTACAAAAACCTAAACATCCAAAAACCTAACCCTAGGAGATGAAGCGCCAAAAACTTGTGGGCCCCGTTGGGGTAAGTTGGAACATCAACTTCATGGGGTCATAACTTTGGTATACAATCTCCGTTTGGCTATCATAATACCTCGTTTTGAATATCTTGAAGAGGAGATCGAAAATAAACTAGTAAACCAATTTGGGATTTTTTTTGGTCTCTCTGTTTTCCCTAAAATCACCTTTTAGTCCCTCAAATTGGTTCTAGAATTTTATGACCCAAAAAACTTCCAAAAATAGTAATTTGTGCTAAAATTAAGTAAAATGAAAAGAAAAAACGGTGGGGGTCCAAGTGGAATAGGCGGGTGGCCACCAATATCAACCTGGATAATTCCTCCCCCCTTAGGAAGCAATCGTCCCCATTGCATTGATAACCTCCATGAGATGGGGAAAATTCTGCTGAACTTGGTCCCTGGTGAGCCACTTGACTTGGTGTAGGAGTTGGCCAGCTTCATGATCTAGGTGGATATCGGTGGCCACCCACCTATTCCATTTGGATTAGCACCATCAATTCTTGTAGCTTTTCACATTCAGCACAACTTACTATTTTTAGCAGGTTTTCGGGTCCTCCACTCCTAGAGCCGTTTTGGGGCCTTAATGATGTAGGTGGATATTGGTGGCCACCCACCTATTCCATTTGAACCCCCACCATCAGTTCTTTCAGTTTTTAAGTTGCAACACAATTTACTATTTTTAGCAGTTTTTCGGGTCCTGAACTTCTGAAGCCATTTTGAGGCCCTAAACGACGTTTTTTGGGCATCGTTTTTCCGAAGAATGTGATTCTATTTAAAAATAAATATTTGTAGCAACAGTGTAGTCCTTGGATAGATATTTCTAACGATGTATCATACACGTCAAACAGAGATCGTATGCCGAAGTTACGTCCCCGGGAAGTTGAAACACCAATTTACCCAAACAGGGCCCATAGTTTTGGTGCTTCATCCCCTATGGTTAGGTTTTTGGACGTTTAGAGTTCCCCATTATTTCTCAATAACAAATAGGCCCTCGAGCCTCATTGTAACATATTTTAGAGGCCTGTAGTGGCCACATCTCTTCTCAGAGATAAGCTACCAATGCCCTAGCTATTTTATTTCCATTATGCCAATAAGCATATTTTTGTTATTTTATATTAATGAAATGAAGCATAATTTCCGCTACATCTCTATGTTCATGGTTATTTATGTATTCTGTTGTGTTCCTGCATAAATATGGATCACTTCGATAACCCAATACAATTGGATATTTTGATGGCTAATATTATTGATCTGTGTGTCCATGATTTGATCAATTGTGTCTTGTTCCACGCAGTATGGGTTTAGCTCTTTTGGTGTGAGTTGTTCTGTAATGTTTGATGTGTCCAGTAATGGTGGAAACTATGGAAAAAGGTGATCCACATTGAACAGTGGGTGTAGGACAAGTAATGTGATAATTTTGATCTCAAAATAATTTTCTTCTATAGCCTTAGTGATGGTGTAAGGACCATATCAGAGCTGGAAAAGCTCGTGGTGGGACCCAACGAGACACTCCTTCTACAAATGTAACCAAGCTTTGTCGCCCACTTGTAACTTGTGTGGCACTCGATGTTGATCATGACCTTTTTTTTACTTAACATTGGCTCTGTCCAATATGTCATGGACTTGCTGGTGAATGTGTTGAATGCACTTAATGAAGTTGTTCGCCCTATCAGCTTCAGAATGGACATGAGTCGAATATGCGTAAGTAGTTGTAAATGGTATGGCCACATCAATGGGACATAATGTTTGGAATCCAAAACCCACCTGAAAGGGGTTGTGGCCAATTGGGCTATGGAGAGCTCTGTTGTAGTTTTGTTGGACATATGGGAGGCTTTGTATATGCGCAGAATGTGTACGATCATCCAGTTAACGACCTTTATTTTGCCATTAGTTTAGGGGTGGAAATTTGTCGACTTAATGAGCCTGGTATCTAGCATCAACCAGAGACTTGACCAAAATTTACTTAGGAAATTTTTGTCCCAAACTGAGATAATGGATAGTGGGATCCCTAAGTTTACCCATACTCGTTCGAAGAAGAGATTAATAGTGGCTTTTGTTGTGATACTCTTCTTTCAAGCTGCCAAAATGGCCATCTTAGAGAATCTGTTGATGATCAGGAAACCACAGTCATTCCCATGCTTAGTAGAAGGAATTCCCAACATTCAATCCATGGAGATGGATTCCTGATGTCAACTAGGAGTAGGAAAAGGAGTATGTAGGCCTTGCTTCTTGATGGTCAGTTTTTCAATGGCACAGAGAGTGCGGGATTTAATGTAATTCCCAACATCTTATCGAAGGTTTGACTAATAAAAATACTTCTACAGTACTACCACTATTTTATCTACCCTGAAATGTATAGTGACTCGATTGTAGTGCACTTCCAAAATCATCTTGGCATACTCAGTTAAAGGAACACAGAGGTGTCCCAGGTGGCATAACAGTGCATCCTGGAGGTGATAATTTGGAACTTTATTGCCTTCCAGGAGCGTCGGGTATGTGTTGTTGAATTATGGATCACTCTTGTAAAGAGGTGTCCACTCTGAAGTCTCGTGCTTGCAAGAGTCGATCACAATGGTCAGTGTCATGACTGATGGTCGGCTAAGGCTGTCTGCAACAATGTTGGTGTTTCCATTCTTGTACTTATTTTTCAAATGGAACTGTTGGAGATATGTGTACCATTTCTGATGGTGATTGTTCTGCAACTTCCCTTGTGGTCTGTGTGGATGATCGTTTCCTTCCCCAGAATGTAATGCTTCCATTGTCGACAGTACTGCACAATGGAATACATCTCTTTGTCATAAGTGTGATACTTTCATACTGTGTTTGAAAGTGTCTCACTATGATATGCCACTGGATGCCCCTGTTGAGTAAGAATTTCACCAATCACGTAGTCGGAGATATTTTTCTCAATCTCAAATGATTATTGTAGTTCTTGTAATGTGAGTGTTGGTGCATAGCAGAGGTGATACTTCAACTCGAAAAATGCCTTCTATTTGGATTCAAACCAAAAGAAATGTGCTTTTTATCCTCCCTTGGTGACTTGATTCAAAGGCCAAGTGATATAAAATAATTCCAACACGAACCTACGATAGAATTTGGCAAGACCCAAAAAGTTGTAGAGCTCTATTAGAGTGGTTGGGGTTGGCCAGTCCCGAATGACTTGTATCTTGGTTGGGTCTGTAAGCCACCTATAAATTCTGATATACCAAATGGTGGCTAAGTTTTTTTTCAAGCCTTCAAGAGATATATTTCCTTTGAAAATATATCATCCTTGAAGTCTTATGTTTGTCCAATCCTGGAGAGTCATCTTCACTGTTGTTCCCATCTCAAAGCCATGCTGATTCACCACAGAAAGTTGTGCTAAAGGCCACTGAAACTTCCCATGTCCACTTATTTCCCTTCATTTTCATAAAGCCTTATTTTCATCTTTAACCCTCCATTCAGCCTCTAAAGGCCTTAACCCCCCTTTAAACCCTCAAATATTCATTTACAGGTTTAAGGACCCTTTCTTTTCCTCTCTACTGAAAGCCAAAAAACCCTCAAAAACCTTCATTTTTGGCCAAAAACCCATTTTGTTTACACTAAGTCCTTAAGCCCCTTTCAGCCTTAGCCCTAGCCCCTGTTCTCCATATAACCCGTGCTACAACCAAGCGCTAAGGCCTATTCACAATCGCAAAAACTCATACCTCTGTTCGTTTTCCCCAAAATTCCCGATGCGATGAGCCCTCTCCTCCGATCTTCCGATATAATCTCGATCGTTGAATCCACAAGAACCGATGGCTGAGATTTAATCGCGCCCCCCTTATGAGCCCATTATCCACGCCCATCGATTCAATCTTGACCGTTGATCTCTCCTGATCCAACGACCAGTGCTTAATCGCACATCGCAAATCCAAAGTCTCGTTCTCTTTTCCTCCTCCGATGTCGATCCTCTGATTTAATCTCAGTCGTTGAATCCACAAGAACCAATGGCCAGGATTCAATCGCGCTTCATTCACAGCCCCCGTCATCACATCTGTCGATTTGATCTAGACCGTTGAATCCACAAGAACCAATGGCCAAGATCTCATCGCGCTCCGCCCATGACCCTTCACCATCCTGACCTCCGATTAAATCTCCACTGTTGATCAAGTTAGATCAGACGGTCCACATTACTTCTAATCGTCAAACCCTGCCCTTCTCATTTCTTTCCCATTGACAGATCTTGACCGTCCATTCCCAAGATCCAACGGTCAGGATTTAAACTGCCATTGACCCTACCCATATGTTTTTCCCACGCACTTTAGCTACTATCACATTTATTCTGCACCGTCCGATCAACACATCATGATCTGATGACTGACATTCTGTTTCCCAAAAAAAAAATTCCCGAGAGTTAATACCCAAAAATTTTGGGAAATGGGCAGTTTTAGGAGGGACAGGTGTCAAAATTTGTATCGTATAACATTTTATTTGGAAATACCCCCCCCCCCCCCCCCCAATTTTATTTTATGAAAACTGTTGTCGGTTTTCCACCTTACCACCTACCCTCCGCAACATAATTTCCACTTTTAATCTTATTTTTCGATCTCTGAGATCGAACGACCCACATTTACATCACGACCTCTCTCATTTTCTTTTCATCTGACCTCTCAATGATTCCAGCGGGCGACCCCCGCCGTTGATTGTCCTAATCGAACAGTTCTAATTTAATCTTGCCCCGTCTGCTCTCCATTCATCTGATCTTTCAAATAAGCCCATCGAAATATCTCCACCGTTATTTGTTCTAATCTAACGGCCCACATTATATTGCATTTTCATTTCATTGTCCATTCATCTAACCTCCCCAACGACTTCATTAACCAATCTCCATCATTGATCATCCTGATCTAACGGTCCATGTTCATCCTCGCGTCCAAAACTCCAAAGCACCTGGTTAGCTGCTCTAACAGGCTTTTCATCCATTTTCCGCTGCAATCAAATTTCTTCCTCACTACTCCTCCGCCACCCTAGAGCCTCTGAAAGCATTCTAGCCAAGCCCGCATAGATTTCTTAACATTTTTATCATATGTTTGCAGTTTTTTAATGGCCGATGAAGGAATTAATGTTTTACAGTCACAAAGGTGACACAAAAGTTTAGATGGTAATCTCAGGGCCACAAAATAGCGTCAAAGGGTATCAGTACAAAAGCAGATCGAGCAATCAAGCAAAGTTAAAACATAAACAAAGTTAAAACAGGTTGAAGTACAAACAGACAGAGCAGTTATTAGTGCGGAATGTTGACTGACACAGATGCAGTATTTATCCATGCTCAAAGGCCTGCTAAGCATTTATTACACCAGGGAAGCTACTACAAACTGTTAGAAGAAGTTATTTAGAAGTATGGGAGTCCTCATAGCCCATTCTTCACTTAACTCACACAAAGAAGATAACAGTGCCACTCTAGATGGTTTTTCCTCTCAAGGACACCCTGTGGGTAATTTCTATCATATCAAAATATTTTCAACAAGCTACAAAGTTATTGATCTTGTCTAGAATTCAATGTTATGTTTACAACACAGCATGGAGCAATAAAATACTCTCTCCTATCTCTGAATGATCATTTAAAACTTTCCTCACCTACTTTTCATCATTTTTCCTATAAAGACTCTTCGAATTCTCATTGTAAAAGGTTGGCATTTTGTGAATTCTAAATTAATACATATTGATGTTTTGAAGAAGCATTGGTGTTCTAAAAGAGTTTGGAAGTCTCTGTGTTTTTTTTTATGAAGGAGGCTAGACCTTTGAATCCCTGAGCCTGGTTATGGTGAAGTAGTCTCTGTTGTTAATTTTATTTTCCGTATATCACTCTGTTCCATTATTCTTTGACTTACAGTAGGATAAAAAGTGTAGGCAGAGAAATGTATCTTAGAAACACCTCTGACCTGTTTATCCTTCACTGTTTATATGTTTTCTTCTACTAAATATGACAGGGTAGTCCAATAGCTCTCTCGAATATTTATTTCATTTATTTCAGAAATGGTTAATTCGGTTGCGCTAAAGACTGTTTAGGTGTTCCTTCTTTCTTTACCACTGAATATTGTATCTGAAATCTCCCTTTGATTATTAATGCTTGCAGTTTTACAGAGGAACTTGTTTCCATCATACCCTATGTTCGTTATTGTAATTGTTGTGTTAAAGGTCCCTATAATTGCAATCCTAGATGTCTAAGGCGTTCCCTCTTCTTTGAATGCAATTGTATGTTTTTGTTGACCGAGCCTTCAGCGGTAAACGTGTAGGAGGAAATAGGGCGTTCCCCGAATCCTATAATTTTTTAACGAAGGTTTATTCTACATTTATCCTTCCTTTGAGTGTTTATATTGATTCATTCTAAAGTAGTGAGCTTACTGGAGGAAATAGGGTGTTCCCTGAATATTTTAAGCCATTGTGAAAGGGTTTAGTTTGTTTTTCACTCTTAGTCCTTAATGTTCATCCCATTTCACCTATATTATTCAACAGATCCTTGACCAAGTTATATTTTCCCTTTGGTTTCCTTTCCTTCTCAGGCATAACTTTTGGGACTTTCACATGAATCCATTTCCCAATGGCTTGTAGATTCTCATTCTCTATATATACCAGATGAAACACATTTTTCCAACCAAACAAACAAAACAAACAATCCTGCACATCATAACTAGCCTAAGACCTTAAGTTGAACTTCAAAGATACGTTATTCTTTACCTTTATAGAGAGATCCCTCTCTGGACCCAAGAGGGCTAGATCTTGAGATCCCAAAGCAATTTTGATGTTGTCTTGTCTTTTGGTTAGCCAATATACCAAAACACAGGAACCCCAACATAATGGTGATCACGGTGGGACCTATTGAGTATATGATAGTCTAGTGAACTCTTGTAGACTCAGTAAGTCCTTAAAGAACCACACAAAACTTAGAAATACACAAAAAACCGAAAAAAATTTCAGATTGGCTTCATAATAAAAATTGGTGCTGGACCATAGAACATTTTACCTCCAAGGGAGCTAAAAACTTCCACCTAGAAACTCCACTGGCCTCCAGTAGGCCTATTACTTTACCATCCCTTGTAAAATCCCCTAGGAATGCATTGAGCAGACCCAATCATGCTGTTGGTAGAATGCAAAGTTCAAAATATGCTACCTAGCGACTCCACAATCCCAAAGGACCTAGTGACTCCACTGGAAGAAGACTCTGAAACTGGTTGAATAGACACAATGACCTCTTTTATGATTTAAAATGATGAGTCCATGGATACAGCGAAGATATGCCCCAATGAGTAGGGATCATATCCCTAGATTCCCACACAAAATGCCTGAAATAAATTGGTTGAAAGACCTACCTATCTTTCAGGATGAAAATGTTGATGACCCCTTGTTACATCTCATCAAGTTTCATATACATGTGTGGAGGTTAAAGGTTGAATGGCATGAGGATTGTATTATGAAAATGTTCATGGCAACATTAGAAGGTAATGCAAGTAATTGGTATGAATGGTTAGAACCTAAGAGCTTGTTTTCTTTAAAAGACATGCACCAAGTATTTTATGAGATTATAAAGGAAACTCTCCATCCTTTTCATGGGATTGTTGTGAACAATCTAAGAACATCATACAATACCTGTTAGACATCGATGAGGATCTGGTTAACATGCATCCTGAAGATCTGTTAACAGCCATTCAAGAATTTCATATGCATCCTAACTATCATAAGAGCCTAAATGAATCAGTTGAGGAAGAAATTAACCAAGAAATCAAAGACATTCCTCAAGATATTCTTGAAAACCCAAATAATTATTCAGCATCCCTTATAGCTGAGGCCCAAGAAGACATCTAGCCTCAAACTCAGTCTTCACTAGAAACAGAAAGTTGTTGCACTTATGCTCAAAGAGACACAAGAACATCTTCCCCTTTGACAGAAGAAGAAAGAGATCAAATCATCAATAGACAGCCAGCCTCTGAAATCTTTTATAAAAAAAACATTCTTTCCCATTCACCTACTGAGTTTTATTGTACAGATTCAGAAAGCTCCTCTGTAAATCAGAATGAAGAAAGACCTGTTGACAACCCAGTGTGCTTGAATGGCAACATTACATACATTCATGATTTTCCTATTTTTGATCTATCTGTTGATGATGTTCTCCAAATAGAAGATGATCTTGCAGGACTATCATTGGTAGATTTGTGGGAGGAAGGTCAGTTCCAACAACTTCAAGAAATTAATGAGCCTATGCAGGATGTTTATGAAACTGATGAGGAAAGTTATGAAAGTCTATTAGCAGGTGAAGATTCATTGAATCTTCACTATGCTTTATCTCAGAGCATCAGTAATAGTCTCCATGCATCTGGAAATCAGCAGTCTTTCATCTCAAAGGATTAGGAGGAAGACAGTGAAGAAGTTCTTGAGCCAGATGAAATTGAAGAACTTTCTCCTAAAAAGGGTGAAGCAAATGAACAGACCCCTACTCAAGAATACATTGATCTTTTCACAGAGCTCAGCCCACCAAATCAGAATATCTCAGAGCTACAAGAGGACAACACTGTAGTATATGATGAGTCCTCCAGTTTAGAAGATAATTAAGATGAGGAAGAGTTTCTTTCTCAAAATAATATTTTCCTTGATCCAGTGGAAGAGGAAGTAATCCTGGTTGAAACATATCTTACAAAAATTCCCAACCAGGTATTATTTCAAGATCCCTATGCTCATTTCCTGAAAATTTTTGAAGGGATAAAGATTGTTATTAGCAAGGTGTTATCAGAAGAAAGAAGATTTTTTAGCACTGCTGCTAAGAAACAAAATGAATGGGAGTGGCCCTGCCTATCCAGCATGCTCAAAGAGATGAGCAGAGACCAATCATGTGATCATTTTATTGACTGGATGTATTGGAAAAGAGAATTTGTCAGGTAGACATGTGAATATATCAAGTTAGAGTAGGATAGGTAGGAAATCTCAATAAAGCTCAGCATGTGAGCATTTAGTTAGTTGTTGATTCTTTCTTTGAAGAAAATTCAAAAAATTCAAAAAGATAAAAGGAAAGGTTCAGATATGCTCAAAACTTGAACCAGTAGAGAAAAGAAGAAGAAGCATCTCTAACAAGATCAAAACCAGAACTGAAATGAAGAAAGAAAGGTGATTCTAAAAAGCTCAAAATCTGAGTCACAAGAAGAAGGAAGAATGCTGGTGATTTTCAGATCTGAAGCCTTCAAATTTTGTTTTCAATATTTTGCAAAGTTCAATCCATGTGCATCTTGTCTTTATGCCATGGACCCATAGCAAATCAGATAGTCTAATCCTAGTTTGTCTATGTTTAAATTTATGTTTTAGAATGTAGGGAATGAAAATTTGTCAGACAGTTTAATCCTGACAGATATTATTTTAGGTAGAGAATTAAGAGTCCAACTGTTTAATCTGGGCTCTTGGAGAAATAAGGGTAGCATTAGATAGGTTTATTTTCTGTTTGCAAAATAAAATGTTGGAAAAGGAGTTTTCCAGTCCAAGTGCACTCAAAGGAATAAAAAATGCTAGGACAGTAGGAATGGGTAGGTAGAGAAGATGTTTTGAAGCATGATAGTTTTTCAGGTTGCTGCAAAGGTTATCAGATCAAAAGAAGACCAATCAAAGAAAGAAAAATTGTTGCCTAATAGATAAGGCATTGGTCTGCTTAATCCAAAGATTACTGAGGTTCTGGACACCTAAAGGGCAAGCTGTCCTCCCCAAGTGGAGCCACTGTTAGCCACCTATAAATTCTAATATACCAAATGCGGGCTAAGTTTGTTTTCAAGCCTTCAAGAGATATATTTCCTTTGAAAATATATCATCCTTGAAGTCTTATGTTTGTCCCATCGTGGAGAGTCATCTTCACTGTTGTTCCCATATCAAAGCCATCCTGATTCACCACAGAAATCTGTGCTAAAGGCCACTGAAACTGCCCATGTCCACTTATTTCCCTTCATTTTCATAAAGCCTTATTTTCATCTTTATCCCTCCATTTAGCCTCTAAAGTTCTTAACCCCCCTTTAAACCCTCAAATATTCATTTACAGGTTTAAGGACCCTTTCTTTTCCTTTCTACCGAAAGCCAAAAAACCCTCAAAAACCTTCATTTTTGGCCTAAAAACCCATTATTTTTACACAAAGGCCTTAAGCCCCTTTCGGCCTTAGCCCTAGCCCCTGTTCTCCATATAACCCGTGCTACAACCAAGCGCTGAGGCCTAATCGCAATTGCAAAAACTCATGCCTCTATTCATTTTCCCCAAAATTCCCAATGCAATGAGCCCTCTCCTCCGATCTTCCAATCTAATCTCGACTGTCGAATCCACAAGAACCGACAGCTGAGATTCAATCGCGCCCCACTTATGAGCCCATCACCCGCGCCCACTGATTCAATCCTGACCGTTAATCTCTCCCGATCCAACGACCAGCGCTTAATCGCACATCACAAATCCAAAGTCTCGTTCGCTTTTCCTCCTCCGATGTCGATCCTCCGATTTAATCTCAGCCATTAAATCCACAAGAACCAACGGCTAGGATTCAATCGCGCTTCGTTTGTAGCCCCCATCATCGCATCCGCCGATTTGATCTGGACCATTGAATCCACAAGAACCAATGGCCAGGATCTCATCGCGCTCCTCCCATGACCCTTCACCATCTCGACCTCCGATTAAATCTCCACCATTGATCAAGTTAGATCGGACGGTCCACATTGCTTCTGATCGTCAAACCCCGCCCTTATCATTTCTCTCCCATCGACAGATCTTGACCGTCTGTTCCCAAGATCCAACGGTCAGGATTTATATCGCCATTGACCCTACCCATATGTTCCACCCACGCACGTTACCTGCTATCGCATTTATTCCACACCGCCCGATCAACACATCACGATCCGATGGCTGACATTTCGTTTCGCAAAAATTTTATGCCCGAGATTTAATACCCAAAAATTTTGCGAAATGGGCGGTTTTAGGAGGGACAAGTGTCAAACTTTGTATCGTATCGCATTTTATTTGGCAAAACCGCCCCCCCTCATTTTATTTTGCGAAAACCGCTGTCGGTTTTCCGCCTTACCACCTACCCTCCGCAACATCATTTCCACTTTTAATATTAGCCATCGATCTCTGAGATCTTTTCACAGAGCTCAGCCCACCAAATCATAATATCTCAGAGCTACAAGAGGAAAACACTATAGTATATGATGAGTCCTCCAGTTTAGAAGATAATGAAGATGAGGAAGAGTTTCTTTCTCAAAAGAATCTTTTCCTTGATCCAGTGGAAGAGGAAGTAATCCTGGTTGAAACATATGTTACAAAAATTCACAACCAAGTATTATTTCAAGATCCCTATGCTCATTTCCTGAAAATTTTTGAAGAAGGGATAAAGGTTGTTAGCAGCAAGGTGTTATCAGAAGAAAGAAGATTTTTTAGCACTGCTGCTAAGAAACAAAAGGAATGGGAGTGGCCCTGCCTATCCAGCATGCTCAAAGAGATGAGAAGAGACCATTCATGGGATCATTTGATTGACTGGATGTATTGGAAAAGAGAATTTGTCAGATAGACATGTGAATATCTCAAGTTAGAGTAGTATAGGTAGGAAATATCAATAAAGCTTAGCCTGTGAACATTTAGTTATTTGTTGATTCTTGCTTTGAAGAAAATTCAAAAAAATCAAAAAGATGAAAGGAAAGGTTCAAATATGCTCAAAACTTGAACCAGTAGAGAAAAGAAGAAGAAGCAGCTCTAACAAGATCAAAACCAGAACTAAAATGAAGAAAGAAAGGTGACTCTAAAAAGCTCAAAATCTGAGTCACAAGAAGAAAGAAGAATGCTGGTGGATTTCAGATCTGAAGCCTTCAAATTTTGTTTTCAATATTCTGCAAATTTCATTCCATGTGCAACTTTTCTTTATGCCATGGACCCACAGCAAATCAGATAGTCTAATCCTATTTTGTCTGTGTTTAAATTTCTGTTTTAGAATGTAGGGAATGAAAATCTGTCAAATAGTTTAATCCTGACAGATATTAGTTTAGGTAGAGAATTAAGAGTCCAACTATTTAATCTAGGCTCTCTGAGAAATAAGGGTAGCATTAGATAGGTTTATTTTCTCTTTGCAAAATAAAATGTTGAAAAAATAGTTTGCCAATCCAAGTGCACTCAAAGGAAGAAAAAATGCTAGGACCGTAGGAATGGGTAGGTAGAGAAGATGTTTTGAAGAATGACAGTTTTTCAGGTTGTTGCAAAGGTTATCAGATCAAAAGAAGACCAATCAAAGAAAGAAAAACTCTGCCTAATGGATAAGGCACTGGCCAGCTTAATGCAAAGATTACTGAGGTTCTGGACACCAAAAGGGCAAGTTGTCCTCCCCAAGTGGAGCCACTGTTAGCCACCTATAAATTCTGATATACCAAATGGTGGCTAAGTTTGTTTTCAAGCCTTCAAGAGATATATTTCCTTTGAAAATCTATTATCCTTGAAGTCTTATGTTTGTCCCATCCATGAGAGTCATCTTCATTGTTGTTCCCATCTCAAAGCCATGCTGATTCACCACAGAAAGTTGTGCTAAAGGCCACTGAAACTGCCCATGTCCACTTATTTCACTTCATTTTCATAAAGCCTTATTTTCATATTTAACCCTCCATTCAGCCTCTAAAGGCCTTAAACCCCCTTTAAACCCTCAAATATTCATTTACAGTTTGAAGGACCCTTTCTTTTCCTCTCTACAGAAAGCCAAAAAACACTCAAAAACCTTCATTTTTGGCCTAAAAACCCATTTTTTTACACTAAGGCCTTAAGCCCCTTTCGGCCTTCGCCCTAGCACCTTTTCTTCATATAACCCGCGCTATGACCAACCACTAAGGCCTAATCGCAATCCCAGAAACTCATGCCTCTATTCGTTTTCCCCAAAATTCCCAATGCGATGAGCCCTCTCCTCCGATCTTCCGATCTAATCTCGACCGTCGAATCCACAAGAACTGACGGTTGAGATTCAATCATGCCTCGCTTATGAGCCCATCGCCTGCGCCCGCCGATTCAATCCTGACCGTTGATATCTCCTGATCCAACGACCAACGCTTAATCGCACATTTCAAATCCAAAGTCCCGTTCGTTTTTCCTCCACCGATGTCGATCCTCCGATTTAATCTTAGCCGTTGAATCCACAAGAACCAACATCCAGGATTCAATCGCGCTTCATTTGCAGCCCCCGTCATCACATCCGCCGATTTTATCTGGACTTTTGAATCCAAAATAACTAACGGCCAGGATCTCAACGTGCTCTGCCCATGACCCTTCACCATCCTAACCTTTGATCAAATTTCCACCTTTGATCAAGTTAGATCAGACGGTCCACATTGCTTCTGATCATCAAACCCCGCCCTTCTCATTTCTCTCCCATCAACAGATCTCGACCGTCCGTTCCCAAGATCCAACGGTCAGGATTTAAATTGCCATTGACCCTACCCATATGTTCCGCCCACGCACATTACCTACTATCGCATTTATTCTGCACCGTCTGATCAACACATCACGATCTGACGGCTGATATTCCGTTTCACAAAATTTTTATGCCCGAGAGTTAATAACCAAAAATTTTGTGAAATGGGTGGTTTTATGAGGGATAGGTGTCAAACTTTGTATCGTATCACATTTTATTTGGTAAAACCACCCCCCCTCATTTTATTTTGCGAAAACCGCTGTCGGTTTTCCGCCTTACCACCTACCCTCTGCAACATCATTTCCACTTTTAATCTTAGCTTTTGATCTCTGAGATCGAATGGCCCATATTTAAATCACGACCTCTCTCATTTGCTTTTCATCTGACCTCCCAATGATTCCATCAGGTGACCCCTGCTGCCGATTTTCCTAATCGAACAGTTCTGATTTAATTTTGCCCCGTCTACTCTCCATTCATCTGATCTTCGAAAGATCTCCACCGTTATTTGTTCTAATCTAATAGCCCACATTATATCACATTTTCATTTCATTATCCATTCATCTAACCTCCCCAACGACTTCATTAACCAATCTCCATCGTTGATCATCTTGATCTAAAGGTCCACGTTCATCCTCGAGTCCAAAACTCCAAAGCACCTGGTTAGCTGCTCTGCCAGGCTTTTCATCCATTTTCTGCTGCAATCACATTTCTTCCTCACTGCTCCTCTGCCACCCTAGAGCCTCTGCAAGTAGTCTAACTAAGCCTGCATGGATTTCTTAACATGTTTATCGCATGTTTGCAGGTTTTTAATGGCCGATGAAGGAATTAATGTTTTACAGTCACAAAGGTGACACAAAAGTTCAGATGGAAATCTCAAGGCCACAAAACAACATCAAAGGGTATCAGTACAGAAGCAGATTGAGCAATCTAGCAAATTTAAAACATAAACAGAGTTAAAATAGGTTCAAGTACAAAGAGACAGAGCAATTATTAGTGCAGAATGTCGACTAACACAGACGTAGTCTATCTCCACGCTCAAAGGCCTGCCAAGCAGTTATTACACCAGAGAAGCTACTACAAACTGTTAGAAGCAGTTATTTAGAAGTATGGGAGTCCTCATAGCCCATTCTTCACTTAACTCACACAAAGAAGATAATAGTACCACTCTAGATGGTTTTTCCTCTAAAGGACACCCTGTGGGTGATTTCTATCATATCAAAATAGTCTCAACACGCTACAAAGTTATTGATCCTGTCTAGAATTCAATGTTATGTTTACGACACAGCATGGAGCATTCGAATACTCTCTCCTATCTCTGAAAGATCATTTAAAACTTTCCGCACCTACTTTTCCTATAAACACTCTTCGAAGTCTCATTGTAAAAGGTTGGCATTTTGTGAGTTCTAAATTAATACATATTGTTGTTTTGAAGAACCATTGGTGTTATGAAAGAGTATGGAAGTCTATGTGTTTTCTGTTGATGAAGGAGGCTGGACCTTCGGATCCCTGAGCCTAGTTATGGTGAAGTAATCTCTATTGTTAATGTTATTTCCCGTTTATCACTCTGCTCCATTATGCTTTGACTTACAGTAGGATAAAAAGTTTAGGTAGATAAATGTATCTTAGAAGCACCTCTAACCTATTTATCCTTCACTGTTTATATGTTTTCTGCTACGGAATATGACAGGGTAGTCCAATAGCTCTCTCGAATATTTAGTTCGTTTTATTTCAGAAATGGTTAATTCGGTTGCGCTAAAGACTGTTTAGGTGTCCCTCTTTCTTTACCACTGAATATTGTATCTGAAATCTCCCTTTGATTATTAATGCTTGTAGTTTGACAGAGGAACGTGTTTCCATCATACCCTTTGTTCGTTATTGTAATTTTTGTGTTAAAGGTCCCTATAATTACCGTCCTAGATGTCTAAGGTGTTCCCTCTTCTTTGAATGCAATTGTATGTTTTTGTTGACCGAGCCTTCAACGGTAAACTTGTAGGAGGAAATAGGGCGTCCTCCAGTTCATAAGATAATGAAGATGAGGAAGAGTTTCTTTCTCAAAAGAATATTTTCCTTGATCCAGTGGAAGAGGAAGTAACCCTGGTTGAAACATATCTTACAAAAACTCACAACCAGGTATTATTCCAAGATCCCTATGCTCATTTCCTGAAAATTTTTGAAGAAGGGATAAAGGTTGTTAGCAGCAAGGTGTTATCAGAAGAAAGAAGATTTTTTAGCACTGCTGCTAAGAAACAAAAGGAATGGGAGTGGCCCTGCCTATCCAGCATGCTCAAGGAGATGAGCAGAGACCAGTCATGGGATCATTTGATTGACTAGATGTATTTGAAAAGAGAATTTTTCAGGTAAACATGTGAATATCTCAAGTTATAGAAGGATAGGTAGGAAATCTCAATAAAGCTCAGCCTGTGAGAATTTAGTTAGTTGTTGATTCTTGCTTTGAAGAAAATTCAAAAAATTCAAAAAGATGAAAGGAAAGGTTCAGATATGCTCAAAACTTGAACCAGTAGAGAAAAGAAGAAGAAGCAGCTCTAACGAGATCAAAACCAGAACTAAAATGAAGAAATAAAGGTGACTCTAAAAAGCTCAAAATCTGAGTCAAGAAGAAGGAAGGATGCTGGTGATTTTCAGATCTGAAGCCTTCAAATTTTGTTTTCAATATTCTGCAAAGTTCAATCAATGTGCAGCTTGTCTTTATCCCATGGGCCCACAGCAAATCAGACATTCTAATCCTATTTTTTCTGTGTTTAAATTTTTGTTTTAGAATGTAGGGAATGAAAATCTGCCAGACAGTTTAATCCTGACAAATATTAGTTTAGGTAGAGAATTAAGAGCCAAACTTTTTAATCTAGGCTCTTGGAGAAATAAGGGTAGCATTAGATAGGTTTATTTTCTCTTTGAAAAATAAAATGTTGGAAAAAGAGTTTTCCAGTCCAAGTGCACTCAAAGGAAGAAAAAAATGCTAGGACAGTAGGAATGGGTAGGTAGAGAAGATGTTTTGAAGAATGACAGTTTTTCAAGTTGCTGCAAAGGTTATCAGATCAAAAGAAGACCAATCAAAGAAAAAAAAATTGTTGCCTAATGGATAAGGCACTGGCCTGCTTAATCCAGAGATTACTGAGGTTCTGGACACCAAAAGGGCAAGATGTCCTCCCCAAGTGGAGCCACTGTTAGCCACCTATAAATTCTGATATACCAAATGGTGGCTAAGTTTGTTTTCAAGCCTTCAAGAGATATATTTCCTTTCAAAATCTATCATCCTTGAAGTCTAACTTTTGTCCCATCCTGGAGATTCATCTTCATTGTTGTTCCCATCTCAAAGCCATGTTGATTCACCACAGAAAGATATGCTAAAGGCCACTGAAACTGCCCATGTCCACTTATTTTCCTTCATTTTCATAAAACCTTCTTTTCATCTTTAACCCTCCATTCAGCCTCTAAAGGCCTTAACCCCCCTTTAAACCCTCAAAAATTCATTTACAGGTTTAAGGACCCTTTCTTTTCCTCTCTACCGAAAGCTAAAAAACCCTCAAAATCCTTCATTTTTGGCCTAAAAACCCATTTTTTTACACTAAGGCCTTAAGCCCCTTTCGGCCTTAGCCCTAGCCCCTGTTCTCCATATAACCGGTGCTACAACCAAGCGCTAAGGCCTAATCGCAATCGCAAAATCTCATGCCTCTATTCTTTTTCCCCAAAATTCTCGATGCGATGAGCCCTCTCCTCCGATCTTCCGATCTAATCTCGATCGTCGAATCCAAAAGAACCAACGGTTGAGATTCAATTGTGCCTCGCTTATTAGCCCATCACCCGCACCCGTTGATTCAATCCTGACCGTTGATCTCTCTTGATCCAACGACCAGCACTTAATCGCACATCGCAATTCCAAAGTCTTGTTCGCTTTTCCTCCTCTGATGTCGATCCTCCGATTTAATCTCAGTCGTTGAATCCACAAGAACCAACGGCCAGGATTCTATCGCGCTTCATTCGCAGCCCCCGTCATCGCATCCGCTGATTTGATCTGGACCGTTGAATCCACAAGAACCAACGGCCGGGATCTCATCACGCTCCGCCCATGACCCTTCACCATCCCGACCTCCGATTAAATCTCCACCGTTGATCAAGTTAGATCGGACGGTCGACATTGCTTCTGATCGTCAAACCCCACCCTTCTCATTTCCCTCCCATCGACAGATCTCGACCGTCGGTTCCCAATATCCAATGGTCAGGATTTAAACCTCCATTGACCCTACCCATATGTTCCACCCGCGCATGTTACCTACTATCGCATTTATTCCGCACCATTCGATCAACACATCACGATCCGATGGCTGACATTCCGTTTCACAAAAATTTTATGCCTGAGAGTTAATACCCAAAAAGTTTTCGAAATGGGTAGTTTTAGGAGGGACAGGTGTCAAACTTTGTATCGTATCACATTTTATTTGGCAATATCGCGCCCCCCCCCCCCCCTCATTTTATTTTGCGAAAACCGTTGTCGATTTTCCGCCTTACAACCTACCCTCCGTAACATAATTTCCACTTTTAATCTTAGTCGTTGATCTTTGAGATCGAACGGCCCACATTTACATCACGACCTCTCTCATTTTCTTTTCATCTGACCTCCCAATGATTCCATCAGGCGACTCCCGCCGTCGATTTTCCTAATCGAACGGTTCTTATTTAATCTCACCTCGTTCGCTCTCCATTCATCCGATCTTTCAAATAAGCCCATCGAAAGATCTCCACCGTTATTTGTTCTATTCTAACGACCCACATTATATCACATTTTCATTTCATTCTCCATTCATCTAACCTCTCCAACGACTTCATTAACCAATCTCCACCATTGATCATCCTGATCTAACGATCCACGTTCATCCTCGCATCCAAAACTCCAAAGCACTTGATTCGCTGCTCTGCCAGGCTTTCTATCCATTTTTCATTGCGATCACATTTCTTCCTCACTGCTCCTCCACCACCCCAGAGCCTTTGCAAGCATTCTAACCAAGCCCGCATGGATTTCTTAACATGTTTATCGTATGTTTGTAGTTTTTTAATGGCCGATGAAGGAATTAATGTTTTACAGTCACAAAGGTGACACAAAAGTTCAGATGACAATCTCAGGGCCACAAAACAGCGTCAAAGGGTATCAGTATAGAAGCAGATCGAGCATTCAAGCAAATTTAAAACAACAACAGAGTTAAAACAGGTTCAAGTACAAAGAGACAGAGAAGTTATTAGTGCAGAATGTTGACTGACATAGACGTAGTCTATCTCTACACTCAAAGGCCTACCAAGAAGTTATTACACCAGGGAAGCTACTACAAACTGTTAGAAGCAGTTATTTAGAAGTATGGGAGTCCTTATAGCCCATTCTTCACTTAACTCACACAAAGAAGATAACAGTACCACTCTAGATGGTTTTTCCTCTCAAGGAAACCCTATGGGTGATTTCTATCATATCAAAATAGTCTCAACAAGCTAAAAAGTTATTGATCCTATCTAGAATTCAATGTTATGTTTACGACACAGCTTGGAGCATTCCAATAATATCTCCAATCTCTGAATGATCATTTAAAACTTTCCTCACCTACTTTCCTCATTTTTCCTATAAACACTCTTCGAAGTTTCATTGTAAAAGGTTGGCATTTTGTGAATTCTAAAGTAATACATATTGTTGTTTTGAAGAAGCATTGATGTTCTGAAAGAGTGTGGAAGTATATGTGTTTTCTGTTGATGAAGTAGGCTAGACCTTCGGATCCCTAAGCCTGGTTATGGTGAAGTAATCTCTATTGTTAATGTTATTTCCCATTTATCACTCTTTTCCATTATGCTTTGACTTACAGTAGGATAAAAAGTTTAGGTAGAGAAATGTATCTTAGAAGCACCTCTGACCTGTTTATCCTTCACTGTTTATATGTTTTATGATACTAAATATGACAGGGTAGTCCAATATCTCTCTCGAATATTTAGTTCGTTTTATTTCAGAAATGGTTAATTCAGTTGCGCTAAATACTATTTAGGCATTCCCTCTTTATTTACCACTAAATATTGTATCTGAAATCTCCCTTTGATTATTAATGCTTGCAGTTTGATAAAGGAACTTGTTTCCATCATACCCTCTGTTCGTTATCGTAATTGTTGTGTTAAAGGTCCCTATAATTGCAGTCCTAGATGTCTATGGTGTTCCCTCTTCTTTGAATGCAATTGTATGTTTTTTTTTACCAAGCCTTCAGTGGTAAACTTGTAGGAGGAAATAGGGCGTTCCCCAAATCCTATAATTTGTTAATGAAGGTTTATTCTGCATTTCTCCTTCCTTTGAGTGTTTATATTGATTAAGTCCAAAGCAGTGAGCTTACTGGAGGAAATAGGGTGTTCCCCGAATCTTTTAAGCCATTTTGAAAGGGTTTAGTTTGTTTTTCACTCTTAGTCCTTAATTTTCATCCCATTTCACCTATAGTGTTCAACAGATCCTTGACCAAGTTAGATTTTCCCTTTGGTTTCCTTTCCTTCTCAAGCAGAACTTTTGGGACTTTCACATGACTCCATTTCCCAATGGCTTGTAGATTCTCATGCTCTATATATACCACATGAAACACATTTTTCCAACCAAACAAACAAAACAAACAATCCTGCACATCATAACTATCCTAAGACCTTAAATTGAACTTCAAAGATACATTATTCTTTACCTTTATAGAGAGATCCCTCTCTGGACCCAGGAGGGCTAGATCCTCAGATCCCAAAGTGGTTTTGATGTTGTCTTGTCTTTTGGTTAGCCAATCTACCAAAACACAAGAACCCGAACATAATGGCGATCACGGTGGGACCTATTGAGTATATGATATTCTAGCGAAAGCTTGTAGAATCAGTAAGTCCTTAAAGAACCACACAAAACTTAGAAAGACACAAAAAACCCAAAAACATTTCAGATTGGCTTCATAATAAAAATTGGTGGTGGACCATAGAACATTTTACCTCTAAGGGAGCTAAAAACTTCCACCTGGTGGTAGGCCTATTACTTTACCAGCCCTTTTAAACTCCCCTGGGAATGAATTTCGCAGACCCAATCATGTTGATGGTGGACAGCAAAGTTCAAAATATCGCACCTCGTGACTCCACAATCCCAAAGGACCTAGTGACTCCACTGGAAGAAGACTCTGAAACTGGTTGAATAGACACAGTGACATCTTTTCTGATTTACAATGATGAGTCCATGGATACAGTGAAGATATGCCCCAATGAGTAGGGATCATATCCCTGGATTCCCACACAAAATGCCTGAAATAAATTGGTTGAAAGACCTACCTCTATTTCAGGATGAAAATGTTGATGACCCCTTGTTACATCTCATCAAGTTTCATATACATGTGTGGAGGTTAAAGGTTGAATGGCATGAGGAATGTCTTATGAAAATTTTCATGGCAACATTAGAAGGTAATGCAAGGAATTGGTATGAATGGTTAGAACCTAAGAGCTTGTTTTCTTTAAAAGACATGCACCAATTATTTTATGAGAATTATAAAGGAAACTCTCCATCCTTATCATGGGATTGTTGTGAAAAATCTCAGAACATCATACAATACCTGTTAGACATCGATGAGGATCTGGTTAACATGCATCCTGAATATCTGTTAACAGCCATTCAAGAATTGCATATGCATCCTAACTATCATAAGAGCCTAGATGAATCAGTTGAGCAAGAAATTAACCAAGAAGTCAAAGACATTCCTCAAGATATTCCTGAAAACCCAAATAATTATTCATCATCCCTTATAGCTGAGGCCAAAGAAGACATCCAACCTCAAAATCACTTTTCACTAGACACAGAAAGTTGTTGCACTTCTTCTCAAAGAGACACAAGAACATCTTCCCCTTTGAAAGAAGAAGAAATAGATTAGATCATCAATAGACAACCAGCCTCTGAAATCTTTTATAAAAAAAACACTCTTGCCCATTCACCTGCTGAGTTTTATTGTAAAGATTCAGAAAGCTCCTCTGTAAATCAGAATGAAGAAAGACATGCTGATAACCCAGTTTGCTTGATTGGCAGCATTACATACATTCATGATTTTCCTATTTTTGATCTATCTGATGATGATGTTCTCCAAACAGAAGATGATCTTGCAGGACCATCATTGGTAGATTTGTGGGAGGAAGATCAGTTCCAACAACTTCAAGAAAGTAATGAGCCTATGCTGGTTGTTTATGACACTGATGAGGAAAGTTATGAAAGTCTAGTCGCAGGTGAAGATTCATTGAATCTTCACTCTACTTTATCTCAGATCATCAGTAATAGTCTCCATGCATCCGGAAATTAGCAGCCTTTCATCTCAAAGGATGAGGAGGAAGCCAGTGAAGAATTTCTTGAGCCAGATGAAATTGAAGAACTTTCTCCTAAAAAGGGTGAAGCAAATGAATAGACCCCTGCTCAAGAATACATTGATCTTTTTACAGAGCTCAGCCCACCAAATCAGAATATCTCAGAGCTACAAGAGAACAACATTGTAGTATATGATGAGTTCTCCAGTTCAGAAGATAATGAAGATGAGGAAGAGTTTCTTTCTCAAAAGAATCTTTTCCTTGATCCTATGGAAGAGTAAGTAATCCTGGTTGAAACATATCTTACAAAAATTCACAACCAGGTATTATTTCAAGATCCCTATGCTCATTTCCTGAAAATTTTATAATAATGGATAAAGGTTGTTAGCAGCAAGGTGTTATCAAATGAAAGAAGATTTTTTAGCACTACTGCTAAGAAACAAAAGGAATGGGAGTGGCCCTCCCTATCCAGCATGCTCAAAGAGATGAGCAGAGACCATTCATGGGATCATTTGATTGACTGGATGTATTGGAAAAGAGAATTTTTTAGGTAGACATGTGAATATCTCAAGTTAGAGTAGTATAGGTAGGAAATCTCAATAAAGCTCAGCCTATGAGCATTTAGTTAGTTGTTGATTCTTGCTTTGAAGAAAATTCAAAAAAATCAAAAAGATGAAAGGAAAGGTTCACATATGCTCAAAACTTGAACCATTAGAGAAAACAAGAAGAAGCAACTCTAACAAGATCAAAACCAGAACTGAAATGAAGAAAGAAAGGTGACTCTAAAAAGCTCAAAATCTGAGTCACAAGAAGAAAGAAGAATGCTGGTGGATTTCAGATCTGAAGCCTTCAAATTTTGTTTTCAATATTCTGAAAAGTTCATTCCATGTGTAGCTTGTCTTTATGCCATGGACCCACAGCAAATCAGACAGTCTAATCCTAGTTTTTCTGTGTTTAAATTTCTGTTTTAGAATGTAGGGAATGAAAATCTGTCAGACAGTTTAATCCTGACAGATATTAGTTTAGGTAGAGAATTAAGAGTCCAACTGTTTAATCTAGGCTCTTGGAGAAATAAGGGTAGCATTATATAGGTTTATTTTCTGTTTGAAAAATAAAAAAGAGTTTTCCAGTCCAGGTGCACTCAAAGGAAGAAAAAATGCTAGGACGGTAGGAATGGGTAGGTAGAGAAGATGTTTTGAAGAATGACAGTTTTTCAGATTGCTAAAAAGGTTATCAAATCAAAAGAAGACCAATCAAAGAAATAAAAACTGATGCCTAATGGATAAGGCACTGTTTTGCTTAATCTAGAGATTAATGAGGTTCTGGACACCTAAAGGGAAAGTTGTCCTCCCCAAGTGGAGCCACTGTTAGCCACCTATAAATTCTGATATACCAAATGGTGGCTAAGTTTGTTTTCAAGCCTTCAAGAGATATATTTCCTTTGAAAATCTATCATCCTTGAAGTCTTATGTTTGTCACATCCTAAAGAGTCATCTTCACTGTTGTTCCCATCTCAAAGCCATGTTGATTCACCACAAAAAGTTGTGATAAAGGCCATTGAAACTGCCCATGTCCACTTATTTCCCTTCATTTTCATAAAGCCTTATTTTCATCTTTAACCCTCCATTCAGCCTCTAAAGGCCTTAACCCCCCTTTAAACCCTCAAATATTCATTTACAGGTTTAAGGACCCTTTCTTTTCCTCTCTACCGAAAGCCAAAAAACCCTAAAAAACCTTCTTTTTTGGCCTAAAAACCCATTATTTTTACACTAAGGCCTTAAGCCCCTTTTGACCTTAGCCCTAGCCCCTGTTCTCCATATAACTGGAGCTACAACCAAGTGCTAAGGCCTAATCGCAATCACAAAAACTCATGCCTCTGTTCGTTTTCCCAAAATTCCCAATGTGATGAGCCCTCTCCTCCGATCTTTCGATCTAGAAACGACCGTCGAATCCACAAGAACCGACGGCTGAGATTCAATCGTGCCCTGCTTATGAGCCTATCACCCACGCCCGCTGATTCAATCCTGACCATTGATCTCTCCCGATCCAACGACCAGCGCTTAATCGCACATCGCAAATCCAAAGTCCTATTCGCTTTTCCTCCTTCGATGTCGACCCTTCGATTTAATCTCAGCCATTGAATCCACAAGAACCAATGGCCAGGATTCAATCGTGCTTCGTTCGCAGCCCCCATAATCACATCCGCCGATTTGATCTGGACTGTTGAATCCAAAAGAACCAATGGCCAAGATTCAATCGTGCTTCGTTCGCAGCCCCCATAATCGCATCCGCCGATTTGATCTGGACCATTGAATCTCATCGTGCTCTGCCCATGACCCTTCACCATCCCGGCCTCTGATTAAATATCCACCGTTGATCAAGTTAGATCGAACGGTCCACATTTCTTTTGATCGTCAAACCCCGCCCTTCTCATTTCTCTCCCATCGAAAGATCTCGACCGTCTATTCCCAAGATCCAATGGTCAAGATTTAAACTACCATTGACCCTACCCATATGTTTCGCTCACGCACGTTACCTGCTATCGCATTTATTCCGCACCGTCCGATCAACACATCACGATCCGATGGATGACATTCAGTTTCGCAAAATTTTTATGCCTGAGTGTTAATACCCAAAAAAAAATTGAAATGGGCGGTTTTAGGAGGGACAGGTGTCAAACTTTGTGTCGTATTGGATTTTATTTTGCAATATCACCCCCCTCATTTTATTTTACGAAAACCGCTGTCGGTTTTCTGCCTTACCACCTACCCTCTGCAACATCATTTCCACTTTTAATCTTAGTTTTCGATCTCTAAGATCGAACGGCCCACATTTACATCACGACCTCTCTCATTTTCTTTTCATCTGAGCTCCCAATGATTCCATCGGGTGACCCCCACCGTCGATTTTCCTAATCGGATAGTTCTGATTTAATCTTGCCCCGTCCGCTCTCCATTCATCCGATATTTCAAATAAGCCCATCGAAAGATCTCCACCGTTATTTGTTCTAATCTAACGACCCACATTATATCGCATTTTCATTTCATTCTCCATTCATCTAACCTCCCCAACGACTTCATTAACCAATCTCCACCATTGATCATCCTGATCTAACGGTCTACGTTCATCCTCGCATCCAAAACTCCAAAGCACCTGGTTAGCTGCTCTGCCAGGCTTTTCATCCATTTTCCGTTGCAATCACATTTCTTCCTCACTACTCCTCCGCCACCCCAGAGGCTCTGCAAGCAGTCTAACCAATCCCACATGGATTTCTTAACATGTTTATCGTATGTTTGCAGGTTTTTAATGGCCGACGAAGGAATTAATGTTTTATAGTCACAAAGGTGACACAAAAGTTCAGATGGCAATCTCAGGGCCACAAAACAGCGTCAAAGGGTATCAGTACAGACGCAGATCGAGCAATAAAGCAAATTTAAAACATAAACAAAGTTAAAAAAAGTTGAAGTACAAAGATACAGAGCAGTTATTAGTGCAGAATGTTGACTGACATAGACGTAGTCTATCTCCACGCTCAAAGCTCTGCCAAGCAGTTATTACACCAGGGAAGCTACTACAAACTGTTAGAAGCAGTTATTTAGAAGTATGGGAGTCCTCATAGCCCATTCTTCACTTAACTCACACAAAGAAGATAACAATACCACTCCAGATGGTTTTTCCTCTCAAGGACACCCTATGGGTGATTTCTATCATATCAAAATAGTCTCAACAAGATACAAAGTTATTGATCCTGTCTAGAATTCAATGTTATGTTTACGACACAGCATGGAGCATTCAAATACTCTCTCCTATCTTTGAATGATCATTTAAAACTTTACTCACCTACTTTTCCTCATTTTTCCTATAGATACTCTTCGAAGTCTCATTGTAAAAGGTTGGAATTTTGTGAATTCTAAAGTAATATATATTGATCTTTTGAAGAACCATTGGTGTTTTGAAAGAGTGTGGAAATCTCTGTGTTTTCTGTTGATGAAGAAGGCTTGACCTTCATATCCCTGAGCTTGGTTATGGTGAAGTAATCTCTATTGTTAATTTTATTTCCCGTTTATCACTCTGTTCCATTATGCCTCGACTTACAGTAGGATAAAAAGTTTAGGCAGAGAAATGTATCTTAGAAGCACCTCTGACCTGTTTATCCTTCACTGTTTATATGTTTTTTGCTACTGAATATGATAGGGTAGTTCAATAGCTCTCTTGAATATTTAGTTCGTTTTATTTCAGAAATGGTTAATTCAGTTGCGCTAAAGACTATTTAGGCGTTCCCTCTTTCTTTACCAATGAATATTGTATCTAAAATCTCCCTTTGATTATTAATGCTTGCAGTTTGACAAAGGAACTTGTTTCCATCATACCCTCTGTTCGTTATTGTAATTGTTGTGTTAAAGGTCCCTATAATTGTAGTCCTAGATGTATAAGGTGTTCCCTCTTCCTTGAATGCAATTATATGTTTTTTTTTTACCGATCCTTCAGCGGTAAACTTGTAGGAGGAAATAGGCCGTTCCCTGAATCCTATAATTTGTTAACAAAGGTTTATTCTGCATTTCTCCTTCCTTTGAGTGTTTATATTGATTAAGTCCAAAGAAATGAGCTTACTGGAGGAAATAGGGCGTTCCTCGAATATTTTAAGCCATTGTGAAAGGGTTTAGTTTGTTTTTCACTCTTATTCCTTAATGTTCATCCCATTTCACCTATATTATTCAACAGATCCTTGACCAAGTTAGATTTTCCCTTTGGTTTCCTTTCCTTCTCAAGCAGAACTTTTGGGATTTTCACATGACTCCATTGCCCAATGGCTTGTAGATTCTCATGCTCTACATATACCACATGAAACACATTTTTCCAACCAAACAAACAAAACAAACAATCCTGCACATCATAAATAGCCTAAGACCTTAAATTTAACTTCAAAGATACATTATTCTTTACCTTTATAGAGAGATCCCTCTCTGGACCCAAGAGGGCTAGATCCTGAGATCCCAAAGCGGTTTTGATGTTTTCTTGTCTTTTGGTTAGCCAATCTACCAAAACACAGGAACCCCAACAGGGTCCACATGCACACCCCACTCATCAAAGATGTACCCCAGATATTGAACCTGGGTCATAACAAAAGTGTATTTCTCCAAATTGGCGCACAAATTGTGTTGTCGCAGGCTTTGGAGGACCTGTCGAATATGGTGGAGGTGCTCTTCCCAACTATTTTTGAAGATTAGGATGTCATCCAAATACACCACCACGAATGAGTTGGTGAAGGGTCACAAGATATCATCCATCAAACTCATGAAGATTTTGGGGGCATTCGCCAACCCAAAAGGCATGACCAACCATTCGAAAAGGCCCTCCTTGGATTTGAAGGTATTATTCCACACATCAGAGGGTTCAATTGGTACCTAGTGATAGACAAAACTCAAGTCAATCTTGTTGAAATATTTGGGCCCCTTGAGCTGGTCCATAATTTCATCGATCCATGGGGTTGGATACCTATTCTGGACGGTGATATTCTTCATCGCCCGATATTCAATACAGAGTCTCGAGGTGTTGTCCTTCTTCTATACTAACATAATCGAGCTCCCACAGGGCGATGAAATTGGCTTGATGTTCCATTTTTGTAAAAACTCCTAGATCTGCCTCCTTATTTCATCATTATCCATAAAAGAGTGTAATGTTCCAAATTTTTCAATAATGTAATTGGAACACTAATTTTTCTTTTAAGTTAATTAAAGGAATAAAATGGGTAAGGGAGCCCATGTAGCAGCAAAATAAACTCTCCTAAGGTGCAAAGATTCACTTAAGTGGCTAAATTTGGCAGTCCCTAGTGTGAAAAGGGCCAAAATCAAGTTAACTAGACCATGGTTGACCAAGTCAACAACGTGGCTAAAGAGGAGAAGAGGAGAAGCTTGCTCATGAAGATTGCGCAGTTTGGAAAGGAGGGAAATTGGAGGATGAGAGAAACCCTAATGGGTGGGGTCCATGGAAAGGAAGCATTCCTTGCATAAAAAGGTGAAGGAGAGCCATTGTTCATTTCATGCTTGAGAATTTTGAATTGCAACTCTCTTCAGTTGTTCAACTAAGATAGCTTGTGCTGCTTAGCACAAGGGAGATTTTTGTTTAAAAGTCTTCTCTCCTTCAGTGGGAAGCCTTGGAGGAGTTGTTCTTCATCTTCCTCACAACCAAGGTTGAGGCCAAAGCCATTTCTTTCAGCTACAACATTTCTATTGGGCAGATTCATTGGAGTTGCTGGAGGTAGCAGTGAGGGATCATCATCCCACCATTTCCTGAGCTAGTTTTGAAGAGGAGGAGTTCTTCTTTCTCTAAGAAATCAGAAAAGGACATTTCCAGATATTTATTGCAGATTTTGGCATAGGGCCAAGTGTTTCATCTCATCCCCAGTGAAATCATTCCCTCTTACAGCGTTATTTTCAGAGGGAAATTGTAGGAGGATTCACCGGGGGAATCAGAGAGTGTAATATTGAGTGAAAGGGACAGCCTTTCACCTAGAAGATCATTAGGGGAGGTTGCTATATTGTTTGCAGAATTCTTTCCCTTCTCCATTCATGTATTATTATTGAGTTGCAGCAGCTACACTGCAACTCCGGCATTTTTGTATTTTATCATTTTGTACATGTATTGCAGCCAATCCTTCTAAGGATTGTTAGTTAGTCATTTTCAGGGGTTGAGAGCTTGCTCCCCCTCATTTCTTGAACTGATAATGATATATCATCCATTTTCATATTATATGTTGCAGTCTCCTCATGTAACTGCGCAGTCATGGCTAGGGCAGCAAATTGTAGCAGTATAGTCTTGAGTTTTCATGCACATTCTTGATTGAGGCTATCTTGAGAAGTTTCTTCCTCAAGATTTGTATATTATTTGTTGTTGCTACTTTATATATCAGCCATGCACTCTTCTTATACATTATGATGTATTATTTCATTGTTGTTCATTGTTTAAGTTCAGATGTTGTTGTAGCTCATCTCTTTTGAGCAGGATCTTCCTGAAGGAAGAAATATTTGCATAGCTATAGGCAGAGTCTGAGAAAGGGCCAGGAAGCCTCTAGTTATCATCCTCTCTTTAGAGGTGACATAACTGGTAAAATCCCTCTCAGTCCATCTCTGAAATAGCCTTGTTCATATTTCCGACAAAAGGATTTCTTCAGTGGTGAAAAAGCTGCTAATTTCCATTTCAGAACATTACAGTGGTATCAGAGCTTCAAACTTGGCTCAGCCTTTGAAGTTCAAATTTCAAAGAAGAAGAGGCCAGAATGATGCAGAGGATGAGATTAATCTCATCAATTTTCAGATCCAGCAACAACCTCTCCAAGGAGGTTAAGGAGACAGACAAAGGAGAAGAGGAAGGACCATGCACTTCCTATTCTCACAGAGAAGCAGAGCAGAAGCATGAAGAACACTTGGAATTTGAAATTATAAATGAGTATCTTGTTGAGTATCGGGAAAACCCTAGAGCTCTAACTTTGCCATAGTTTATTCAGCAGAAAGAAGAAAGAAGACCCCACTGTCATGGGATGATGAAGGGCAATAGATTTCTATTGTCTACTTTTGATGGGTCACCCACATGTGCAGCAAAGGCTTGGGTGAAGAAGATAGAGGCTTTCTTCCTGCTACATTCTGTAGTAGACAGAGAGGCTGTAGCAATTGCAGCGCTACATCTTGAGGGAGAAGCAAAGATTTGGTGGGTCAACCATGGGAGGCATGCAAGGGTTTCTACTCTTGCTGATTTTTATCAGATCTTAATCAGAAGATTTGGCCAAAGGAGGGAGGAGCCCTCACCACCAGTTGAAGAGGCACATACCAACGTTGTTATAGAAATGGAAGAGCACCCTTCATCTTTAGCTATTGAGGCAGCCAGCACACTTGAGGAAGAGACTCTTGCAGCAACATGAGATTCTTCCAAATATCTCCAAGGTATGCATGAGTTTTTATCTATCATGGAGGATTGTACATTATTTCATGTTGATTGTCTTGGGGAGGGAACTTTCACTGCGTTGTGCCATCATTCTCAGACACCCTTGATGATTCATGCACCACACATGAGGTTGGGGTTTGAGACATGGACCATGGAGGGGATTTCATTTCAATGCCTCATGAAATGCAAAGATGGAGATCTGTTTTGGGGAGATGGTAGACCTCATTGGAGGAATACCAAGATGAAGAATTATGGAAGGCATCCACAGGGAGCTGAGTGGATGTGGATGGGAGGCAAGAGGATGGTGAGCCTCTTGCAGATCTATGATACAGGGCAGCAAGAAGCCATGTTGCGTTGGTTTCTCTTGAGGGAGTTTGGCCAACATGTAACCTATTCCTTTTCATGGGGTTTGAGAAGGAAGAGGAGATGGCAGGATACTTACACCATGGAGCAGGAAGGAGCATGGGTGCATTATGATGGGATGGAATTATTCTTACCATTCATCATGTTCCCATATCACATTTGGTATGGTGGGAGTATGGAAGAGAAGCAAACATTCTTGTTGCTCAGATTTTTTTTGGATGTTGCGGGAGCAAGAGGAGGCACTAGCATGGTGCAAGGGGATTTCTCTTTGATCTTGGATGCCCAAGCAACACCTTCTTCATGGGAGGGGCTCTACATTTTCAGCAACATGATGGGAGGAGTCTTTGGCAAGATTCATTTCAAAGAGGGTAGCTTTGAGATGACAGTGGCCCTACTCCAAAGGCCAGCAGCGCTGTCACTGGAGAGCTTGGATTACTTGCTGGAGTGTCCTTCAAACCACTTCACAAGTGATGTATCTTGGAGGCATGTAGGAGATGAGGATGAGGAAGTAATGGATGGCAGCATCCCTTGCTATGTTTTGATCTTCTTGGCTTGAGCTCACAAGCACAAGAGGAGACACCTACATGCAACAATTATGGATTCTTCTTCCATGCATTCTTATGCATACCATTTACTGATGGAGGAGTCCACTTGGGAGGGATTTATGATGGAGGCATATCAGCATATGGCTAGATGCATATCCCAAGAGATGATGAGATGGTTGGCACAACCACTCCCCTACTATGTTGCAGTAAGGGGGACTTTTCACTTGAGCCATTTCAGCTCAAAGGCCAAAGTACATGATGAGGGAGGTAACCATTTGCTTTATGTTTTACACTCTCTTAATTTTATGATCAACATGTTATATCAAGAAGGACCTTTCCTTCTTTCACATTATGTCTAGTTATACTTATGGTCTATTTTAGCAAGAATAATGGCCATCATATTGGTGGATTGTGGGGGAAAGCCACACAGGTTTTGGTGTGCACCTTTGGCACCAAAGTATATTTTCATGATCACATCTTGCAGGATGAATGTGGCAGCAAACAAGTGGCTGCAAAAACACTTTTTGCATCATATATTGAGGCAGGCCAATGATGCCTTGTGCAGGTTCCATGAGTGGAACAATGATCCACTTTCCGATTTTCATGTGACAACTTGCTTCTATTGGTTTTTTCTTCCATGCATTGCATATTTTTCTTGGTACATGGTGAGCTTTATTTGGAAAGTGGGAAATGAAATGAAGATGCCCATTGGGAATGTGATTCTCCATAATTTTCATGTTGTATGTTTCAGGAGAAATAATGGGCAGCCCATGATTCCCAAGCTTCATCTCTTTCCTTCATATGGGAGGAGCTATTTGGAGAGTTTGAATTTTTGGAGGAGGAAATTCATGGCTTGTATGATTGATGGGGTGGCTTGGGTATCCCTTGAAGACTATTTCATATCAGCCATATATCAGTAGCAGCCCCATGTGTACCATGACGAGGGAGGAACTCGTTGGGTGGATGAGCCCTTTAGGAGGAGAGACCTCCATTCTTTTTGCAGCACATGCTCCAAGGGGAGTATGGGAAATAATATGGTCACCATGTTCAGACATTGGTTGCTCTTGGAGGTGAGCCATATTATTGGTTGGATTCCATATGATGATGAATTCCAACTCATCACATATGAGATGATTTGGGCCAGCTTGACTTGCAGGGTTGGAGGAGAGATCCTAGGGGATCTAGACTTCATCTTGCCTCTTCAAGGCAACACTATTGCAACCCAACTTCAGCTTTCACTCCACACTTATCATAAGTGGAGAAGAGGACAACATGGGGTATGCTATGAAGCTTACCATGTTCAACATTTCAGCCCACCTTTTCTACATGAGCACAAGGTGGAGGAGTATTTTCAGGAGTTGCCTAGTTGGAGCGTGACTCATTTTTCTTGGTTGATTGCTTGGGGGATGGAGGATCTACATGAGGAGATTTAAAACTCCATGCCTTGAGTGGATGTTCCTTATCAGTTCTACCCTTGCACTTGCTTGAGGGCAAGCAATCTTTGGGAGGGGAGGACTGTAATGTTCCAAATTTTTCAATAAGGTAATTGGAACATTAATTTTTCTTTTATGTTAATAAAAGGAATAAAATGGGTAAGGGAGCCCATGTAGCAGCAAAATAAACTCTCCTAAGGTGCAAAGAGTCACTGAAGTGGCTAAATTTGGCATTCCATAGTGTGAAAAGGGCCAAAAGCAAGTTAAATATACCATGGTTGACCAAGTCAACAACGTGGCTAAGAGGAGAAGCTTGCTCATGAAGACCGCGCAGTTTGGAAAGGAGGGAAATTAGAGGATGAGAGAAACCCTAATGGGTGGGATCCATGGCAAGGAAGAATTCCTTGCATAAAAAGGTGAAGGAGAGCCATTGTTCATTTCATGCTTGAGAATTTCAAATTGCAGCTCTCTTCAGTTGTTCAACTGAGATAGGTTGTGCTGCTTAGCACAAGGGAGATTTATGTTTAGAAGTCTTCTATCCTTCATTGGGAAGCCTTGGAGGAGATGTTCTTCATCTTCCTCACAACCAGGCTTGAGGAAAAATCCATCTCTTTCAGCTACAGCGTTTCTATTGGGCAGGTTCATTGGAGTTGCTGGAGGTAGCAGTGAGGGATCATCATCCCACCATTTCCTGAGCTAGTTTTGAAGAGGAGGAGTTATTCTTTCTCTATTAAATCAGCAAAGGAAATTTCCAGAGCTTTATTGCAGATTTTGGCATAGGTTCAAGTGTTTCATCTCAGCCCCAGCGCAGTCACTCCCTCTTACAGCGTTATTTTCATAGGGAAATTGTATGAGGATTCACCGGGGGAATCAGAGAGTGTAATCTTCAGTGAAAGGGGCAGCCTTTCACCTAGAAGATCATTGGGGGAGGTTGCTATATTTTTTGCGGAATTATTTCCCTTCTCCATTCATGTATTATTATTGAGTTGCAGCAGCTACACTGCAACTCTGGCATTTTTGTATTTTATCATTTTGTACATGTATTGCAGCCAATCCTTCTAAGGATTGTTAGTTAGTCATTTTCAGGGGTTGATAGCTTTCTCCCCCTCATTTCTTGAGCTAATAATGATATATCATCCATTTTCATATTATATGTTGCATTCTCCTCATGTAACTTCATAGTCATGGCTAGGGCAGCAATTTGTAGCAGTATAGTCTTGATTTTTCATGCACATTCTTGATTGAGGCTATCTTGAGAGGTTTCTTCCTCAAGATTTGTATATTATTTGTTGTTGCTACTTTATATATCAGCCATGCACTCTTCTTATACATTATGATGTATTATTTCACTGTTGTTCATTGTTTAATTTCAGATGTTGCTGTATCTCATCTCTTTTGAGCAGGATCCTCCTGAAGGAAGAAATATTTGCATAGCTATAGGAAGAGTCTAAGAAAGGGCCAGGAAGCCTCCGGATCTCACCCATTCTTTAGAGGTGACATAACTGGTAAAATCCCTCTCATTCCATCTCTAAAATAGCCTTTTTCATATTTCCGACAAAAGGATTTCTTCGGTGGTGCAAAAGCTGTTGATTTCCATTTCAGAACATTACAAAGAGCATCGATAGATTGATCCATTGGGTAGCGGTATGCCCAGGTCAAATCGATGGAGTGCTTGACCTAACAGTGTAGAGGTACCCATGTGGGTGAGGTGAATATGTCCCTGTATTCCTCCACGACCTTGTCCACATGTTTCTGCCACACAGGGGAGCCCTATCTAGAGACCATGGCCACAATCTTCTTCTTTCCGTTAGGATGAATCATAAGAAAAATAAATTTCTCAATCTGGGAAATGATATTGTTGCATTGCTTTGTAGTGACCAAAGAGATGGCGGTAGGAGGTGCTAGTTCTGGTATCTTGTACAACTTATTTCCCAAAGTAATAATTATAGTGTGAGGCCTAGACTCATACACAACATATCACTTCCTTAAGTATGGTTAGCCTAATAATACATCACAAACTTCAAGAGGAGCAACATCACACAATACCTCATCTTTGAAGGGCTTAATGATATAGGGAAGGCGACACTATTGGTTGATGAGGAGATCTTTTCCTTGGTGAAGCCACTTGATGGTGTACGACTACAGGTGTGTTATGGTTGGTAGGCCCAGCTGCTTCATGATGTCTGCTGAAATGAGGTTCTTTTGGCTCTCGTTGTTGACAATGAATTGCAATGGAGAACCCTTCAACCACATTTTGGAATCGAAGAGGCGCTCCCCCTCCTCTGTATATTTGGGCTCATCCCTATGAATCTTTGTGTTGGAAACAGTGGCACTAGGCTCTACATCAATAATTTGTGTCCCTTTCTCATTCCCCGTGTCGGGTTCTGACTCATAGTCAAAACATGTATCTTATTTAGAAGCCTCCAACTTGGCCACCAGTGACTTCTTGGCTCGACACTCACTTGTGTTGTGAGTGGGGCTATTATGGAACTCACACCATTTTCTCATGTCCTTCTTTGTCTTCATGGTGTTGTTCTTTTCTTGCAGCTTTAACAGGTCGTCTTGGGTCGCCCGGCCTTGGCTTTGTCCTTTGTTCTGCAGTTTAGAGGCACCTTTCCCTTGCTTTAGATTTGCATATCCAAAGACTCGCTTAATTTGTTTAAATTTATGCTCTATCTTAGCAGCATATCTATATGTTGCACCAAGCGAGGAGATGTCGAAGAACTCCATTTCCTCTTGAATGTATCTGTGTAAACAATTGTGGTACTTGAGCACCAAATGTTTCTCTGAATCTTTGATACCCAAAGTTTTGCACTGGGTATGGAACAGATTCGTCATCTCATGCACATCTTGATCCCTTTGTTATCTTAGCGTAGTCCATTGTATGTACTTGTCCTCATAGCTCCCCACGGGGTAATATTGTTCCTTGATGGCATCTCGGAAATAATTCCAAGTGGGTGCGGCTAAAAATAGTGAGGGTTCTCCCCCATCCCTTTGTTCGCAGTAGGTTTCCCACCAATCCTTGACATGGGGGGAGGCTTTGAGGAGTGCAAAACTAATATTTTCCTTATTTGAAAATTCATGAACTGAAAAATATCCTTCCAACAAATTTAACCATATATATACGACATCTACATCTATCTAGCCTTCAAATGTGGGAATGTCAAAGTTAAATTGTACCTTGAAGGGAGTGGCACCTCCAGAGTGACTTTCGGATGAAGATGCATCACCTATGGGCATCAACCGAAGGATATGGGAAAATTTTTCCATCATTGCATTCCTTTTTCAATCGAGGGATTCTTCGAGCAATACTTTGAAAGGATCTCCTGCTCCCTCATCTTTCTTTTCTTCCTCCATGGGAGGCATTCGTGGTTTGCGAGGCTGGTCTTGCAAAGGTTCAACCAGTTCGAGCCTTAACTCCTTATACCCTGAACTCACTAGGGACATGCAAAGAAAAATAGAGAAAGAGTAGACCACTCTGATACCACTAATTTGAACTTAAACATGAATGCAACAGAAAATAGATATAACCATAAATACAAAGATGCAACACAAATAACACTTCATTTCACTAATATCAAGGAACTAAAATATGCTTACTTACAAAGTGGAAATAAACTAGCTCGGGCAATGGTAGCTTATCTATGAGAAGAGATGTGGTAGCTACATGCCTCTGAATTATATTACAATGAGGCTCGGTGGCTTATTTATCATTGAGAAATAATGAGAAACCCTAAACATCCAAAAACCTAATCCTATGAGATGAAGCGCCAAAAGCTTGTGGGCCCTGTTGCGGTAAGTTGGAACGTCAACTTTTTGGGGTCGTAACTTTGCCATACGATCTCCATTTGGCTATCATAATACCTCGTTTCAAAGATATAAAAGCGGACGCTGAAAAAAAACAAGGAAACTAGTTTTGGACTTTTCCAATCTCTTCATTTTCCCTAAAAACATCTTTTAGTCCCTTAAAATGGCTTCAAAAGTTTAGGACCTGAAAAAATACCAAATATAGTAAGTCGTGCTACAATTAAGGAATATGAAAAGAAACAACGGTGGTTGTCCAAGTGGAATAGGTGAGTGGCCACCAATATCCACCTGGATAACAAAAATATTGGACCAAAAGCCTTTTACTTGATTTATGAGGAATTATTTATAACAAATACAATGACCTTTGAGATTCCCCATGACTCCTTGACTTCTATGATTATTAATATTCTAAAATGACTCGTTACATTCCAATGTGTTGCTTTTTATTTTCCACATATGTCTGTTGGACATCATTACATAACATTTATTAAATAAGACAATTTATAAATGATACGGTGGCCTAAGAAGACATAAATACTAAAAGGACAAAGACTCATCAAATAGATAAATCATTTTCTTCTTCATGGACTTAATTTCTGATATAAGTGTGCCATGATCTAAAATCCTTTGTGATGGCTTCAATCCAATCTAGTAAGTCCCATTTATAGCGCATATTGACCTCGAATGCCTCTGTAAGAATGTTCTTAGAACTTGACTGTACATTATTCCACAATCATGAAATATTCATGTGCACTTTTATTGGTGCAAAGGCATACTATTGAATAATGTCGTTGGTGACCTCCAAGCCTTCCCATTCAGTTTCTTGTTTGATTTGTTCAATCTAATCCTTGATATCCTTGAAGATGACCTCCCTACCTCTGAATGCTTCAAGGGTTCCGATGGTGGGCATCTTGTGCTTTTGTATTAGAGACTCAAAACCATTATGTATCCGATTGTATGAAGCCATAGTATTAGCTTACGGTGCTCCAATATTACAGTAATTTTGTAGGTGGAGTCTTAATTGAACTCTTTCTATCTCAGTGTTACACAGTATTTTTTCACCGTCCCTGCAATCCCCATCCAACACATTGGAGGACCATTTCAGTGACTTCTGTGTATTTTCCTACCTTGCAAAAAGTGTCATTGCATCCCTTGGCATGTGAAGAACATTTCCTCTGTTGATCATTACTGAAACAGGTTCTCAAAAACATATGATTTTGGGTTGGCGCTAGTAGGAATTTATGGCCTTGCGCCCATTGGCACTCTGTCTTAGTGGACTGCCCACGCCGAGCTATTTTTGGAAAGTTTTTTAAAATAGAAATGAAGTTTCCATGTCCAACCACTTAGTGAGCAGAGTCATCATGGTTTGTTCAATAGAATAACGTTGAAGTCCTTCCTTTGGCTTCTTGTTTCCTATAATTGAGCAACTCCCCAAAGGATAAGGCCTCCCTTCCACCTTATGAGGGATCCCAAATCACCTCCTCCTCTCCTATAAATACATCCTTCTCACATAGTTTCAGCTAGCTGAATAGTCCTTACTATAGCTAGTGTGAAAAATAAGGCAGAGAGGAATCCATTGTCTAGAGAGATTTTAGGCCCATTGCCTCACCAAGTCCAATCCCCGACGAATGCTTGAGACATGTTTGACTGAACCCGTCGAAGGAGGTTGCAACGTCAAGGCTTTAAGGTTGTAAACTTCCTTTCTCTATCATTAATACAAGACTGGTTTTCTTGTTCCAATTTTGTGTTCGATAATATGCAAAAAAAATTATTCTCCTTGACCAATCAAATAGTTCTGGATGAAAATATGTTTTCATATGCTGTCACTGTTCACTTGATCCTTTTGCAGGTACACAGACATTATCATTGAAATACAGCGACATGTGAAGACAAAGATCAGTGGATCGCTGCTGCAAATGACAACAAAAGTGTTGGACCAAGGTAGGCCATCTATCCAAACTCATTTTCATTTATAAGCTAGGAGTCTAAAAGTCCAACTTGTTCCCTTGTTCCTAGACCCACTCCAGGGCTAGAGGGATCACCTTTGTCTGCAGAGGGGATTTACCTGCTCAACAAGTTGGCGACCATACTATGGATCAATGTGTTTTTCATCTCTCGTTGTTCATCTAGTGTTTTTCTTGTTTGTTTGACTTTGGTTGTTTCATTGTTTTACTACTTCGTTATGCATGTATGACTATTTTCAGCCATCACATTCAGTCTCAGAGTGTCAAGTCTGACCTCTGCTCAGTGGTTTTAATTTTCCATAGTTTTCAGCCTCGGCACTGTTATTACTTGAACAATCACGCCGATTAGCACTTGTTTCCTTTTTCACAGACGCGCCATCCTCTGTTTGGCATTGAATACAGCCTCACAGACACGTCGAATCCTGTAGGTTAAAATTTTAGCCTTTTTCCTGAGTTTTTATCAATTTCTCTTGCCTTTGGGTTGGATTTTCATCTTTCAATTGGTCCACTAGAATTTCTTTGACTCTATTTTCTTGTTCTTCTTAGATTTTTGTCTTTGTATGTTCAGTGGATTTTGTCATATTAGGGTTTCTAGGTGCCTTATTCCGCTTGTTGAGTTTGAGTTTGAGTCACTTTGGTCATTATCTTTTCATTTTGTTGATTGATTGTTTTAGCTTTTCTTTCGCTTCTTCGTGTCATTAGATTGTTGGATGATCATCTTAGATTTCGTTTAGCTCTCCATTTGTCACCTTGAGCATAGATTAAATTTCTCACTGAGTCGGTTTGAAAGCCCTGTTTTCTTGGAAGAGTGCATCCTTGTTTGGAGTATGTTTGATGTTCGTGTTGGATTGATCTCTTTGCTTTAGATCATTTCATTTGAATTTCTCAAAAATAGTCTCTATTTTTTCATTTAGTGTATTAATGCATTTTTCTTCTCATTCATCTAAAAGGACAAAATTTGCATTCTTTCTCTTAGTTTGAAAATGAAAAACGTTCTTTTGCATTAGTAGCTTTTAGTGAACAAGGAAAGAGATTTTCGTTTTCTGCTTGGGTTGTCTTAGATGCATTAGGAAAATTTCTTCTTGTATATTTGATTGATTACTGCTTCGTTATGATCTACTATCCCTCTCTTAGCTAGCATTCATCGAATTGGAATGATTTTCTTTTGCATATAATAGTTGTGCATTAAGAATTCGAGATCACATTCAGTAAGGCCTTGAAATTGCAACATTAATTCAAGATCAAATTTAAAATCTATTCAATCAACCTAATGCATACATTTAGAGGTCTAGGCTAGTGACGTGTTCCGGCATCATTAAACGTAGTAGCTGTCATTCGCCATTTGGAATTAGACAGCATTAGCACATACTTGTGCTACCCATACCATCGAGTATATAAAGGGATACCCTCATAGGTTGCAATCCTTTATCCATAGGAAGTCGAGTCTGCCGCCCTGTAACCGTGATACATCGAACACAGCATTTAGGGAGACTGCCTACACATACATTAAGTCCTTGGTCATTTCTCTTTCATTTGATCACCAAGGTGTATATTGCAATTCACGGAAACTTGGTAGACCCTCTTGCCTAGATTTCCTGAATAGTCATTTTGGTCTTTTCGTGACTCTCTAAAATTGAAAAGATCATCAAGCACTTTTTATTTTTCACTCGTTCAACCTGAAAGTGACTAGAGTCACCTTTTGCCTATTTCTCGACTCTTAAAATATGAAAATGTAGACTTTATTTTCAATGTCATAAAATAAATTTCTGATGATCACATGCCCATTAAACATATTTTCTTGGATTTTACTTAAGTAATTCCTTAGCATTTGGTCTTGAAGCCTTGAATTGGTCATCTCAGTCTTCCCCTGGTTTGAGACAAACTCACGGTGATGGAACCACCAGTTTTGTTGTCCCCTTCATCAACTCCTAGTGGAGATCCTTCTCCTGAAGTTTCTTCGGGGGCACCTCAGCCTATTAGGCCTCTTGATTACTTGCATGCTCTTATTCTGAATATCTTACCCCTTGTTACCCGATCTCCTCATGAGGAGCCTTTTGATATCAATTGGCAACCTTCGGGCACTTGGGCTGATTTTGGAAATGAGTAAGAATTTCCTCCTCTTACTTCGAAACCATCTTTACTTGCCACTGCTCATCGCCTTTTCGACGATACTATGGCTTCATCTGACATGGATTCTTCGAGTCCCATCAGTAGTGAAGAGATTTATGTTTCTACAGGGGATTATCAACTCTTTCTAGAGAATTTTCCTCATGTCTCGAGTCAACCTTCCTCATAGACGTTATCTCTCCCAACCGGTTATCGTATGTTGGGTCAGATCATTTCTGGTGTTGCATCAATGTATCAGAACCTGACACGGTCAAGTACATCGACTCCCTAGGGAAGCTCGTCTGTCACCATATTAGGGGCATCACCCTCAACTCCCATGACATCGAAGATTGTTACATCTGTCCTATTCCAACCCATTGTCTATGTGGCTTCATCCGCACCGGCTGTTAGTGTGACTCAGTCATTGTCATCGTCTTCTACCCACGATACCTGCTCGACCCGCCGTGAGTGGATCATAGCCTCACATTTCAGGAACCCAACCTACTAGTAGTACACTCGTCGCTTCTACTTCAATTCCTGGAGGTTTTACATTCGATCGGTACTTGTTGGCCATTTAGCAACATAAATCCACCCCTCAGGGTTCTCAGCAGTTGCAAGCTTTTGTTAATCATCCACATCATTATGAAAAGTATGGAAATCCCATCTGTTTGCCTCCAATTGACCCCAATCAGTTCACGTACCGACAGGGACAACCCTATGGTCCACAAGGACAACCTTCGGTCCAATACGGACAACCTTACGGTCCACATAGACAACCTTATGGTCCGCAAGGACAACCATTTCAGGGACAACCTTCAATCCAACAAGGACAATCCTATGATCCTACTAGTCAACCTTATGTTCAAAAGGGTGCATATTATGTTCCTGGGGGGAAAATATATCCACAACAGGGATAACCTTTTGTGCAAAAACACCAGCCTTATGTTAATCAAGGCCCAAATTTTGTAAAGGTCAACCCTCTATTGCTCAGCAGGTTCACCCTGGTCTTCAGGGGAAACCTGGCCCATCCCAACCATTGGGCCAACCTCTTCCACAAGGGCAACCCAGTGGCTCACAATATCCAGGCCAACCTACTACACAAGGACAGACTATCCAACCACAGCATCAGGGTCAACCTGCACCCTACGGGAAACCCGTTTGACCTCAAGGCACCACTTACATTCCTCAAGGTCAATCCCAGGTGGTATATAGTGTGCCTCAAGGTGTTAATTACATTTATCAAGGTCAATCCCAAATGGTATACAGTGCACCTCAAGGCACCACGTACATTCCTCAAGGTCAAACTCAAGTGTTATATAATGCACCTCAAGGAACTGCTTACATTCTGCAAAAAAATCCATATGTTTCTCAGACAGGACCTTAGTGGTTCGATCAGAATTAGTATCCTGGTGCTCAACCCATGTATGGGAAGAATTATCCGATTTATAACCCCTATGGACAGATTCCTCCAGGACAAAACATATGGGGAAAAAAAATTTCTCAACCTGGGTGGAATCCTAATACTAGTCTTTATCAATGGCCTGCAATGCCTTTCAATCCACAATTACCTTTCCTTGCTACGTTGGAACTGCCTGATGTGTTGAAGTTGAAAAACGATCTTATCCTTCATAATCCATATTGGCCTCCAGTTCCGACTAAAATCCCTAGAGATTGTCTCAAATTTGATGGAAATTTCGTAGAAGACCCCCAAAACGCATGTTATGGCATACCATATTTGGTGTTCCTCTAACTCTTGGGTGGACGATTCTATTCGACTCCGTCTTTTCCAATAGACTCTTACTAGTGTCGCTGCCAAGTGGTACATTGAACTCTCTTGCGGCGTCTTCCAAGATTTCAACTCTCTAGCCATGGCATTTCTCATGCACTTTCAGTTACCAGTTCAGTATGAAACTTCAATGCACCTCTTCAAATCCTTGAAACTATTGTGAAACCAGCTCCAAAATTAGAAGAAAAGAGAGATCAATGCCTTAGAAATCAGCCACTTGGAGGGGGAAACCTCCAATACATTACATAAATGAACAATTCTTCAATGCTACAAATGAAAAAACCTCCTTTCTATATATAGGAGTACATTGGGCCACAATGTAATCCTAGTGGGGCCACAATGTAATCCTAGCCAACCTAACAATAATAATGTAAGGGCATAATAATAACAATATGGGGGTTATAGGGGTACAACAATAACAATAAGGGGGTTACACTAACAGCAATAAGGGACTATACTAGTAATATAGGGACCTAACTTTCTCTTCTCCTTCAAAAAAGTGTTGTCCTCAACGCTTGAGTAGCTCCGGGTGCTTTTGTATAAAATTCTCATCCTCCCATGTAGAATCTTCAGTGGGTAAGTTCTTCCATTTGATGAGATACTTTGAAATTGATCAACTTCGTAGCTGTCAAGTTCTTGTTTCTGTGACTTCTTCAGGTTCCAATATGGTTTTTCCTTCCTCATCAATTTCTGGAAATATTGTTTGAACTAGAAGTTTGTCCCCTATAACATTTTTTAAGCATGAAACATGGAAAACTAGATGCACTCACGAAGAAGCAGGAAGCTCCAATTTGTATGCCATAATACCAATATTTTGCAACACCTTGGAAGTACCATAGTACTTTGGCGATAATTTATTATCCTTCTTAGCTTACTTGAGGGAAATTTGTTTGTATGGTTGTAGTCGTAAAAATACCCAGTCTCCCACATCAAAACTTCTCTCGTTGTGATGTTTATCTTCCTGTTGTTTCATTCGATTTTGCGCCAAATTTAGGTTATCCTTTAAGAGTTGGAGAACTTCTTGTTGATGCTCAATGTGATCCCCCACTGCTTGAACCCTAGAATTTTCCCTTAAAGAAGATGTGATGGACAGTTGATGATATCCATAAAGTGCCATAAATGGGGTCATTTTTTCTGCAGTATGGAAGCAAGTGTTATACCACCATTCAGCGAGAGGTAACCACTTGACCCATTGCGCTTGCTCATCAGATACAGAACAACGAAGATATCCTTCCAAACATTTATCCACTATCTCTGTTTGACCATTGTATTGAGGATGATAAGATGAACTATGAGTTAGTTGAGTACCCAAACAAGAAAATAATTCCGTCCAAAAATTTCCTGTAAAAATGGGATCTCTGTCACTTACAATAATATTCAGGTTTCCATGTAGCTTTTGAATTGTTTCCATAAATGCAGTAGCAACTGTTCTCGCTTTAAATGGATGAGATAATGCACAAAAGTGTGCATACTTGGTAATTCTATCAACTACCACCATAATGACACTCCTTCCTTCAAACTTAGGTAAACCTGTGATAAAATCCATTGAAATCTCCTCCCAACATTGACTTGGAATGGACAAAGGTTGTAGACGACCTGGGGTCTTAATTGTCTCAACTTTATTTTGCTATCAAACCAAACATTCCACCACAAAATTTTGAATTTTAGATTTAAGACCATCCCAAAAAAAATATTTCTTTACCCTATGGTAAGTTTTTAAAAATCTCGAGTGTCCTCCTAAAGGAGAAGTGTGAAATTCCAAAATAATATTTTGTTTTAGTTGGGAATTCTTGAAAATATATAAGAGATATTTGTACCATAAGGAATCATTTTTCCAAATAAATGTATCAGATGTACTAAGATATTGTTGTAACTTTTAAATGAGTGTCCACACTTCTTCATCCTTCTTCCATTCGTCCCTTGCTTCAATTATCCAATCTAGTTGGATAATTGAAATGGCACAAAGCAATGCTTCGACCTCTTCATCCTTTCTTGAGAGTGCATCTACAACAACATTTAGCTTCCATTTTTTGTAGATGTTTTCAAAGTCATAACCCAACATCTTTGTAACCCATTTTTACTTCTCTTCTGGAGATAGTCTTTGTTCCAAAAAGTGTTTAAGACTATCATGATATTTTTTTACCTTGAAGTGTCTTCCCATTAGGTAAGGTCTCCATTTCTTTAGTGCATGTAGTATTTCCAACATTTCCTTCTAGTAAATATCCTTTTGTAAATACTTTCCTTTGATTTAATGACTTTCAAAAGCAATGGATCTTCCTTCTTGCATTAAAATAGCACCAATTCCATTTCTTGAGGCATCACATTCCACAATAAAGTTTTTTGTGAAGTCTGGCGTAGCTAAGACTGGTGCTAGGCACATTTCCTCTTTAAGATGTTCAAAGGCCTTAGTTGCTTCAGGAGTCCATGAAAATGCATATTTCTTCAATAATGTTGTTAGAGGTGTCGCTATTCTCCCATAATTCTTAAAAACTTGCGATAATACCCTGTTAACCAGATAAATCCACGCAACTGCTTTATGGTTGTGGGGAATTTCCATTCCTTAATGGCTTTAATTTTGTTAGGGTATACCTTAACACCCTCATGAGATACGATATGACCCAGATATTCCACCTCTTGTACTCCAAAGAAATATTTGGATGTTTCTACATATAATTGTTTCTCCTTCAATAGTTTGAGCACCCTGTCAACATGTTGAACATGATCCTTCCAGAACCTGTTGTAGATTAGTATATCATCAAAAAATACTAGCACAAATTTTCAAAGGAAGGGTTTGAAAATGGAATTCATCAACCCTTGAAATGTAGAAGGTGCATTCGTAAGGCCAAAAGGCATGACCAAAAATTTATAATGACCCTGATGAGTTCGAAATGTTGTTTTTGGAATATCTTCAGTCTTCATTCTAATTTGATGATATCCTAAACGAAGATCCAACTTGGTAAAATAAATTGCTCCATGTAATTCATCCAATAATTCATTAATCACAGGAATGGAAAATTTATCTTTAATAGTGAGCTTATTCAGCTCCCTATGTTGGGCCAAAATTGTAATCTACGGATGAATTACGCTTCCCTAGGCAGGCATTAGCCTAGAAAAAAAGGTGAAATACTATACTACCATTTCTCCTAACTCAGAACAGATACACAAAGAGGATTGGATGCTTACTTGTTTCAATCGCTTCCAAATGGCTCCTTTCTGTCGCTTCCACTACAGCTTCAAATTCAAGCGGTTTTCAATGGCTGAATGCTTCCTGCAAGAAAGAACATTGAAACAGCATAACATGCAATAATATAGATATCTATTCAAGCTATTTAGCTAAATCAGTTAAGCATAAACTACATTCATCAACTAAGATCTTGCAATATGGAAAATCAAAGTAAACATAGATGCATGTAGGGAAAAATAAGAAGTATTCTTTATTGATGATAGAAGGAGAGGTTACAACCTAGTGACTGATTTGTAGTGACCTTCCAGAAAAGTTCCCAAGTCTCATCACAACATAAATCTCTCTAGCAGCAGCTCCACAAATCAAACTCTCTATTGAAAATTCTCCAGCATTTCCCTACTCAAATTCTTCCTTCCAAACACTTAGATCTGTGTTCAATTTATAGATGAACTATAGGTTGTTTTGTAATCAATAACATTCCAAAAATAGGCAATACATGTTTCCATTCACGTAGATGTCAAATGGACACTTGGATCTGAAGCTTGACACATGTGAACCCTTCTAAAAGACACTGGCCAAGTGGAGATTCCAGAACAATGAGAATTTCGCTCCCAATGTGACCAACGCACCTTTGAATGTTGGGAAGTGCTTTGCAGAGCAGCCTTGAATGGGGCTACCTGCATATGCAACGCACTTAGGCCCCTTAGAGCCTGCGTTGGTGAGCTCCCACATGTTTAATAATAAGCTTCAAACCATGGAAAATTCTTGCTTGATGAAAGTCTTGTTTTATTCATGCTGTTTCCTGTCTTAGGGAATATAGCAACTAAGATGATAGGGAATGATAGACCCTTGATCATCGGTCCTGGAGATGATGCCCAGTTAACCAGGTCATTGGGAATGGTGCCCAAATTGACCTATAACAATTGCCCCCTAAAGCATGAGATCCAAATAATAAAAACATTTGATTGAGATGATTTACACTATAATGAGCCTGGAAACAAAGCGGAACAGTCACCTGCATCAATATTACAATACATTACATCATGATATATCCTCTATTGATCATAACTGCTGAGGGTAGGCATTCCCATAGTCAGCACATAAAACAATCTAATAACATGTACATAATTCATAAAGTCATCTACATTGGAATGTTGCCCAGATGCAAACACGCCTACAGATATAGGCCCATGTTTGGATGACAATCTGTATGTAAGGTCACCATACAGATGATGTGTACAAAAATCTTGAAATCACAGCCCGGATGGCTGAAACTAGATCTGAGGTCTTCTTATCTCATTCACTTGATCATTCGGGTACAGGTATAGCCATGCGAATATATGATTTGTCGTCGAACATGGAAAGACATCGTTTGATTACTAGCCAATAATTTGAGCTATTAACAAACGTGAGAGAACCACCATTAATGTCAGTGGCCCTCAAGGTACTGCAGTACATTTCGTAAGGCGTGAATAGATGATTTGATGTCGAACGTGAAACAAAATATTTCGGTCAAAGTCCGAAAGCAAGGATCTTGTGGATGTTGTAACAAGCCTCATGGTACTGGAATCTGATGTTTCTAAGTGAACTTCCTGGATATTGATTTGTAGTCGACAGGAAGTCACCTTATTGCAAAACTAGAGTTACTGATTTCGGAGACAAGGGTATGACTTGATATAGCAATTTTTCAGGGATGACGGTCATGAAAATGAAGGTTTATGAGTATTGCAGATGGATGAGTTCTTAATCACTGGATGACTTCTCTTGAACATATCGGCGACACTGTGATGATTTGGCAGCATTGACCCAAAACCAAAGTGAAGGTATGATGAACCATAGGTGTGAATGAACCGTCAAGATGATTACCCAACCCAAACAGTCATGGACATGGAGTGAAAGAAGTGTCATGTTCAAGAGCGACTTGCTACCAAAAAGAAACTTTGCTTGCTTTTCCCAAATTTTCCCCGGTCATTTTTCGACCAGTACCTCTTTATTTTTTAACAAGCTTGAGGAGGATAACATTTTCTTGATCTATAGTTCAACCCTTCGGGTGAACAAAGAATAAAGTATCACTATTTAATAATTTAACAAGTCTTGCGATGAATGAAACTCGATTCTTTCCATGATTGACAAGCCCATCGCTATTTTATGTTTTAACGAGCTTAATGACAGTGATAGCTCGGTCCTTTTTCATGTTTAGAGAGTCTGAAAAAGAGGACGAAAGAAGAATCCACAAGTAATTTTTCATAAATTTGTCTCTCAGATCCGAAAAAGTGTAAAATAATATCTGAAAGAACCTCTTTGGTCATGTTTAACCAAGGTATTCCTTTTTCGTAAACAATCCATCTCAGTCCAGAAAAGGTTTAAACTTATACTGAGTAGATATCAATTCATTTACTTTAACGAGCTCAAAATGACAAGTGCTCAACAATCTTTTCACATTATCAGAGTCTGAAAAGAGCTGAAAGAAGACTCCAAGGGTTCCTTTTTCGCTGTTATAGAAGCTCGAAAAAGAGATAAAAGTGCGCTTCAAATCCTTTTTCATTTTTAACAAAGCTCGAAAAATGAGAAAAATCATGCTTTGTGGTCAAGTCTTTCTTGAAATAAATCAGCACGACTAACCTTTTCATCAGTTGTATTTCCTGTTCAGAACAACATCAAATGGATTAAAAATACCTGTTTCATGATAAAAACATAATAAAACTATATTCATAGCAATAAATTTAACTTGCAAGTAATTAAATGACTATATAAAGCAGTTTCACTATTCATTTTTACCATTCCATAGTTACCATTTGCATTTTGGAGCTCTGAACTTGATTTTGCCCCCGACTTTAGTCATTGATTGCAGTCGTTTCAATGGACGAATTTTATCACCATTTGATCTAGGTCAGTATTAAAAACCTCCTCTTTCTTTCAGTATTCATTTCATTACCATTCCTTGCAAAATTTTAGGGTTTTGAGGGCCCTAGGGTAAATTCTGCATGCACAACGCACTGTCTCAGCCCAGGGAATGCGTTGGGCGCAGTTGAAGTTTTTTTTTTCATGCTGTGTCAAAAATTTGCCTAGTTTTTTGCAATGAATGGTATCTAATGGATCTTATGGTTGATTTTTAGGTTCCCATCGGATTATAATGATGATTACATTGAGAGAAAGAGAACATGAAGAACAAGATATGATTTCCTTGAATGATCCGGGTACTGTAAGAGTTTTAAGAGATTGTGGGCTGCTTAAGTACTTCAAACTATCGGAAATGAGGCAACAAATACAACTCCTAGAATTCCTTGTTCGAGCATGGGATCTAGCGATAGAGGCATTTCACATAAAAAAATCAAGTGTTGTCCATAACAGTTGAGGATGTGTATTTTCTCACAGGTTTTTTGAGGAGAGGTTTGCCCATTTCACTCACAGGATCTACCGTTGGAGGAGAAACAATGAGGGATTATGTTATGCAGTATTGCTATTCAGGGTTAGAACCTAGAAAATATGGAAAAATAAACATCCATGATGTCAGGGATTTGCCTTTGAGCACCATCCTATTCACGATTTCTAAACTAGCTGGCACCGTTACACTTCATGTAGTGAACAGATCGTATATGCAGTATGCGCTGGAATGTTTAGAGCCAATAGTTTTCAACTGGCCTGAAGTTGTTATATCTCAGATAAAGGAACAACTGAATAAAGCAAAGGGAGGAAGGAAGAAAAATTTTATTTATGGTTCCATTCTCATTTCCTTCGCTTTGGAACAGATTCCACTGATGTGGCCACAACATGTAATATTGGATATATCTAGTCCTAGAGATCCTCAAATGTAGAGATGGGTAGAACTCATGGGTTGGCATTCAGGCCAATTGACCGTTGTGTTCTCGACTACATTCTTTGCCTGGTTTAGGCAACAGATCATCGTCATCGATGAATATGCATATGCAGGCGTCGACTTCCGAGGAGATCCAGATCTAGTTTTACCATAAGGCGCTCAGTGGGGTGCAATAGGTAAGATTGATTTGACCATGATTTTTTATTTTTATAAGGTTTATACAATTTTTTTTGTGTTTTGATTTCTTTCCAAGACTAAGCTAAATGTTTAATTTAATGCAGATATCAGCCGCATTCAACCAGTAGAGGAACCAGAGTGCGAAGCGAATGTGCCAGCAGAGAGGGTTGTCGAGAGAGCAGCCCTTCAGGACCTTGATATGGTTGAGACTCTTGAAAAGCTTTAGCAGCACATAGAGGGCTTGACCTTCGGTATTCCGGATTGCTGAATCGAAGAGCTTCCCATGCGACTGCAGTGACACACAATTGGGGTTCCTAACTATTGGATGCAGTTGCTCCGTAGGATTGCTAGATCTATAGTGTGATATCATGAGCACCACTAGTTTACTTATGAATTTTTGCATACATTTTGAGGTCAGATGACCAACGTGTCTTGAGTTCAAATTTTGTAAAAAACCTATAACTATCTGTCTATATGTTTTCAAAGTTTTTTCTATGTTTAATTTGCAATCCTATTCAATATCAACACATTTCCAGAAATCTGAACAGTTTAACTAATTCATTAGCTAATCAAGTTTTAGATAGACATTTGCGATATAGGTAAAGAAAAAAAACTCTAAGAAAAAATCTAAGCAGTGTTGGATTTCTAACAGTATAAATACTAGTAAGTTGTAGTACCACAAGTTGTGAGTCTAACCTGATGATTATGCAGTTAATACCAAATGAAATGGCATCAGAGAGAAGTTCGATCAACGCGCTATACTCAACAATATTATTCTTCGATCTACTGATACAAATCCCTTGAAAAATCATTAACTCATCGTTCAGAGCGAAAATGGCCCACACTGTAGAGGATAGATTCTGTGTACTATGACTAGAACCATCAGCATATCCAACAAATGGTTCCGAAGATTCAGTCATCTGCGATGAAATGTAAAGCAGATTACTAACGTCAAGAAAACTCTAAAAAAAATTAAGATAGTTAATGCAAATCAATAGCATATAAACAATATAATACAAAAAATTACTACGCTCATGATTAAGCATAGTAATGTTTCAATTACAACCCATTTCTAGGCTGTGCCAATGAAATCCCATCGTAATCAACTAACTCGTAGGCACCCTTAGCAAGAACTCTTTTGACAATATAGGGGCCATGCCATAATGGCTCGAATTTTCCTGTACCTATAACATCAGCTTCTTGATCATAATTAAGTACCAAGTCACCCTCTGAGTAAATGTGAGGCTGGACATTTTTGTCATATTGTACCTTTGTACATCTCTTATGTGCTTCGTTAGCCAATTGGGCTTCACGACGGGTTTCATCTAGATGGATGAGATTAAGGAGATGCGCTTCTTCTTCTGAGGTGTCAGGTAACAAGTCTATCGTGAGTTTTAACGATGATATTTCACATTGGATTGGTAAGATAGCTTCCAGACCATACACAAATTGAAAAGGAGTAAATATGGTCATGTTTCTCACCGAGGTTTGATACACCCACAAGGCGGAGTACAGGATCAAGTGCCAGTTCCTTTTACGGACTCCTATAATTCGTTGAACCATTCGTTTAAGAATTTTGTTAATAGCCTCAACTTGTCCATTTGATTGTGGATAATAAGGAGTATAATTATCATGCGACAATCCTAACTTGGCTTTCAATTCAGACATCATATGGTTGCAAAAATTCTTCCCATGATCCGTAACTATAGCCTGTGGGACCCCAAACCTTGCAATGACGTGATTGAATAAAAACAATGCAGTTGTTTGTCCTGTGTTATTGAATGTAAGCATCGCTTCAGCCCATTTGGTAAAATAGTCGATTACGAAAATAATATAACTGTGCCCCCCGGCGAACGAGGGTTACAGGTCATGAAATCGATACTCCATTTCATAAATGGTCCAGCAGAGACAACAGGATGCATTGGAGCTGGCGGTTTGCGGATTTTACGGTCATAAATTTGGCATGCATGACAACTTCTTACTGCGAGGATACAATCTCAAAAAATAGTAGGCCAAAAGTAACCGGCGCGGAGTATCTTCTACGTGGTAGCATAACCAGATAAATGTCCACCACAAGCCTCAACATGACAATCATTTAAAAAAAATTCAGCCTCCTCATGAGTGAGGCACCTCCTTAAAATGGTATCGACACCACGATGAAAAGGTGTATCATCGACAATCAGATAATCTTTGGCTTGGTATCGAATATTTCGATGACCAGAGCGAGAGGTATTAGATCAAAAAGTTTGGGTTTGGAGATAAATGATGAAATCTCCATACCAGGGATCATATGATCCGATCAGAAACAGAGACTCGTCTGGAATAGGTGGTTCTGACGTAGTTGCAGTACTATCACAAGGAAGGTCACAGAGAAGCTCAACCAAAACTAAAGACTTCTTTGACTTGGATTTAATGAATTCCAAATCAAATTCCTGCAAAATGATGATCCATTTTGAATATTTTCCCCCCAGCAATTGATGTGATAAAATGTAAGTCATGGGGTTGCAATATGAAACTATTGTTGCTTTTCGGAGCATGATATGGCGAAGTCTTTGGACATCTTGAACAGCTTCCAAGGCAAGATTTTCCACGTACGAGTACTTAAATTCCGTATCATTGAGATTACGACTCAAATAATAGATCGGATGTTCAATTCCATCTTATACTTGGACTAAAACCATAGCGATGGTCATTTTAGCCACGGCGATATATAGGAAATAATAATTTTGATAATTTGGAGGATACATTAATGACGCTCGGAAAATATGGTCCTTGACAGCATCAAAAGAAGCTTGTGCAACTTGGTCCCAATGGAAGGGAACCCCCTTTTTCAAAAATCGAGTAAATCCTTTAGCCATTTCGGCGTATTTTGGAATGAACCTTCTTAGGAAGTTAGCCTTTCCTTGAATTTCTTGTATCTGAATTAGGTTTGATGGTGCAGGAAAATAAAGAATGGCCTATACCTTCAATGGGTCTATTTGAATTCCTTCTTTTGAGACTACGAATCCGAGCAATCGACCAGACCCTACACAAAACACACATTTGTGCGGATTGAGACGTATCTTGCAGTGTCGGCATCGTAAGAAAATGGCTCTCAAATGCATCGGGTGATCAGTCCGTTTTTGTGAATGTGCTGGTAAATCATCTAGATATGGTTGAAAAATGTGCTTGATGTCGTTGAAAGCATAATCCATTGCTCTCTGAAAAGTTGCCCCAATGTTCTTTAAACAAAATGGGAGTTTTCGATATGCGAATGTGCCCCAAGGACAGATGAATGTTGTCTTATGTTGGTCATCTAGGCAGATATTGATTTGATTGTAGCCGGAAAATCCATCCATGAAAGAAAATATTTCACATCCAGCACAGTCGTCAATAATCTGGTCGATAAAGGGAGTAGGATAGTTTTCTTTTGGACAAGCCTGATTAACATCCCGATAATCGACGCACACTCTAATGGTTCCTTGTTTTTTTATAACAGGAATGATATTGGAAACCCACTTGGTTAGCGGAACAGGGTAAATGAAACCAGCATGCAAAAGCTTTTCAACTTCTGCTTTGATGGCAGCAGCTTTCTTCGGATGAACAGGTCGAAGCCGTTGACGTACCGGTTTGACATCAGGATACATATTAATAGTGTGTTCAACTATACTAGTATCTATGCCTAGCATTTCCTCATAAGACCAAGAAAATACGTCACGAAATTCACGAAAAAGAGAGAGATATGAATCAAGTTCTGATGGAGAACAAGATACACCGACACGAATATTTTCTACAATGCCAGGTTTAGTCGAAATATCAATAGAAATCGTTTCTTCAATATTTGATAAATTTCACTCAGATTTAATTGCATTAATCGGAAAAGAATTTGAAAATAAATTTTGAATGGATGGGTGATATAGTTCACTGAGACTATTTTCTTCATAATCAGGAAGATGGGAATGATGATGATAATCTTCCCATGGTTCTCCTTCTACCATCATAGCTTTCAAAATATTTTCATCTGTCAAAAATTTTGAGGAAAATGGATCAGATAGAGTACCAAAATCTAATGAACGATCAACCCAAACACTCGGCGACGTTGATTTCAGATTTTCGCCCAAGCCAAATAGATTGATTGCTATTGTAGCTCAATAGGGCTGAGCGGTAAAACATCATCCAACGTAGAAATATCAGAATCACCCATACTCTTCCTTAAGCCAGATAGAGTGGAAGAGATCATGTAGCAGGTCTCTATGCTTGCAATTTCTATCGACGTCGTGGGCGGTGGTATTTCAAAATTTCCCATAAGAGTGGAATCCTTTAAGAGTCCTACACCAATGTTCTGGATTTCTAGTTGGGGTAATTGAATATACGAAACGCTTCCAGTTACCTGCAAAGCGGAGGCAAAAAAGGATAATTGATTAATGATTGTAATAGTACCTTTATGAGGAAAGGAAACCATTCTAAAATATGGAGAAACAATTGCAGTCATTGCATATACCCATGGTCTTCTGAGTAAAATATTATATTCAATGGGTCCGTCAACAACCTCAACATCAATGCTTACTGTTTTGCCCCCTAATTCAACTTGTAGGTTATTAATAATACCACAAGGTTTATATGTTCTTCCATCAAAATCCTTCAACGTCATTGATGATTGCGATAATCACGGTGAGCCAAGTGACTTCCAACAGTTTAGAGACATAATGCACGTAGATGCTCCCTCATCAATAATAATGCGATGAACAAGGTGATTGAGAACATTTACTTGGATGGAGAATGCCAATTCTGCTGGTAGCTGCGGCACATATCCCATATGATTAAAGACGACAAGATTATAATCAGTTGGATAAATTCCACCAATGGACGACAATAAAGCCTTCTTTTGGGAGGGACAATTTTGTAATACCTCAAAAGCAGACATAGTTGAAGGGGATTGAGCCAAATCTTCAACTATATTATAATTTTTTGCAGCTCTTGCTCAAGGATTGTATGTTGATTTATGAATTACTCCCTTCGGTGGCTTAATTTTTAATTCAAGAATAACAGGAGGTGGTACTGAATCATTAGATGGATTCATTGTCAAGGTAGTAGGTTGATCAGTAGGCAGACCACCATAGTATTTATTCCGCGTCGACACCAAAAATGATAAGTCATAACATGAGTTGATGGGTCTTCTCCAGGGTTTCCATTCAATTTAGGAATGTCGGAGGGTAATTTATGTGGTATCACCGGCCACCAAGGAGCATAATTGATAGGATCATTGGTTAACCAGTTTAAATTGGTAATTTAAGGGTTGCAACAAAAGGCAATTGTCTATTAAGGTCAGGTTGAGCATAGCCAGGATAAGATGGAATTGCTTGGGCAACAGGTCTTTGAGCACCAGCATATGGGATTTGATGTTGGTAACCCAGATAGGGGTTGTTTTGCATGGAAAACGCTTGAGAATTATGTTGACCAAAACCTGGGTATGGTACTTGTTGATATGAAGTTTGAGGAATTTGTGCCTGCGGATTCCAAGGAGTCTGTCCACCAAGGTTATAACCCAAGTTAGTATAAGTTGGATTCGGTTGATATGTATAACCAGATTGCGTTTGTGAAATCCCATAAAATGGTGGACCAGCTTGTGAATAAATGATCCCTGATACAGGTTGTTGTAAATAAACCAAAGGATTTTGATATTGAGTTAAAGAACTCGCCTGATAAGGTTGATGTACAAGATTTTGATTCTGTAAAAGGGGTATAGATGTATTAACAAGTGGTATTGAAGTGGGTGTAATAGGTTGAATTGGTTGATACGATTGGACAATCGTTTGTGGTTGGATAGGCAGAGTGGGCTTCCATTGACAAACATTCATGTCAACATTAGTTTGACCAAAATGTGACTGAGTATTGTCATATTGGGTGACCATAGCTTTCCCCCTAGCATAAGGAGGATAATAAGAGGGAAAATATTGTTCCCCGAATGTTGGGAGTCCAGTTGATATCGTACTTAAAGGAATTGACCCATAAGGACCAACTTGATATTTCCCTGATGATGAATGTAATGATTCAAGTCGTTCAGTACTAACTATATGAATACCAGTTAAAACACTAGATGATGACATTGGTAACGACCATGGTCTTGAAGATTGACCAGAGAAAGTTCCAGACAATGATTTGTAGCCTGTTGGGACCGAAGGGCCACCGTGAAAATATGACTCTGGTGAGGTTGCAAACATCGACGGAGTAGCGAGGGTAGGAGCTGATGTAATTGGAACAGCAGACCCAACCGAAGATGTTGGTTCAAACATATTTTTATGACCAAATGTATACTCTCCAAAATTAACGGGAGATTGAATGGTAATGGGATCAACAAAAGCATATGGAAACAATTGAGGAAAATACTGGTACAGGTAAAGGTCTCTCCCAAAGTGGGTTTGACTTAAAGGTGTATCAGGTTGTGCGTTCTCTTCAATCGCGATTATACCAAGAGGAAGAACTTCGCCGTCAGGCCCAAAATATATTTCAGACAGTTGACTGTGTGATATAGGAGTTTCAGTGGCTACAGATATTTGTGGAGTGACCAAGGTAGGAACAACTTCCGGTTGTTCAAGACTCAGATTTTCTGGCAAAGAAGAGATAGGATCTGGATTGATTTGTGATTGAACAACTTCGGGTCCAGGAGGTATGGTCTCAGCGATTGAATGGAGCATGACCACGGGTAGCTGTGAAGACTCCGTTTCGACAACAGTAGATGAACCGGGATGTGTGGAAACAATTTGAGCTAGCTCTGGTTTAAATGATGACGTTTCTCTAGAGGTACGAAGTGTACTTGATTCGGTAGATCGTGATCGCCTTCGCCTACCAAAAATAACTTCCGGTGGTAAAGGTTGTTTCAAAGCAAATATATGCGAACGACAGGGGGTAGGATTGTGTTCTTCCATGATTACTGATTTATTTTATCCAAAAACAAATAAACAAAAAGAGGGTAATGCTAGGAAAAAGGATTTACCAAGAAAATGTGAACTGCAGAATACCTCCTAGCGAACCAAGAGGTACGGGCAGGTAATCTCCCTGAATGCTATGTTTGGTGTATCACAATTTTAGGGCAGCTGACTCGGTTCACTATGGATGGATAGCACCTAAAATTTGTCCTCCCAAATATACCCAAAGGTACGTGGAGGCCCAAGTCTGTATTAGCGTTGTTTGATGTGAAACCACACAGTGAGAGCACCCCTTTATGCTTATCATACTGTAACACCGCCCGATATACCCGAAAGTATGTGGATGAGCTATGATATACTTACGTATGTGGAGTGAGGTATCACACTCAGAATATATCGCAGACAAGTTAACGACAACTGCTATGTTTTACGACGCCAGAACACATCTCTAGCCGAGACCTTATAAATGTTATCGTTAATGTTCCAAAGCGTTGTTAATTAAATTGAGATTTATTTTATGTTGATATTGCTTAACAATTTTCCTTTCAGGTTCACCACGATGACGTATATGAAATTCCTAAAATGCAGCTAAGAATGATAAACAAACTTTCACTTTCAACTTTTTCAATGAAGAACCTAGCTACTAAGGTAAGAGAACGCTAGTTTTTTGGAAAGAGAGCAAATAATTTGCGAGCAAAAAAATCAATGAACAAAAACAAAATTAATGAATCACAAACTAAATGCAAATTTCCTAATGTTCTTTTTTGCAAAAAACACACAATCCTACATGCAAATGCAAGTTTTTCTTTTCAGTTTCCTTAATGTTATGAATGCAGAAAAGAAACTAGGTGCACTAGATCAATAATCGAAATGCTTTTTACTTTTGAGAAACGAAGAATAAAAACAACAATTTCTCTTTTGAAGGAAAAATGAGGACATCAACAACAATTTCTCCTATCAAGGAAATGAATATTTTACGACAATTTCCTATTTCGAAAGCAAACGATTCTTAATGCGACCATAAAAATTACTTTGAAATCAACTTGTCAATGATAATGAAAAAAAAATTAAAACAACATTGAACAAATTTTCAATCAAAGGAGAAGAAATATATAGAGTTCCTGGTCAATAGAGCATCAAAAAATTTAGAACAAATCAGCAAATAGAACTGAAGAAAAATACAAATTCAGATTCAAGGGAATTTGGTCCCTTTCAGGAGCTAACGCAGTCTCCAAGGGGAGATAGTGCTCTGCAACACAGGCTGAGAAGGGAGACAGTGCTCTGCAAAGCACTGTGCCCTGACCAAGGGTGCGTTGGGCACAGTAAAAAAAGAAAAATCTATTGTCTGGCTCACTAACTTTGCAAATTAAGCTCTGAAAATTTCAAATCTTTATGTGAAACAGCTACTGGGTGGATTTAGAAAGCAAATCAGAGACTAAAACACCTAGAAACAAGAGAAGTTCTCCCCAGTGGAGTCGCCAGTTTGTTGGGCCATAATTGTAATCTACGGATAAATTACGCTTCCCTAGGCAAGTGTTAGCCTAGAAAAACAGGTGAAAGATTATACTACCATTTCTCCTAACTTAGAACAGATACGCAGATAGGATTGGATGCTTACTTGTTTCAGTCGCTTCCAAATGGCTCCTTTTTGTCGCTTCCACTATAGCTTCAAATTCAAGTGGTTTTAAATAGCTGAATGCTTCCTGCAAGAAAGAACACTGAAACAGTAGAAGATGAAATAATATAGATATCTATTCAAGCTAGTTAGCTAAATTAGTTAAGCATAAACTACATTCATCAACTAAGATATTATAATATGGAAAATCAAAGTAAACATAGATGCATGTAGGGAAAAATAAGAAGTATTCTTTATTGATGATAGAAGGAGAGGTTACAACCTAGTGACTGATTTGTAGTGACCTTCCAGCAAAGTTCCCAAGTCTCATCACAGCATAAATCTCTCTAGCAGCAACTCCACAAATCAAACTCTCTATTGAAAATTCTCCAGAATTTCCCTCCTCAAATTCTTCCTTCCAAACACTTAGATCTGTGTTCAATTTATAGATGAACTGTAGGTTGTTTTTTAATTAATAACATTCCAGAAATAGGAAAGACATGTTTCCATTCATGTATATGTCAAATGGACACTTGGATCCTAAGCTTGACACGTGTGAACCCTTCTAGAAGACACTGCCCAAGTGGAGATTCTGGAACAATGAGAATTCCACTCCCAATGTGACCAATGCACCTTTGAATGTCGGGAAGTGCTTTGCAGAGCAGCCTTGAATGGGGATACCTGCATATGCAACGCACTTAGGCCCCTTAGAGCCTACGTTGGTGAGCTCCCATATGTTTAATAATAAGCTTCAAACCATGGAAAATCCTTGCTTGATGAAAGTCTTGTTTGATTCATGTTGTTTCCTGTCTTAGGGCATATAGCAACTGAGATGATAGGGAATGATAGACCCTTGATCATCGGTCCTGGAGATGATGCCCAGTTAACGAGGTCATTGGGAATGGTGCCCAAATTTACCTATAACACCCTATAATCCGGACACATGCGCCATGATCCATGTTTCTTGTGCACCAATACTACTGGAGCAGAGAAATAACTTTGACTAGGTTGAATTATACCAGCCTCTAACATTTTTGCAATCATACATTCAATTTCGCTCTTTTGGACATAAGGATATTTGTAAGGCCTGATGTTTGGAGGAACACTTCTTGGAATCAAATGAATAGCATGATCATGATCACGAATAGGTGGGAGTCCTTTGGGAGTATCAAACACTTTGGAATGATTGTCCAAGACTTTTTGGAGATCTGGAGAAATAGATGATTTTGATGTTGGAACTTCTAGTGAGCATAATTGTGCAATTATGCCTCGTTGTTCTTTCTTTAGAAGCTTTTTCATGACATTAGAGCTTATTATCTTTCATGGCTTCCCTATGATACCCCGTAATTCGATTTTCTTTCTCCTTTTTCTCGAAAAAATTTCAAGAAAATTTCTTGAAAATTAAAAGCTATCGTTCCAAAATTGTAACCATCAGGATTAAACTAACATCAAAGACCTCCTATCGATGGAAAGCGGGTAAATATTCAACACATATTCCCCATGGTATTAGCTGAGGTTATAATACTTTTCTAGATCAATTTATATTTCTCTATCATAACCACTTGACGATCGTGTCAGTATAGGAAACAATTCAATTCCTTGGCTACCTTACAATGAATAAAATTATGGGTACTACCTGAATCAATCAACGCTATTACCTTTTTTTTCTTGATATGTCCTTCTATATTGAGAGTTTGAGGAGTGGTACTCCTGCCAATGCATTACATGATACGGGCGTACTCATTTCTTCTCTTCTTCTAGGTTGCTGTTTCTCTGTATATCTCATTTCTTGAAGTTTCTTGTTCATTTCTTCCTCTTCTTCACAATCTATGTAAAATAATTTCTTCTCAACACACTTATGACCTTTAGTGTATTTGCTATCACAATTGTAGCAAAGCCCTTTTTCTCTTTTTTCTTCCAATTGTTGTGGTGTCAACCTTGTAGGTTGTGGAAATCTAGGAGTAGAAACACTTCCATATTTATAGATGTGAGTGGTAGGACTTTCGTCGCCATAATTTTACTTTCAATTTTTCTTGCCAACTTGAATGCCTTCTCCAATGAATCAGGTTCCCAGAGGCGAACATCATGTTGGATGTTATCCTTTAAAGTCCCTATGAAGACATCAATCCTGTGTTCCTCTGGAATATCAATTACCCTTATATTCAATTTTTGGATGTCCTCAATGTGCTCCACCGTTGAACCCTTTTGTTTGAGATTTATCAATTGGCTAAAGAAGGTGTTGCTCTTTGTGTCCTCATAATGTCCTATCATTTCCTCCGTAAAAATTGACCAAGTGACAATTTTTTTACTAGAGCAAAGCCATCGATACCAGACAAATGTATTTTGTTCTAAATATATAGTTGCAATGCGTACCTTTTGTGTGTTTTGCACATTATGGAGATCAAAATATTGCTCCATCTGTAGTATCCATGTTACGGGATCCTTGCCATCTAACTTCCTCATATCCATTTTTTGAATATGGTGGTTCTTCCCACCAACATTAGAGTTTATGAAATCATGATTAACATTTATTTTTTTCTCATCATGAGTTTCCTCTACTATCTTTTCACCATTAAGAAACATTTCTTGTATGAACTTTGTCAAACCTTCCATGTCTGCTTTTAGATCATTCTTCATGTTTTCCATTTTTTCATCAATCTTAGCTTCCATGTCATCAATCTTAGATTCCATGCCAGTTTCCATGCCATCCATCTTTGCTTCCATGCCATTCTTCAAACCATCCATCTTATATTCCACGCCTTTCTTCAAACCATCCATCTTAGTTTCCATGCCTTTCTTCAAAACTTTCATGTCATTTTTTTGTTTCTCTTTGCGAGAGCGAAATTTGTTGCACTTTCTCTTGTAATTTTGAAATGTCATGTTGCCATTCTTTGTCTTCATGAGTCATAGTAGAGCCTTATAAAGGCTTAATGGGTGTTGAATTCTTTTTAGGGGGCATTTTAGAACCCAATACTGATATATATGCTCAATAGGCCCTTGGAGTCACTTCAAACTGATTTTTTACACAAGACTTATGCAATTTGGAAAAAAATAATTAATTAATTAAAAATAAAAATAAAAATAAAAAATAAATAAAATACCTTTTTCTTTCTTTTGAGGAGCTCGATATTGAAATTGAATTATCTCTATGATTTTATATCTTCAATATCTGAAATTTGGCCCTGAGGTAGCCCTCTGAATCCTCTTTCCAATGTCATAGATTTGACCTAATTTGGATTCTTCAAGGCAAAGTTATGTCCAATCTCCCACAATGACCTAATTATGGACTAGTTCAGTAGAGAGACCTTGTATGAATTTCCATGTGTCATTGTTTCCCTCTTCGGATCTGAAATTGTAGAAAAGAAACTACAGTCTGTTTACTTTCGGCCTCTCTTTAAAGAATTCCAATCTGATGCTCAAAGAGAGAGTTATGAAGATTTTACCACGATCACCTCTTTGAGATGAAATTCGGGAGCTTGAAAAAGCCCTAACTTACACAGATTCTATCTATCAAAATAATGTGAATCAATATCTGAAATTTTTTGACGACGTTCCTTAGGATTTTGGCTTCGCTCTGTGAAAATATCAGCTTTTGAACCCTCGTAGAAAAAACATTATAGCGAAAATGTTGCGATGACCTTTTTAGGTTAAATTCAGGAGCCTGAAAAAAGCCCTAACTTCCACAGACCATATCTCTGAAAATATCGTGAACCAAGCTCTGAAATTTTTCGACCATGTTCTTTAGGATTTTAGCTTCGCGCTTTAAAATTTTCAGCTTCTAAACCTTCGTAGAAAAAACGTTATAGCGAAAATTCCATGATGACCCATTTGGAGTAGCGAAACCCTACAATCCAAAGCTCTAATACCAAATGTTGTGAAACCAGCTCCAAAAATAGAAGAAAATATAGATCAATGCCTTATAAATCAGCCACTTTGAGGGGGAAACCTCCAATACATTACATAAATGAAAAATTATTGAATGCTACAAATGAAAAAACCTCCTTTCTATATATAGAGTACATGGGGTCACAATGTAATCCTAGCCGACCTAACAATAATAATGTAAGGGCACAATAATAAAAATATGGGGGTTACAGGGGTACAAAAATAACAATAAGGGGGTTACACTAACAAAAATAAGGGACTATAATAGTAATATAGGGACCTAACAGAAACAAGATCGAGCTACTCATATCTATGATCATATTCATGAGTGGAGGCAGCGTCGTCGTTTGATCAAGTTTGAGATACCTTATCAGCTTCTAACTGATTGGTTCACTACCTCCTTCGTTGCTCTTATTGCTAAGGACATTTCTATGGGGGCATGTGTTACTGAGGAACAAGCCATCTCTCCTACCCAGTACCTTGATCTTGTGTACTCTCAGTCCGGCACATTTTATGAACTCTTTCCTAATGCCCCTCGACCTGGAACTTCCAAAGCACCAGCGATGCCATCTGTCGACGGTATCATCGGTTATGTGTCTCATACTTCTTGGAAGTCTTCTCCAAATCCTGCGAAGCAAAAATCTACTCCTTCCAATGATACTACTTCTCAGCCACCTCTGAATTCTGGTAAAACCGTGGACGTGAATGTTGTAGATTCCAATCCGGCAGATAAAACTTCCAAGGGTAAGAAGAAGGGTAAAGGTAAGGCCAAAGCCGATACCCCGAAACAGGATTCTCAGAAATCTCGTATTGTCCACGACGGGCCGAGGTGAGTTGACTGCTCAAGGGCACCCAAGGCACTTTCGATACTCTTAAATAGCCTTTCCCATCACAGCAAACTCAGTTGGTGGAGCAACCTCAGTCCTCCACCCCATTTGGATCTCAATTTTTCATGATGAACAAACCTGCATCCATCTCTATTGCTACCCAATCAAAAGATTATACTGAACTGTGTCAGGCAGCAGGGAAGGAAATCACTGATGGTCCTCCTCCCCCACCCGCTTCTGGCCCTCTTCATATCGAAAGGCCCAATACTGATCTCGTTGTACGGCCACCTTCCAAAGGTGTACTCCGTAAGTTTTCCTACAATCCTAACGCCTGTGTCGCTGAACATTATAGTATTGTTTAGGATTTGGCTTATGCGCCATCTTCTATGTCTGCATTGGAAGTACTTCAGAGTTGTCCATCACAACGGAAGGCTTTGTTATCTCTATCGAAGGGATTAATCCCGCCGATTCTAGCCTTATCACTTTCTATTTGGAAAATTGTGTCCCATGTCTCCCTCACTAGCTTGCATTGATCATTCAAGTTGGGATTAATGGAAAGAATATCCACCGAGCGGTCATGGATGAGGGTGCATCTACATGTGTCATGTCTTATGCTTACTAAAAAGCCATCAATTCTCCAGCCCTCAATTCATCTCCAAACACTTTAGAAGCTTTTGATGGAAAATAATTTCACCGTCTTGGTGTTCTCCTTAGTTTACCCATTATGTTAGAAGGGAAAATGGTTAACGTCGAGATTGAAGTCGTTGACACCAAGCTCAATCACAATCTTCTCCTTGGTTGCAATTGGACTCACGCCATGCTATGTGTCCCATCCACTCTCTTTCGTTTCCTTCGATTTATGCACGAAGGAAATATCATCACTGTCGATAAATTGACCTTTTTCACTTCTTCATATTTCAAGAGCAATGTCCCATATGTAGATCATATTCCTATGCCTTATGGGAGCATAGGACCGGGTATTTTCAAAGATCCTGCCCTCATTGGTCTTTTTTCTCTTCCTCCACCTAATACTGCTCAGGTTAACATGACCTCCAAAAATTATGATATGTGGATCATCTCTTCTCTTGATTCGTTTGGTGACTCGATGTCATTAAGCCTGATAGAAATTGATTATTATGAACTTATTTCGACTTCGGCTCTGCCTCCCTCTGATCATGCTCCTTTGAGTATGTCTCTTGAGACTTATTCACAATCCACTTGGCTCAACACTTCAGATTCGCCCGATCCCTTGAACGAGATATTTCCCACTGATGAAGCCATCGTATAAAATATGTCTCTTGAGGATCCTCCTTGGGACAATAGTCATCATCGTTCCTCTTTCATGCCTAGTCTTGGGGCCATGTCTACTTGTCTTGAGAAGTTCACTTCCCAAGTTCCTTCTCATCCACTTCAAAAGCCCATCCTGACACATGAAGTCTTTGTGGAAGGTAACTTGGGGAACATCACGCAAATGATGCCTATCGACATCTTCTTCAAGCTGGGGGTTGTCAAGAACATCCACATTGGGGTGACCTGTTCTCCTGATGAGATCGAGGTCTATACTAGTCTCTTCCACGAGTTTCGCGAAGTTTTCTCTTGGTCTTACGAAGAAATCTCTGGCATCGATCCGAGTATAGTAGTGCATGAGATTCCTACCTATCCCAGTGTGAAGCCTTTTCACCAGCATCTTCATCCCGTGCACCCTAGAAAGTAAACCACTATTAAGGGTGAAGTTGAAAAACTTCTTAAAGCTAGCTTCATTTCTCCGATTCCCTTGACAGAATGGATTTCTAATATTGTTCTTGTAGATAAGAAGCATGGTACTATTTTTGTCTATGTATATTACCGTGATATCAACTGTGCTTTCCCTAAGGATAATTATCCCACTCTTTTTATTGACCATATCATTGATGAATGTGCTGGGAGTGAGATATTTTCCCTTATGGACGGGTCTTCTAGGTACAACCATATCAATGTTCTTCTGGCTGATCGACACAAGACCGCCTTTATCTGTCCTTGGGGTACCTTCGCCTATAAGAATCTCCCTTTTGGTCTTAAGAATGGTGGGGCTACATTTCAAAGAGAAATATCATATGCTTTCCATGACATCAAGCGCATTGTTCAACCTTACCTGGATGACCTTCCGGCTCATTCAGCTAAGCATCAATACCACCCAGATCATCTCTGTCAAATATTTCTACGATGTAGACGCTATAACATTCAGCTCAATCCACATAAGTGCATCTTCTGTGTAGATTTCAGTAGGCTCTTAGGGTTTATCGTCTCTAAAGACGGAATTCGTCTCGATCCCCTCAAATTCGAAGCTATTTTTAATCTCCCCTCCCCTTCCTATTTACAACAGCTGTAGAGTCTGCAAGGAAAAGCTAATTTCCTATGCCATTTTATACAGAACTATGTTGAAGTGGCCAAAGGCTTCACGTGATTACTTAAGCAAGGCGTCTCGTTCCTTTGGGATGAGATCACCCAAAAATCCTTCGATGCACTGAAGACATTTCTTATCAATGCTCCTTTGTTGCATCCTCCTAATTATCATCGTGATTACTCCCTCTATTTAGCTACCACGTTTAGCACTATTTCCATGGTACTGGTGCAAGACGACAACGATGGTTACAAGCACGTCATTTACTATTTGAGTCGAAATCTTCTCGATACCGAAACATGTTACGCATATGTCGAGAAATTGGCGTTGGTTGTTTTTCAATTTGTTCAACGTTTTCGTCATTATATTTTGTTGCGCACAGTGACCGTGATTTTTTATTGCAACCCTATGACCTACATCTTGACTCGTCAATTACTGGGGGGAAAGTACTCAAAGTGGATTGTTATCCTCCAAGAGTTAGATTTGGAGTTTACTACCGCCAAATCGAAGAAATCATTGGTTTTTGCCAATTTTATTTGCTCTCTCCCTTCTGATTCTACTCCATCTGGTTCCGAGGAACTCATTCCGGACGAAAAATATTTTCTCATTATCACCCTCGATCCTTGGTACGGTGATATCATCGTATATCTTTAGACTTCTACCTTCCAATCCGACTTGACCTTATCATCTGTCATCATTCGCAACCTTATCGCATAGTCAGAGATACTCTCTACCGCATCAGAGTTAATCTTGCTCTTTGTCAGTGTCTGACTCTCAAGGAGGTTGAAAAAGTCCTCAATGATTGCCACTCTAGCATATGGAGGTCACATGTCTAGATATGCTACTGCACAAAAGATTATTCGTGCTGGATATTTTTGGCCCACCATCTTTAAAGACTGCATTGTTGTTGTCCGCAAGTGTCATGATTACGAGATTTACCAGTGCAAGATGTGCGCCCCACCCATACACCTCCATCCTGTCATTACCGTTGGTCCCTTTGCGAAGTGGGGCATCGATTTTATGACTAATCCTAATATTTCCATTTTGTAGGTTTTAACCCTGAACAGAAATTATCTACACACGAATCTTATAATAGAAAATAAAAAATAACGAGAGCATAAAACATAAAACAGATAAACACAGAGATTTTCCCCTGGATCCAAAATCGAGATGACCAGCTTGATTTTTTCATTATTTTCCTTTTAGTGTTACAACACATATATATACATGCCGAAGCATACATAGATCCCAATCCATTAACCCTGGATTAGAACATAACCGTAGTTCCCTTGACCAGATCTACAAAATACCAGGGGCCGAAAACCATCGTACCCCAAAACCATGTGCAAACTCATGCACAAAACATGGGTGGCTCCGCCTATGAGTGGGTCCGCACACCAAAAAAAATTTCACGGGGGCACTGCCCTGGACCCCAACAATGGGGGTTGCCTCCCCCCCTGCTGCGCCTGGTGCAACGTATAGTGCGTGGGGCTAGTCGTGGAAAGAATATAACACATACCCAAAATTATCCCACTTGTTGTTTTCTTTCCACAGGGGGCCATAAGAGAGCTTAGTCATTGGGCCAATTCTTTAACACCCATTGTTTCTCTACACCAAGAGAACTTCTAAGTGCTCACAGACTTCGTCAATGCATCTGCAACATTCTTCAAAGTGTCCACCTTTACCAGCAACACCCTTTTAGCCTCAACCATATCTCTAACAAAGTGATATTAAACATCAATGTGCTTTGTCTTTGAATGGTAAGCAGGGTTCTTAGCCAAGAAAATTGCACTTTGGCTAACACATTCTATCCTTATATCTTGTTGTACCACCCCCATACTTGAACACAATCTCTGCAACCAAGCTGCTTCCTTGCTTGCATGAGTGGCTGCTATGTATTCTGCCTTTGTAGTTGAAAGAGCCACTACAGACTGTCTTTTACTCATCCAACTGACTGCACCTCCAAATAGGTTAAACACATATCCACTTGTAGATCTTCTTTGGTCCAGATCTCTAACCCAATCTGCATCAACAAAACCACGAATGTCCAACATTATTTCCAATCCTGGTCTTCCCTGGTAGCACAAGCCATAATCACTAGTGCCACGTAAATATCTAAAAACCCACTTCACTGTTGTCCAATGCTCCTTCCCTGGATTTGAAATAAACCTGCTCAATACTCCCACTGCATGTGCAATGTCTGGTCTAGTACAGACCATTGCATACATCAAACTACCCACTGCACTTGCATATGGAACACGGGACATATCCTCCTCTTCTTCTTGTGTCTGGGACACTGTTCAGCAGACAGCTTTACACCTACAAGAATAGGAACATTCACCGGTTTACTATCTTGCATATTGAACCTTTGCAATATAGTCTCGACATACTTCCTCTGGTTTAACCAGAGCTTCCTCTTTGCCCGATCTCTCTTAATTTCCATGCCCAAAATATAGTTTGCAGCACCAAGATCCTTCATGTCGAATTTGGGGAACAGTTGGGTCTTCAAATCTTGGATAATTTCTTTGTCATTTCCAATCAACAACATATCATCCACATACAAGACCAAATAAATAACACGGTCACAAATTAATTTAAAATAAACACAGTGATCCTCCTTGCTTCTGGTGAAGCCAAGTCCCCGTATATAGGTATCAAATTTCTGATACCACATCCTTGGTGACTGCTTTAACCCATACAGAGACTTCTTCAACCTGCATACCAGTTCTTTCTTACCCTTCACCATAAAGCCTTCAGGTTGCTTCATGTAGATCTCCTCTTCTAGATCCCCGTGAAGAAATGTTGTCTTCACATCCATTTGTTCTATCTCAAAATCAAATGCAGCAACAACAGATAAAAGTAATCTAATAGAAGTAACCTTGGCAACAGGAGAAAAAATATCACCAAAATCAATTCCTAGCACCTAGGAATAACCTTTTGCTACCAACTGAGCTTTGTATTTCTCCACCTTGTTTTCTACATTCATCTTCTTCTTAAACACCCATTTGCTCCCGATGGGCTTCCTTCCAGCCGGAAACTCCACCAGATCCCATGCCTCGTTTTTGTGCAAGGATTCCATTTCATCAACCATGGCCTCCTTCCAGAGTTTTCCATCCTCTGAATCTACTACCTCCCTGATAGTTCTGGGATCATCATCTGTTATAGTTAAGGAAAAACCTGAACATAAAGCAGATGGACTATACCTTTCTGGTTGCCTTCTTTCTTGAACTGGTCTTCTCAAAGTTGGAGTTTGTGGCTCTTCCTCTTCTTAATATTCTTCTGCTGTAGAGTCTGATTCATACTCCTTTAGCTCAAAATCTATGTTCTCAGGTTCCTTTGGTATGATTTCATGTTTAAAAACATCTTTCACCTCTCTAAACACCACATCTCAGTTGTACACAACCTTCCTTGTTTCCGGGTTCCAAAGCTTGCAACCTTTTAAATCATCCTTATAACCAATAAAGATGCACCATTCAGATTTATTATCCAACTTGGTCCTTTTCTCCTTTGGAACATGTACATATGCATCACATCCAAATACCCTTATATGTGAAAGAGATGGTTTCTTACCAGTCCATACCTCATGTGGAGTCTTATCCTCCAACACTGATGAAGGTGATCTATTAACCAAGTAACATGCAGTCTCCACTGCCTCTGCCCAGAATTCTTGTCCTAACCCGGTACCACTGAGCATGCTTCTTTCCTTTTCCATCAGCGTTCTGTTCATTCTTTCTACAACTCCATTTTTCTGAGGTGTGTATGGAGTAGTCTTCTGTCGTGCTATACCACACTTCTTACAGAACTCTTCAAATTCCTTCTTGCAGAACTCCCCACCATTATCTGTCCTCAGCGCCTTTATCTTCTTCCCTGTCCGGTTTTCCACCAGAGCCTTAAATTATTTAAATATGTCAAAGACTTCAGATTTCTTCCTCAATAAATATATCCATGTATTCCTTGAGAAGTCATCTATGAATGAAACATAGTACACAGACTTTCCCAGTGATGGAACTGACACAGGTCCAAACACATCACTATGCACAAGTTCTAATATCTTGTTTGCCCTCTTAGCACCAGAAGGAAAACTCACCCGATTCTGCTTCCCATATACAAAATGTTCACAGAAATCGAAATCTAGAGAGCAATTAGACATACCTTCTACCATACCATTTCTATGCAGTATCCGAAGGCCCTTCTCTCCAATATGTCCAAGCCTTTGATGTCATAACATGGTCTTTTCTCCAGAGACAGCTAGGCTTTCCACTCCACTTTCAGGAACCATAGAATTGTTACACCCATCAATAACAGTGCTACCTTGTAGCTTGTACATAGTTCCAGTCCGAACTCCCTGCATTAATACCAGTGCTCTTAGAACCATCTTGCAGGAATCTTTCTCGAACACTGTTTTTACACCTGCATCATCCATCTTGCTTACAGAAATCAGATTTCTGGCCAATGTAGGAATATGCAGAACACCAGGAAGTGTTATAATCCTTCCACCTTGCACCTTTAGCTTGACCTTTCCACGTCCGACGATTTTGGCCTTCCTATCATCCCCTAGGAAGACATCACCATCATATTTTTCATACTCGCAAAACCACTCCCTATGGGGAGTGAAGTGAAAGGATGCACCTGAGTCAATCAACCATGACTCATGATCTACATGTGTATTTGAAGAAGAAGCCAAATACACATCCCCACCTTCATCCGAGGTGGTTTTTGCCTCTGCAGAAGGAGCATCATCAGATCCCTTTCCTTTCTCAGGAGCTTTAGATCTGCAGCCCTTTTTGTAGTGCCCTTCCTTTCCGCATTTCCAGCACACCTTTACAAACTTTCTAGGAGATTTAGATCTCCCTCTAGATTTAGATCTCCCACTCGAAACCTTATTCTTATTTCTGTTCTGGGACCTTCCTCGTACAGATAAGGCATCTCCATTCTGACCCTCCATATTTCTCCGTCTCATTTCCTCCGACAGCAAGGCTGAGACAATGTCATCAAAATTCAAGGTAGTTGTATTTCTACCTATTGCAATAACCAGACTGTCCCACGAGTCTGGTAGAGAGCACAACAAACTGATGCACTTATCTTCATCTAAGATTTTAATATCAACAGACGACAGCTGACTTACCACAGTATTGAAGGCGTTCAGATGCTCTGTCACCGAGTCTCCATCCTTCATCCTCAGGTTATACAGCTTTTTCCGCAGGAACAACTTATTTACCAGAGACTTAGATTGGTACAAAGTCCCAAGTTTTTCCCACAAATTCTTCGCCGTAGCTTCCCCAGATACATTCAACAATACTGAATCTGACACACACAACCATATTGTGCTCTTAGCCTTCCGATCCAGTTTCTTCCAGTCTTCATCTGACATTGCCGTTGGTTTAGTACCTGGATCTACCGCGATCCACTGATCTTTATCCACCAACAGATCCTCCATCTTGAGCTTCCACAACTCAAAACTATGACCATTAAATTTCTCAATCTCTATCTTTCCGTCACTTGCCATCTTCTTTCACCGCAAGAATCGATCCCACAGATCTCCCACTGAACAAGGTCTACCTGAGGCCCGAGTAAAAAACCCTCAGCAGCAAAGGTGTCCCCTTAAAGATGAAACAACTCTGATACCAAATGTAGGTTTTAACCCTGAACATAAATTGTCTACACACAAATCTTATAACAGAAAATGAACAATAGCGAGAGCATAAAACATAAAACAGATAAACACAGAGATTTTTCCCTGGATCCCAAATCGGGACGACCAGCTTGATTTTTTCATTATTTTCCTTTTAGTGTTACAACATATATATATATATATATATATATATATATATATATATATATATATATATATATATATATATGCCGAAGCATACATAAACCCCAATCCATTAACCCTGGATTAAAACATAATCGTAGTTCCCTTGATCGGATCTACAAAATACCAAGGGCCGAAAACCATCGTACCCCAAAACCATGTGCAAAATCATGCACAAAACATGGGTGGGTCTACCTATGAGTGGGTCCGCACACCAAAAAAAAATTCGCCGGGGTGCTGCCTCCCCCCCTGCTGCGCCCGGCGCAACGTACAGCGCGTGGGGCTAGTCGTGAAAAGAATATAACACATACCCAACACATTTTTTCTCCTCCCATCCCACCCATGGGTTTCGAACCAGAGACCCTACAGACGGAGTTCCTTAAGAGTGCAGCCCATCACTGACTGCTTTACACCACGTGGGCAGACGAATGAATGTGTTAACTGATACAATAGCCAATATTGTATTAGATATACATTTGCATAATTTGTAAAATGTCATCATCATATAATAAGATTCATATAGGAAAATAAACATATATCTATATATATATATATATATATATATATATATCGAGTGTTTGCATCCACGTGCATCGTAAGGTCAAAACAATGTATGTTTTGGTTACATCCCGAGACATCATGTCTCTCAAAAAATATGCAGAAATAAAAGCCCAGGTGTCTAGTTGGCATGATGCTCATGGTATCATGTCACTGCACGCACGGGTTACCTCAATAAGCGGTGAACACGGTTCGACACCCCCGCAGTGTGCCTTTGGTACGCGCGAGGAACATCATCATATCTCGCATAGTCTGGAATTCTAATAGTGAGTCCCTCCAGGTTGCATACGATTTCCTCCTCCTCGTTTCCCTCACCATGAGGGGCCACATCAAAATCACGAGGAACTCTCCATGCTATTGGAGACATTCCTGCAGGTCTTTCTGGGCCAAAATCTACAAATACATGGATTAACATCAGAACATATATAATTAAAAAAAATCATAATACTCATCAAAATAAAAAAAATGAGTCTTACCCAACGCTTCATCCCAATCCTCTCCTGCTGGGAGTGGTAGATCTGGATCACCTATAAAGTCTGTGCCAGAATAGGGCCAGTCCTCCACGACAATCAGTTGTCGTTGGAGCCAGTCAAAGAACTCTGGTCTCCAGGACATCTGTTGACCGCCCCCTAATCTAGGCATCAAAGCCTCCCAACAAACCATCCATGGCTCCTGGGCTGGTGGTGTAGGAACTATCACTTCCTAACGTTGAAAAATTGGTAACCATTCCAAGATGAATGGTACCAAGATGGACCCATAGCCGAATTGTTTCAGCTTTCCATTCTTTCATTTTGTCAGTTGACATTTCATATTTATTTTTACGAACTCTGTCTAGTTGTAAATAGTTGGGGCCATACAATCTACGGCAAGAAGTAGTTGTGTTTTTGTGGCTTCATGTGGAGCTTGAGATCCATCAGCTTGAGTGATGGTGTGCAGCACTACATTTAGTGCCAAATCGGGAATGGTTTGGATATCCAATTTCCCCCTCTTTGATCCTTTCTTTCCCCTCGGCACATCCTTTCTATGACCATGCTCATGATTTTCACCGTAGGTTGGGTACCTATCAGGATTGGTGCTTCTCCCCTCCTTGATAATCCAATAATAAATTATATGTCAGAGACATCAATCTCTAACTCCTAATCGTGAATTATGAATCTTTCCCGATCAATGTCCCACACACTTATCAAGTACTGTAGTAGCTCTAGTTGAGCTCAAAGACATGGTGCCATGAAGAATTTTAGAAGCCCACAATTTCGTAGAGCCTCCATGCATCTTACATTTCCCATGGCTTCCTCATCTTCATCACCATGTTCTCTTTCCTTCCATTCGATCACCATTTTTCTTTCACACACCTGCAAAAACATGAATGGGGCCATCATTAGTCAAATTATGTGCTATTTAAGTGTCTAAAATGAGCTAAATAGTTTAATTTTTCTGCAAATATGTGGCCACGGGTTGGCATGAGTCCGTGCCCGGAACCTGCGCCAACCGTCGCGCCCTAAATTAAACAAAATCCCCCCACAAATCTGAAAAAATGGATTGCAAGTAATGAAAATTACATCAAAATGTAGGCAAGGACACGAGCTCTTACCTTGAAAAGACAGATTCATGATTGGCCTCCTAGATTGTCCGTTGTCAAGTCCACAAATTCACAGTGAAAAATGGTAAAATTTCTCACAAGAGGTCAAAGTGAAAAGTAATTTATTTTTACTATTTATGGCATTTTATAAACTTTTCAGAACCCTAATTAGGTTTTTGAGAATTTTTTCGATTATTTTAATATTTTATCTAAAAAAATGGGTTTTACGTGCATTTATTGTGCAGCAACAGGTCCTCAACGTGATGTTAATGAAGTGACGAGTTGTATTTTATACTTTTTCGGACTAGGTAAAAACACGAAAAAGTCACCCCCTGGAGTCATCTTTCAGCTCTTTTCTGACTCTCAAAAATTTAAAAGATTGATGTGACTCTTGTCGTTTTGAACTCGTTAAAGGCTGCAAAATGATATCTACCTAGTATATTTTTACCCCTTTTTCGGGTTGGGATAGATTATCTACAAAAAAGGAATACCTTAGCCTATCGCGACTAAGAGGTTCTCTCAGATATTGTTTTCTACATTTTTGGATCTGTGAGACTACCTACGAAAAGGGACTTGTTGGAGTTTTCTTTTCCACTTATTTTCAAACTTTCTAAACATGAAAAGACACCGAGTTCTTCCTTTGTCAGACTCGTTAAACCTACATGATATCGGAAATCGTCACCATGACGTAATCGAGTTCCTCCTTCCTAGGGCTCGTAAAATGTACTAGGATGGATTTGTCCGAAGGACAAACTTATATGACAAGAATATGTTATCCCCTTCAAGCTTTTTTTCAAAAATAATTGGGGTACTCGCCAAAAATGGTGGGTGAAAATGGAACCAGTTCTCAGTCTTGTCGACAGTATGTCACTCTTAAACATGACACTCATCTAAAATTCATGTCGGATTGGGGACATCCCATTTCGCCATTTTTTGCCTCCATGGGTTTGGGTTATCTTTTTTGACCTCTCATCTGCTCTTTTCCATGTCATCGTGACCTCCGATCCCCTGATGTCAAATACTGCCAAATTCCAGAGTCGTGTCCCCAATATGTTCAAGAGAAGCTTCCTTCCGCAGTTTTCAGCTTCTAATTCTCTATTTGGTCCTGATTCATTATCATCTTGTTCCTCGGTCTCATGTCGATGATGTGGGAAACATTATGGCCCGCCTTTGATGAGGTCACTTCCTATCAACTTCAGCTCATTATCCAGGAAGTTGATCTAGAGACTCCCTTCTAGTACCTTGGAGCTTGCATGCCTCAATAGAAAGTTCTTCGCATTCGACGACAGGTCCTCATCAATGGCCTTCGATCGAGTGATTTCACGGGTGTTCGACTCCAGCTCACTGTTCACATTTTGTGGATTGTACTAGTTGTACCTTGAGATCCATTATCATTATTGGTGGTTTCTCTCACGCCTGTTAACAATTTTCATCATTGGCTAGTAATCAAGTGACTTTCTTGCATGTTCGACTTCAGCTCACTCATTCGCATGCTTGAATTTTTACTTGTTCGGGTCGAGATGGAGCGCAAGACCCTGGGTTTTTTCTGATAAAATCCAGGTTGCGAGATGATTTATTTTATCATGACTACATGCATGACTCTTCTAATTGGATGGTTGCGACCTTACCTAAGTATATTTATTGATCCTTCTTACTGGATGGTTGTGTCCGTGCCTCAGATCTTATTTTTGTATGTACTCTATTATGGATGGTTGTGCCCATGCCACATGTTCATGTATCAGAGATATCATTTGTACTTGATTCTTGTACTTTGTTTGGTTTGAGCGTGTTCTCATAAAGAATTTCACCCGTCCCTCTCTCTCGGACCTCATGCTTTAGGGGGAATTTGCTACACGGTATTTTTTCATTGTCCCTGCAATGCCCATCCCACACATTGGAGGACCATTTCAGTGACTTCTGTGTATCGTCCTACCTTGCAAAAAGTGTCATTGCATCCCTTGGCATGTGAAGAACATTTCCTTTGTTGATCATTCCTAAAGCAGGCTCTCAAAAGCATATGATTTTGGGTCGGTGCTAGTAGGTAGTTATGGCCTCACGCCCATAGAGAAATTAACACTAGGACTCATGCCCATTGGTGCTCTGTCTCAGTGGACTGCCCACACCAAGCTACTTTTGGATTTTTTTTTAAAATAGAAACGAAGTTTCCATGTCCAACCACTTCGTGAGCGGAGTCATCATGGTTTGTTTGACTGAATAATGTCGAAGTCCTTCCTTTGGCTTCTTGTTTCCTATAATTGAGCAACTCCCCAAAGGATAAGGCCTCCCTTTCGCCTTATGAGGGATCCCAAACCACCTCCTCCTCTCCTATAAATTTATCCTTCTCACATAGTTTCAGCTAGCTAAAGAGTCCTTACTATAGCTGGTGTGAAAAATAAGGCAGAGAGGAATCCATTGTCGAGAGAGAGTTTAGGCCCATTGCCTCACCAAGTCTGATCCCCGACGAATGCTTGAGACGTGTTTGACTGAACCCATTGAAGGAGGCTGCAACGTCAAGGCTTTAAGGTTGTAAACTTCTTTTCTCTATCATTAATACAAGACTGGTTTTTTGGTTCCAATTTTGTGTTCGATAATATGCAAAATGTTTGATTCTCCTTGACCAATCAAATAGTTGTGGATGAAAATATGTTTTTGTACGTTGTCACCGTTCACTTGATCCTTGTGCAAGTACATGGACATTATCACTGAAAGACTGTGACATGTGAATACAAATATCAACGGATCGCTATTGAAAACGACAACAAAAGCGTTGGACCAAGGTAGGCCATCTATCCAAACTCATTTCCATTTATAAGCTAGGAGTATGAAATTCCATCTTGTTCCCTTGTTACTAGACTCACTCCAGGGCTAGAGGGATCACCTTTGTCCGTGGAGGGGATTTACCTGCTCAACACTCGGCGGAGACCTTGTCTTTCCTTTCCAAATGTTGTGTAGCATATGTATATTTGGCAGCCCTCTCCTGCATATGATTAACTTCTCTATTCGCTATCTTCAGGAGTTTCACCACTTCATGTGCATTCTTATGAATTCCAATGAGAGGATCCATAACATGTTGTATAAGTATCATTTTTTCATATATTCGCGCCATGGTATCCTCCATTGGTCCCAATTATTCTTGCATGGCTAACTGCCATTTTTCAGTATTGAAGTTCTGTGATGACAACCGTTGGTTTTCCGTTGCAAGTTGTTCTACTTGTTGCTTCACTACAGCAAGTTCTCTTCTTAGCCTGACATTCTCATTTAATATGTATTCTGATTTATCCTACGTCGTTGTAGCTAATGCAACATTTGTCGCCATGAATTCCCTTGGATTTATTCTAGTGTTAGAGGTTATCACCTTCTCTGTAGCGACTAAGACTAGGTTCTTAGGATCATTGGGAAAGTATCTATGCCTTTTTTGCACAATATTATTATTTAGATGATCAAAAATTCGCTACAAACATATGTGACTCTATCTGCTAGTTGGGGTGTGATCCCCATTTCTATAAATGGAAGATGGCCTCTTATGAGTGGTTGATATTATGTAGTACTTGGCTCATCATCCATGGGTTGGATGGTTTATTCTTCCTCAAAATTTTCCTCTTCCATCTCTTGAGTCAATTACTCTTTTTCCAGCCTTTGCATTGCTTCCTCCTCCAAGAAATGCCTCTACTTCTCTTCTTCTATCCTTCTCCTCTATTCTTCTTCTGCCTATTGTTTCTCAAGAAACTCATCATGCTTATTGTTTTCCTCCTCTTCTTATTCTTCTTCCCCTTCTCTCCTCTCTGAATCTATTTGAATAGCTCTTGTGTTTAAAGGATCTACCTTCCATTTCCTACTGCCCTTGCCTAATGAATACATGATCCTTTTCCTGCGAGATATATTCTTTGCTTGAGATGTTATTTCCTCCTCCTCCCACTCATACATGTCCTGAGATGGAAGATCGTGGGGTGAATTGGTCTTCATAGTTAGAGGTGTCTTCATTTTGGAATTATACTAGTTCTTTATCTTTTCATCTTCAACTTTAGACATTGATGCATACCACGTATTATGACCGATCCTTTGACAGTGCCACCTAAAAATATTCCTGGGATCATATCCATGGAAGTCTTTGGTGGCGAAGTACAAGTGATACATATTTTTTTTTCGGTTGTTGCCGCCTTGTGAATATTTAATTCATACAATCTAATCCTTAATGGAAAGATAGGCAAAGGGGCTTTCTTCCTCCTGTGAATATTTCCCAACAATACTTTGTCTAGCTGATTTGCCACTTCCTACATGACCACCTTGTTTGTCACATATCATAATATAAGGGGTTGTTTTACATCTAAATAATTTGGTGTATGTACCCTTAGGAGTATCAAACCAGCCTACAATATATTGAAGTGACTCCTTTACTTGATTGGTCATGTACGGTGGATCGGTCTCGAATATCATACGAAATATGACAAGAAAGAAATGGTCGGCCAATTTGTCGTATGTGCCTCTGAAGCTTCCTTCTGATAACACCCTGTAGTGGAAATAAATGGGAACTTCTCTTCAGGAGTCCCGTTCCAATATAATTTTGGGAACACATATCATGCACATATTCCATCAAGGGGAAAGGAAAAGATGTAAAATTTTGGTGCTTGGTTTTCCAATAAAGATGCTTTGGCCTGCCCCACCTGACGTTGCAATTCACATGATAATATATTCACAGAATTAAAATCTTTACCATGTTTCACCATTATATTTAACATATATATTTAATTCTCTTGGAACACCTCAGTGTTCTTGTGACTAAACATCCGACAATACATAGCTACCGAATACTTATATACGTCCCTAAGAATATTTGTCGGATAAAATGTGGATGGGCGATGGCGAAACTTGGCAGGTTATCGACACCATGATTTGATAACATCGATTTTGTTGAGGGTGGCCCATCTCATGTATAATTTTTCATTTTCATATTCATTGGGCTTGAGAATCTTATAATATGTTTTCATATCCTCACCATAATAGGTGGTGAGCTCACTGCCACTCTTACTACGAAGCATAAGGTGAGATTCATTCATATGTGTGATGATCCATTCAATAGATTCTGCTCATGGCATAACCAGGAATATGCATGTGATCATGGGCATCCTAAACTTCTTAATGTTGATATATGCATGCACATCTTTTAAGTTCTCAGGAAACTTTTCCTACATGAATATGTTGTATATATTGCTCCATGTGACCTTTGTAGTCTTGTAAATAAAACATGATTATCTGTGTATATGAGAACATTAGGCCTTGTATCAACTCTTGCTTCTTAAAGTTATTTATAGGCTACTTTACGAGGTGACATGTCTCCAACAGATGATGACACAGTGGAAACACTTCTAGTGCGAGCACTTGTTTGTGGAATCACACTCATAACGACAAGATTAGCTTAAACAATTAACTATGAAGAAATTCCTGTAAATTACATTCAAAGAGGCATCACGGGTGATAAATCATGAAAAAAATATGAATGATGAAATAAAATAACTTGAATGCAAGCGAAAATACAAATGAAAACTAGGACAGCGCACTTTCAAAGTACGAAGGGACATGCATGGTCATTCGAGGCTTCTTAGTGTGCTAATACACTTAAGAAAGGAAGAAAAATCAACAGGGGTGCATTTTCACACCCTAAAGGATCAAATGGGTGGAAAAATAGGCCTTCAGGTCTTCCATGTGCACCCATGCACTCAAGGAGACAAGGAGGGCACATTTTCGCACTTCGAAGGGACGAAGGATGAGGTAAACAAAGCTTCAAGTATTCACAATGTGCCCATGCGCTCTGTCACATTCCAAAGGGTTGAAGGATTGATGCTTCATGCCTTTGTGATGTGCTCATGCACTCTAATGCAAAGAGGATGCACTATAACACTCTAAAGTGCCAAAGGGAAAGGCTTCATGCCTTCATGATGCGCTCATGCGCTCAAGAGAAAACATGATCACACAGGGCACAATTTTCGAGGTTGATGAAACTTCGAGCTCAAGAAGTGTGCTTTTCCTATGAGAAGCTCATAAACAAGTTTAAATAATATAATTTTATGATTAGATGAGGAGGATAATGATCTACAAGGATTTATAGTTTTTTTCACTTGCATGGTGGAAGATGAATGGTTTCAAAAATGCGAGGAGTGTCTTGCATGTGACAGTGGATTAACACTTGCAAGATGAATATTCAACAAAAAAACTGAAAAACAAGAGATTTACAACAAGAAAAGCAAGATTTGGCAATGAAATAATGAAAAATAGTGGAAATATTGGGCATGCAAACTTACTTGATGCACTGGTTGATGAAGAGATTCCTAATTTCCTAGTTGTGTGCTCAACTCAAATGAAATGATTATGTAAAGAATGATTATCTAAGTTTGTTTAAGGAAATTAACATGAAAAACTGATTCATGCATGAGTGCCACTTGTTGTCTCATGAACGGGTTACTTAAGAGGCATTAAGAGGGCTCCTATTTTCTAGGAGTTCACCCTCATGCAACAAGTTGGCTCATGCATGCAACCTGGAAAGGGAGCATGTCTTCGAAACAAAGAAGTGTGCCCAGGTAGGGCGCCCTTGTTCATCCTGAAGGAATGTGCTCAAGGAGAGTGCACTCTTTCAACTCGAAGGAATGCACTCAACTCAAGCGGATGCCTTTGTCAATTCAAAGTGTGCTTTTGTTTTTGTGACTTATTTTCTTACTTTTTGTTTACTTTTTCCACTTTTGTGTTCTTTTTTTAATGTGTGCATGGAAAGAAGGCAAGTTTCTAAGTCAAGAAATATTGTGAGTTTTCCTAACCATCAACTTACTAAATCGAACGCTTCTAATGGTTAAGTGACAACATTTTAGGAAACATTGACTTAGGAGGGTGCGACACTAGGAAAAAACAGACAAATAAAAAATAAAACCATATGATGGCGCAAGGGGGCTTGAAACGACAGTTAGTGTAGGCTCGAAAATAGACATAGGAAAAACTTTTGGATGGTCGTTGTCACAGCGACAACATAGGTCAAGAGCCCAAAAGGTTTTTTTTTATGAGGCAATAAAATTTCTAATAGGAAAAGGGAGATATGAGGATTCAGAAGAACATGGAAAGAACCATGACTCTAAAATACCTACCTTGGCCTACCATGTTACTATTGAAGCAAGCACTAACAATGAAGGAAAAACAAAGTAAAGAAGGAAACGACCCACTAGTTATCATCCTAACCAACCATCTTAAAGTGGTTGAAGATCCTCCTCTACACAAAAGTAAAAGGAAACAATTGTGATAAGAGGAGATAGTGATGGCCAACATTCGGTGATGGTGGTGGGGAGGAGCCACCACATAATATTTCTCTTGAGAGATTGTATGTAACCTCATCGTCTAAAAGAAAAAGTTTAAGTAAGAAAGGGTTGAAAAATGTTGAAGGGCCCATGGATATGGAAGTAGAGAACATTGTAGTCCAAGAATGGGTGATGACCAGAATGGTTGGAGATCAAAATCTTGTTGAAGGGTTAGTTGTTGAGGATCATACCTCATTTTAATGGAAATCCTTGATCATTTAGGAAACCAATTATGACAAGTCTAAGAAGAATATTCAATTCAAAAAGTTGCAAATAAAGACGAAAAATGTAGTGATTTAATTGAAAAGTGAAATCAATGTTTCAAGATTCGGTCCTTTCGGACTCCTGAAACTGCATCAGACCACGGGGGATGGTCTTGATCATTCTGTAACAAAGAAAGAAGATAAAAAATTTTAATTTAAGAGAATAATACAAGAACTTGAAGAAGCTCTTAGTTTGACATCCCTATTCATGACTCCATTATCCATTCAAGAACTAAAAGTGAAGACAACACTTGACACACCCCAAAGGATCAAGAATATGAATAATTGTTAACAAGAATCGAGTTATATTTCATTATGAATATTAATATGAAACTTGAAATCATAGAGGAGACTTGGAAATTTTCTCTACAATTGAGAATTCATTTCAAATAATTAAATCTTTTCTTGAGTATCTACAGAGGGACCTAGAATATGATCAACAATTTGTTGAAAATGATCTAAATACATTTGTGAATAAAATTAACTCTCTCAATGAGCTTCAAAGACATCAACAAGTTATACCCACCATAAAAATAATTAAACAAATCAAAGTAGGATGGTCTACCATGATTGAAATGCTTGAAGAGGCCCTTGTTGAATGTTCAAGCATTGATGACGATAAAACCAATATTTTCTTTAAAGCCATTAAATTTGTTAAAGAGTTTAAAAGCCATTGAATGATTAGGGACTCTATGATGATTCCTAATGATGTTTTAAAATAAGAATTGAACACTATAGAGTCTCACTGGGGGGTGACTTCAACAATATAGATGAATTTCTTGAAGCTCAAATCAAGAAATGGCTACTTACATTCATTAATGATAATAATGAACAAATTTCTAACATCACGCAACTTGAGTCAGATTCCAAAGAAATAGAATATGAAACATCTTCTTTAAGAGTGAAGCAAGATATAATTTCCCTCCTCATGAAATAATACATTAAAGAATGGCTCAATTAAATATTGAAAGAAGTCATAGATCCAGAATACCTACTTGAGTACTTAGGATAATGAACAAAAAGGATCTTGTTATATTTAACTTCTTCTACAATAGTTTCAAGGAGAGAGGATTCATTCCACCCGTAATCCTTTTGAAATTTTGTGAGTGTTTAATTCCTTTTGAAGAAATTTCCTACTCTCTTCTCAATCTTCGATTAATCCAACTTTATTAAAACATTGTGTTTTTTCTAAATCCAGTCCGTGAATGTGTCTCTTTTTCTTCCAGGTACCTTTATCATTACTATTGGTCCACAGGATCCCAATCCCAATACCTTACGGACGAATTCATTTTATTTGTACAATTAAGTAACAACATTTTGTTACTGTTCTTTAGGCATTTTATTTTATTCAAATACTTCAAGTCCATAAATTATTTTTTTACACTCACAAAGAGCTTATTTGTGGAAATCATTTCATTTGTGATTCTGAAACAAATTTCCAAATAAGAAGTAGAAGTCTTGTGAATGTTTTCTTATGCTATTATGCTTTCAAATGCATAATATCATTTTATAGTTCTTTAAGTGTATGTACCAATGCTTTCTATTTTTGTCTATTTGAATTTTCTTCAAATATGTTTTATCACATGTGTTTATGGGTTAGAATATGGAATGAATTTGTGAGAATATAATTTATTTGTTATTATTTTAATCTTTACTTTGAATAACACCTAGACCACTCACATGTGCATGTGTTGAATGCTTAATATTTACTATTCAATTTATATGTATGTCATAGTATGATCAGTAGAGTACCACCTCTATAAAAATGTAGAAAGAATCTCAAAACAGGCCATAGTAGTTTGACTTTTTTCCTTGATAGGAAAAGAGATTAGCAAGACCTTCTTGCCAATAATTCCATTACAACACTGAATATGTCACATTACCATTTATTTCTGTTACCTCCCTCTTGTGAAGTTACTTTAACTTCTTCTTCTTTTTTTGTAAGTTTTCCTAGTCATGAAAGAGGTAGTAGGGATTCCAACAATAAAAGTGTGAGATGAATACATGCACACAATGGAAATGGATGCCTAAAAATATAATACACAACATTGGTTGATATTTTATGTTATTCCCTTGTACGTAAAAAAATCCTTCTACATATTTTGTATCTTCAATTAAACCCCCAACCCACCAATTTATCCCACATGCAAACATAATCTCGGTGATGATACATCCCATGATTATGTCAATGCCAATGGAGTCTACACTGAATGTGGTGAGGCAGTGATTAATGTTTGATTTCCTTTATATCATCAACATGTTGGTACGTGTGTCACTCAAGTGGTCTCCCTCCTTTATGATATTCATAGTGGAGAATACACGATGGTTCTTGAAATTCCCCCTATTTTTTTTAATGATATCCCTTCACCCAAGTGCACCACCTTTTTTACTTGTTTATGTACCTCCGAGTTAAGGTTATGGAAGACTTATTAGAACTCTATGGTGTCAAATTCTTCTTCCTTACTGATTACCCAATCATAAAGTCTAGAACAAAAAATATTAGATATGAATATTTGATAATGATGGAATCTTGTCATAATCCTATATTCACCATTCATCATTACTATGTGCACTCATTTGTTCATCAAAATAATGATAACTTGTGCTTCCACTGTAGCTTCCAACTCATTATTCATGGAAACACCAAGTCTCCAAGCATATTCAATCTATTTTCTTCATTTATAATTATAGATGATATCGCCCATCTATACCTACCAACCCTACAAAATAATAAATATGAACAAAATAATTATGGTCTTGAAAAGTTCATATATAATAATTATGGTCTTGAAAATGTGACCTTTGGTTTTCCACATCCATTTTTCATGGCATTCCACATTATTGTTTCTTCCCCTTAACATTTTTAATTTTGGGTACAAGTGCTTTATCATAATGACAAAAGGAATTCACCTCTTGTCCCAAGAATTTGACACGTGAGTAGCTAAAAATGTCTTCTAAAATATTAGAATCACCATGTATACAACCATTTCTTAATGAAGACTGCATTTCTTTTTCTTCCCATAAAACCTTCCATTGAAACTCTTAGACACTTCCCACATTTTGAAAATGGTATCTATTGTAAATCTATTAGTATTGATTACAATGCTTAATCTAGTAGGGACATTAAGAGAGGCACACAACACAAGAAAATAGCATGAGGGATCAATCATATGACCTCTTGCATAAATCTTCAAAAACTCAACCACTCCAACTAGCCCAACAAATTAATAAAGCTTGAACTTCACTACAATTGTGCGCATTTTCATCTATCTATTTATTTTTGCAATGTTCTATGCTTCTTTCCTGGAAAATCTCTATAAGATTTTATATCCACCTAATTCCCTCCATGATTGGCCTTGCAGTATTATTCTCTCACTATGTTTCATGTCCCAACAAGTACATTAGAGTACAATAACCTTTGTCTCCAAATGCATGAACCATTCAATGGCCTTTGTTGTCAATGTAAACATCATATGGAAAAATGGAACAAAGTAGAAGCAAGAGATCCTATTAAAATATTATTGTAGGAGGTCGTTTCGAAGTGGAAGAATAATAATGGATCAACTCTTCCATGATCTGTGACAAGTTCACACCACCATGAATGCATATTTTACACAAGACTTCATCAATGCTTCAAAGAATATACATCTTTTAAAGCACAAATTAATCTAGACATGCCTATGTTTGAAAGAAAGATAGATTTTCCCCGATCGAGGTGTGACGAAGAAGATCAACCCTCCCATCAGTATTAATGGTGGTGGCCTTGGGAGTGAAGCCCACCACCCTCCACGTGAGTGGAAAGGGTGGCAGGGGGTACCGTCGCATGCATCATAAGGTTAGGTGGCGGGAAGGAGGCCTGCGCATGGGGCTTAAAACAGGGTGGAGGAAGGTGTGGGGGTCTTGTTATGAAGGTAGACTCTAGTGCAGGTGTAACTGCAGGATAAAAAACCTCCATTTCTTCTCCACCTAGGCGAATTGGGTATGTGCTTGGTTTCCTCTCCCCTTTTCATGCCATGTTTATTTTTTATCAGTTGGGACGATATCTGTGCGAGCTTAAGGGGATGAAGTTTGACTAGTATAATCCTCTGCTAGGTAGGGGAGAATGGAACAAATCCGACTCTGGTTGGGGGAAGGTTGGGTTTTTGTTGGGTCCTTGCATCTAGGTCGGAGTAGGAATTGGCCATGGCCTCATCATGCGCCCGAGTGTGAGTCTTTCGAGTAAGGGATACCAGTATGAGGGAATAGTGGGGTCAGGAAACCTTGCTAGGTTATAGAATTAAGGACCAATCCTGGGTTACTACCACCTTGAGCTACTTGGGTTCTGAGCGCACGGGGAATGGGAGAGGTATCTCCACTCAGGCCCGAGCAATGAGCATTAACACATCCTCTATCAAATGCGAGGGTGGGAGGTATGCCAGGGGAGAGGACACCAGAAGGGCGGTCAGGAGATTGAAGGAAGGAGAGAGCTCTTTGGGGTATGGAGATAATTTTTGGGGTGTGCACAATCATCTGGGATAGGGGGTGGCAGAAATTAAGCAGGGTATGAGGGCACTGGGTCCGCAATGGGACGGGAAGGGGAGAAGTTTTGGGAAGAGGCCCCTGGGTCACCTTTTTTCTGTTAACTATGATGCATGGACCTTTGATTGTTTACATTACATGGAATTATGTCTATGTTTGATTGTCTGGACATGACACCTACCCGGAAACCTTGTCAAAGATTATGGGATGGCTCGCTCCAAGATTCCTGCAGCCCAAGGCCACTCAAAGAGCCCAGCAGCTCATGGTTGTGGCCAGAAAGATAAAGTGAAGGTTATTGAAGCTCAACCTAGCTTACCCCTAAGTAAGCCGAGAGGACAAAGGCCTGCAATAGATGTGATCCAAGAGGTAGAGAAATCATACCACGAAAACATAGCAGAGGAAATTTAGAAGCTCATTGAAAAATGGGAAGTTGATATAAATAGACATGCAGAGACAAAGATGGATACAGAGGAATGGAAATATTTAATACCATACCCAAGACAAACAAGAGGAAGACTAGCACAATTCAAGCAGACAGAGTATCTCTATTGGTCTATGAAGAGCATCCTTGGAAAAGCCTTGGAGCAGATCTCTATGAGCCTGGTGACATTAGCCCAAGACTTCCCAGACTATGAGAGTGTGTTCGATAAGATCAAATTCCAACTGAGGAAATAGGATGCGTGCCTCGAGCGCATTGAGTACCACCTCCCGTGTATTGCCAAGCCTTTTGAGAAGGCTGGCACATCGGTTCAGGACCCAGCACCAGTGGATTCTTCCTTGGTTCCCAATGAGGCTGAGTAGTTATTAGATGAGTTAATATGCCTTTTTTCTTAGTATCTATATGTGGCCAGCATTTAAATTTCCAGTGTTCAGTAAATTTGTTAGTCAATCTAAATTTTCAAACCAACTAGAAGGTTAATTCTATATTAACAATCTCTATGATTAGTAAGGAAAATGAAACTTTTACCCTTTTGAAAGCACTTACCCATGTCAGGTATAGCATCATTAGGATGGGCACTATTAGCAAGCTATCCTAGAAGAAGAGGGTTGCCACATGTTTGAAGACAAGGGTTCAACTTGGAGGGGAGAAACTTGAAAGGAATATTTTCTTATAGGGAATTATGAGGACCATAAGTGGTTACAACACTAAGAGATCTTAAATCAATTTATTAAATGTTACACCAATGCCTTCCATGTTGTGTATAAAAAACTAGGTATTGGGGAAATCAAGAGGCACAAAGTCCTAAAATATCACAACTATGTACACAATTATATACACGCTCATATGGAGTTCTCAAACATCTCATCACTTAGAATGGATTATGAGTGCATAGTGAAGACCAAATAAAATTTCAGAAAAAAGGACACAAGATGCAACCAAAGGAGAGGATATGGGAAAATAATGCCACACATCCCAATCATTAGAGAAACCAAAAGGAAATATTCAAATTGAGAGACATCCATAGGAGTTAGTGGCACTGAAAGGAGTGTCATGCATGACAAGCCTTAATAGTGAAGATGCAAATCTCAAATCTCAAATCTCTATAAGAGCCCGCACCAGAACATGAAACAATGTCAACACAACCAAAGACCAATGAGATTATAAATGAAAATCCATATATTATCATTACCACTACACAACTACAACCAAAGTATCCAAAGAAGGAGCATCTTTTCTCCTCACAGATGTAGGTGAAGGGGACAACTCTTAAATTCATTATGGATAGTGGCAATGAGAAATTAATATATAAAAAATGCGTTCAAAGGTTAAACCTCCCAATGTGACCTCACCCTTACCCCTAAAAAATCAGTGCATTGAATTAGAGTCTGAACGCATGCATTAGTACACGGTCTCCTATGATATTATATTAGGCCCTTTAATGCACTATGTTCCCCCCACTAAAGGTCTGTGATGTTTTTTCTTAGCCATATAGACATGTGAAATTGAAATGTTTATCAATTGGGACACCCAATGGGAATCATCTTACGAGATCAAAATTATGATATGCCAAACATGACCTTGCTACCACAATCTCTTTGACTAGCATCACAAGGAAAAAAAATTGATTGCTCCAACTAGGAAATTTGTACTTCATATAATCAAGGAACAAGGAAAACTAGGTCCAAACTCAATAGACGGTCAACATAATGGGGTCTATTTATTTCATTACAAAATATACAAGCATTCACAACACTGATTTGGACCATTGAAGACAATTAGGGACCATTTAGGTAAGTCTAGACAATGTTGAACAATTTCGTATAATTTTGGGTCTTAAACTTCCAAATCCTTCTTGTTATTATTTAATCTCATAAGTGGCCCATTGTACCTTCCATCATGATCTTTTCAAAATATTTCTAATGAACTTTGGAGCACCCAATTTTGAGTTCATATGCAATTTTTTTGTGCTAGCAAGCTAACCATTAGTTTTACACCTCAACTCCCCTAACATTTAACCTTTCACCTCATTTCATTCTCTTCAAATTTTCAAATTTGCAATTACATTGACAACAAGGGTTTTCTCTTTCCACGAGGACTAGAAACATGTGAGTAGCTAAGCATATACACGACCATTTATTAATATAGATTTTGAGTTCCCACCGAATTCCATGCATAATCAATATCAAAGAGCCTGCATAACACAACATGAGAAAAATGGTAGCATGTATGTACTTGCATGACCACGAATATACATTCTAACGATGGAATTAAGCAATATCAATAGAAGTATGATAGTAGGTTCTAGCCATGGTAGTATGCAAGTGCAGTTGTAGCACCCAATGTGGTAACATAAAATTTATGTGACCATAAAATGTATATTGATAGAAACAACTATGAAATATTGTAACCTAAAGGAAAATAGTGTCCCTAGACAAAATATAACTAAAAATCATTAAATGCAACCAAATAACAACATTAATAAACACAGCGATATAAACCACATTAAATATGAATGTGGACCACTAAAAGCCACTTATTCCACCCATGGATACAACATGTGCTTGAAAGAATAATCGACCTAGATCCATTTTAACCCTAGATCTATCAAGTGTTGACGAAGATCAAATTTCTCAAGGTACAAACCTCTTTTAGTGTGCAAAACTTGAGAAAAGATTTGCACCTCAAGATACTTTATCCCTCTTAGTCCATGAAAGATCCAAGTTTAAGATGGATCCCGACTAATTTTAGTTATGGGCAATCATACAAAATTTGTATATGATTAACATTATGTATATGTTGAATATTATTCTGATAATTTGCAATTCACTCATTTTCCTCACTTGGTTGAAAGTATAGAGAGTATTATCGAGAAGGATTAATGTCAATAACTATTTTTTGGTTTTTAGTTTTTTAAGTATAGCTGCACAATTTGTAAATGATTAAAAATATGTCTATATATATGTTTGAGATGTATGTCATGAAGGGTTTCCCTGGTGGTTGAGAAGAAGAAATAGAATCCTCCTCACCTAAATTCAATCCTTGCAAGTGACATGATGGATGTTAACAAAATTGACAGTAAACATATATTCCTCATCTAAAATATATAATATTGTACTTATAAAAAATTTATATATATATATTCTCAATTGAAGATAAAAACCTCCCACCATAATACACCTCACAAAACACCCTAAAAATATATATTATTAACTGGAATACTCATACTGTATTTTTTTATTTCTATACTACTACCCTAATCTTTTTATGACATTGTATTTGTGTTTTTCCACACTAATTATTTTCGCCCTTTGTGCTTTCCAGGTTAAACAAGGGATTCTTATCTTGGTTCTGGCTCATTTTCCGGCTTTGGCTTGTGGCCATATTTATTCTACGAAAGCTTTATTGGCCTCATTGCCACTATGCAAAATGACGTTGGTTATGCGCTCGTGCTTTTTATGAGTAATTTCAAATTTTATTACTTGGGTTATCTCTTGTTATTTCCTTTACAAATTTATTTTACCAGAAGTTTAACCATAACAATATTTGATGTAGGGTTTCATAGTCCTTCCTGGACATTTTTATAACTAGCTCTGACTTTCATCTCTGGCAGAACTTGTTTTCAGATGTCTTCGAAAATGCCTTCTCCTTGCTCAGGTGATTTTTACTTAAATTCCTAAATACTTCTTTCTGGGTTACGTTCTTTATATTCCCGGTTATTTTTCCGGTAATGCCATGAATAAAGTTTATAAAATAATAAACTATGGTATATATTTATTTTTAAATTCATAAGTCCTAATATACTTGAGAATGGCCTTACAATTCCTAGGTTTGGAGTATATTTTATATAGAACTCTATAGTATTTTATTTAGGGTTGGAACCCTACAAGGATATTTACATTCATTTTTTTGTACCTTGGTTGTTTATCTCATGTTTAAGGTCTTAAATTTATGATAATTGCAATTTTCTTATTTTGTAATTATATATATATATATATATATATATATATATATATATATATATATATATATATATATATATTAATGGTTAATTTGCAAGGTTAAATTGTAGTATCTTGCAATGCTTACTATTTTCTTTGCCTTATACAAATTCGACATAAGGTATATCCACTATACTCTAATTAAGAATTTTTAATCTTTGAAAACTTGCAATTAACATATAAACCTTCAAGGGATTTTGAAACTTTTTCCTTTGAAAGTTACATTTTGGAACTCTTCCCCTAGATACTTTAGTTACTTCTCTGCTTGTGTGTGACTCTATGTTCGAGGACAATATGCCAAGGTTCTTGTCTTTTATATTCAGTTTTTAGAATGTTTTTCTTAATATTACTTCATATTAGGAAGTTTATGTTTATGTTTTGTAGGACAATTGTTAAAATTGGATAACTAGGTCCAAACTCCGGGTTGTGCTGCTCAAATGACGATCCCAATATTTTTATTGGATTCCTCTTTCGGAGAGGTGTAAGATTGATCTAAAGATCATCTTGATCGGATGAGTAGAACATATACTTTGAATTTATTCCACTTATGTGCTAGGTCGGCCTAGAATAAAATATTGACTTAAATGTCTTAAAGGACGTGTCACACACCCCCAAATATTCTTATGTATTGGAGAGACTTAGAGTTCATTTGAGACACATTGGTGTGGAGGAATTCTCTCTCTCTTGATGGCGTTGGAGCTGCATATCCTTTGTTTGGGTTGTTCTGGGGTTATATGTGACACGCTTGGCTGAATGACCTATTGGAGACTTTGCTGGTAGAAGCATCCTGCTGATCGTCGTAACGCCACCATTTCTTATCTCTGTTTTGGCTTGTTTTCTATTGATCTATTAGTATGTTCTATCTTCTTCAGTATTGTGCCCTAATCTAAAATGGCATAGAACATCAGCAAAAATTAACATGGTATCAGAGCGAGGAGAAGACAAAGCCCATGATAGTTGAGATCTAGCCTGTAGGGCAGCAAGAGATAAGGTTTGTTTCATAGGTAGAATCCCAAGACAAGGAGGAAAGAACCCGATTTCGATAGGATCTTTTCAGGGTTCATGAAATGGCCGTGACAATGACGATTGTTTCATTAGCATTACCGCAAGCAGCTGCATTCGCAAATGTCGCAGAGAAAAAGAGGACTAAAACTACTAGAGAGGTTGAGATAATGACGCCCGAGGAGCGTGCAACGTGGACTCAGGGGCTCCCATTTATTCAAAGAACGGATTCCTTATACATATGTTTTGAAATTGAAGTCTGAAGATAGGCTGAAGTATATTATCAAGCATCCCAAGGCTCTGCCCAAGGCCAGGCCGGATGTAATTTTTCTGGTCTTGGATAATGACAGGGTAGTCAGAACTATGCTGCCGGTGGCTGAGAGAGATAAGAAGTTCTGGGATGCATGGGATAAACTGGGACTTGACTCATTTATCATGGATACTTACTCACTGCCATTGCCGAAACCCTAACCCCAATGTTCAGTACATGAATATCTTGGGCAATTTGCCTCTGTTTTGAAAGGTAAGGATAAAAAGGGCAAGAGGAAGACACAGAATTCACAATTGCAGGAGATTCGAAGGGCTAAAATGGAATTCGAGAGGCAACGAAAGGCGATGGAGAATGAGTTAAAGCGCCAGAAGAATATGAAAGAAAGGGTATTATATTTTTTTTTAAAGCATCCCATTAATTTCGTGAATGACATCCATAATGTATGTCAGGAAGCTGAACGTCTGAGACTGACCGCATCAAATGAACACCTGGAACAGCTCAATCGAGGAGCCGAGTCGAAAAATGAGATCAACCGATGGCCTTTAGCTCCCGTAACAAACAGATGGGAACTCAAAACAGTCGTTGCGGAGGGTCAGTTGTTACACGACGTCCAAATAGGGACGGAAGCCAAGATGTATCGGTTGTCTGGAGTCAATCGCATCAAAAGGACGACAAAGGGCCTACATGTCGTCACATTGATGCTCGAGAGGCGAAGTTGAAATTTTGGAACTCTGTCGGCTGAGAGATAGCTGGGCGAGAGAGCCCCAAACCATCAAACGATGGAGCCTGCGGATTTTTTTTTAGCTTGTGCGAATAGCTTCAAATTTTACAACAAAATTTATTTTCGGTCACCAGAGCCACTAAATTCCGGTTCACCGCCATCTTTAATGGGTTTCAGAACCCTTTCAACAAAGAACTCTGAAGAAGGTCCACTGTATATTTAATTATTTTTCTACAGTGATTAATTTCGAATTATTTCTTACTTTCGCGAGTTCGATTCCTCGTAAAAAAAAATTTGGTAAGCTTCTAGCAATGTCAGAGAAATAAATGCAAACATTTGAAGATATATTCATCTGCTTTACATTGGAAAAATCGTCTCCATACTTAATGGCTATCCCTGCCCAAGCAAGGGCAGCATGCATCCAACACGGATATTGAGAAAAGACATATCCAATTCTTTTTGGAGGTCGAATTCTAAAGGTGACAAGAGTAATGTGGAAGCTGTGATAGCTTTCCTGAAAGATTGGAGCATTATGTTCAAGAGATAGGTCGTGCAGGTCGAAATGGTAGGTTGAATTATTGTTGTATTTTTTTGATGAAATAACCTATTTCAAAATTCGGAGTCTTCCATACAGTGATGGTGCAGATGAGTATGCAGTGAACAAGTTTTGTGTGGGTTATTTATATCCTACGAGGATATACCTGCACATATTTACTCCTTAAAATTGCATTTGCATCCAGGAGATTTGATCTTATAAGAGATCCTAGCTTTTCAAAATTCCTGGGGAATCCATATTCATTTCCATGCAGCTTAATTGAATGAATAACTTTGATTCGTTAATATTGTGGGATGAGGCATATTCTGTCAGCAAATTTCTTAGTGATAATAATAGTTCATGAAAAGAACAGTCACATAAAGGGTCTGCTATCTAAGATTGAAGTGCTACCGGTTTTTTATTGGATTGCTGAACTTGGATAATAAAAAGCTCAGATCTGTGACATACTTCAGCTCAATTTGTGACTTATGACTGTGCTAGATCAGAAAGTAATGTGTGTACTAGCATGAAGAAGGGTAAATTCAGTGTATGGAACATATGTACGATTGGTTTCTAGATCTGTGCAATTTAGGAGACAAATTGTTGAACTGAGATCTGAAAAGAATGACAAATGGATAGATCTGGAAAATAAGAAGCAGTGCAGGGTCATGAGAGGAGGAATCATGATATATTATCTCTGTTTGACAATGACATATGGCACAATATGTATGATCATGAAATTTGAAAATCTTCAATACTATATGGCAGTATGACCATGATGAAGAAGATAGTGATGGGTACTATAAAATTATGGCAACATCAAAATCAGCGATATGACAGCGATGACGGTTCTATAGCTGCAATCTGGAGGAGCTAAATCTGTCATTCTATGTCATTGTCATCATGACAGTGACATAGATAGTCACCCATGATTACGAAATTTATAATAACAGTAAGCTATATCAGTCTTACATTGGAGCATTATGAGAAACTTGGAAGTGTGATCTGAGAAGTTTTTACAGCCTTCACTCACGTTGTTGGAGTCTTGAACCATGATCAGCAAACCCTATTTGGATGGCTTTGACTGTGGGAGAATAAGACCCCTTTTGAAGTTGGTGTCTGGGTTGCCTTCATAAAATAGATGCCTTCTCTCGAGAGAGAAGCAGACATTAAGAGGGAGATACATTTGTTTATGCTCCTGAGCTAATATCATGGTTGGACAAAGGAAGATCCTCATGGCTCAAAGTCATATGGCTTCAAAGGGGGAAATTCTGGAAGAAAACCAAGAAGCCATATAAATACCAGGGGTATCTAGCTGCCATGTGTACAATATGAGCCTGGATCATTTGCAGAAATTGGAAAGCATCAAGGTCTACAAGGATGCGAGGGTGATGTCTAGGATATGGTTCTTAGACCACCGATCAAAGTTGGTGTCACCTCGATATAAGATCAAGCATGGATCTTATGGGAAAATGTGTTGCATGGTGCAAGACCATTTTTTTTTTTGTGGCATGGTGCGATAAAGGAATAGGTGTATGTGGAGAAACCTTTCGGATTCAAAGTCCAGGATCGGGACACCCATGTTTGCTGGTTGAAGAAAGCCCTCTATGGGTTGAAGCAAGCACCCAGAGCTTGGTACGAGAGGATAGATAGCTACCTGATGAAGCTGGGCTTCACTCGTAGTAATGTTGATCCGAACCTTTACTTCAAGGTTGATGAAGCCTCGCATACGGTGATGTGTTTGGATGACCTCTTCCCAGATGTGACCACTCTCATTCATCAATGCAAGAGAGGGAGGAGCTCGTTCTTCCGAATCAGAAAGGAGGACCTAGGAGGATGATCACACTACTTAGACCTGGAAGTGCGCGAGACACAGCAGATTTTCCTTTCTTAAAATACAATGTAAGAAGCTTAAATTTGTGATGAATTTGTAAGTATGTGCCGATACCGTTGGAACTCAACTTTAAGAGGTTGGGTGGAAGTCCTGAGCCCGTCTACTAAGTAAGTGACTCATAGGGACCTTTGATGTTCTTGGTAGACACATGTCCCATCATGTATGTTTTCTAACGATGTTTTTTTGAGCCAACACATGAGTTGATCTGTATTCTTGGTTGTGATATAAAAAAACTCTTGAGATATCTACGAGGCACGATAAACCATGGTGAATACTATTTGGGGGAGTATGACACTCCATGGATATACTGATGTTGATTGGGCTGGCAGTGTGGTGGATCGCAAGAGCACATCTGGATGCTACTTCACATGTAGATCTGCTTCGGGAAGGAATCTAAAGTCGGTAGCCTTGAGCACTGCTGAGGCTGAATACATTGTAACATGTATGGCCTGTTGTGAAGTCACTTGGTTGCGAAAGCTCTTCTATGAGTTGTTCGAGCATGTGCTAGATGCCACTGTTATCCTTTGTGATAACCAGAGGGGGATTCATTTGTCATAGAATCCCAGGTTCCATGATTGATCCAAGCATGTTGATGGCTGGTACCACTTTATCTGGGATATGGTACAGCGAGGCGCCGTAAGGCTCGATCATATAGGAACTGATGAGCAGGTCGCGGATATTCTCACAATGCCCTTGGGGAAGGTCATGTTACTAACCTTCTGTGAGAATCTTGGAATCATGGAACGACCCTATTCTGAGGGTCTTGTTGGACGATGAGATATGGGAGCTCAAAAGGGGGTTTTGGGGATAGCTTAGGTGCTATAAGCAACCACAGGGCTAGGCTTGCCAAACCTAGGTGGTGTGCTTCTACCCCACCGTGAAGATATTGAGATGGTTTAACTCTCTCTGATCTGTGCCCCGTATGCATCCTACCCATGGAATTTCGGACTCATGGGAAGTACCTCTCATTTGGCCAATGAGGTGGGAAAAGTGAATAGAGACCATAGCAAGACCGATGGATGCATTGGAGATTTCCGTACTCTCTATGTCTAGGATGACACGTGTCCAACTACTTGATCTGGGATCAAGTTTAGCGAGGTTTCGGACCTCCAACTGACTTCGGGTCAGTGAAACTAACTTTGGGTTAGTATATGACTCTCTTGAGTCCTAGTGAGGTTTCGGACCTCCAACTGACTTTTGGTCAGGTAAACCAACTTCGGGTTGGTATGAGACTCTTTCTGAGTCCTATAGAGGTTTCGGACCTCTGGGTTGACTCTGTCAGTCGGGTATGATGTCTTTGTGACTGACCCACTTCTGTTTTGAAATAAAGAGGCCAGCAAAGCAAGTTACGGCGGGATGACGCACGATGTTTGGATTGCACTAGTGGACGGAGTTCTCCCTAGTTGAGAGGGAGTGTTAAAATTGGACAACTAGGTCCAAACTCCGGGTTGTGCTGCTCAGATGACGATCCCAATATTTTATTGGATTCCTCTTTCGGAGAGGTGTAAGATTGATCTAAAGATCATCTCGATCGGATGAGCAGAACATCCTGTATGCTAGTTGGCCTAGAATAAAATAATGACTTAAATGTCTTAGGACGTGTCCCACACAAAAGATTCCTATGTTGGAGGAACCTGAGGATTCATTGAGACACATTGGTGTGGAGAATTCTCTCTCTCACTTGATGGTTGAGGCTGCATATCTTTGTTTGGGTTGTTTTGGGGTTATGTGCATGGTAGTAATACTATTGGAGACTTTATTTGGTAGAAGCATCTGATCATATAGCATACCATTTTTATCTACATTTTTTGTGACATTTTTCTATCGATCTATTAGTATGTTCTATCTTCTTCAGTATTGTGCCCTAATTTGAAATGGCATAGAACATCAGCAAAAATTAACAACAATATGTCAAGGTTCTTGTCTTTTATATTCAGTTCTTAGAATGTTTTTCTTAATATTACTTCATATTAGGAAGTTTATGTTTATATTTTGTAGGTTTATGTCTAGCATGTAAGGGTAATTTTGACCTAAACAATGAATAATTGTAATTTATTTACTGGTAATATGGTCATTTATGACTATCACTGCATTCTTAGCAGTGTATTCATTATTAATTAATGTGTTATATATTGGTATTTTTAATTTAATGTTTATATGTTTTTTCACGATGAAAAAAATTATGGCTTATATACTGTGCCATTCAAAAGTCTTGTAATATGATCTGTCATACAGCATGGATCTATGATCTTAGATAGAGGTGGTTCAGAGTTCCACCCAAGAAAAACATTACATTCCAAAAAAAAACAGAATCCCAGCCTTCAGCAAAACGATAAGACCGGCAAATTTAGCAATAGTCCTTGACCACACCCCCAAATTTTCAAGTATTTTTTACCTTCTGTACATTTTTTGTTGTTTTTGGTAAATTAGACTAATTCTATTGTAAATCATATGGTACAAGATGGATTACAAACAAGAGAGGCTAGATAGGAGGAAACTAGAAATGAAGAACAATGTCCCATTAAGTAGCCAAGAGAGAAGCAAGAGAGTCAAGAAGATAAGCAAGGGAGCCAAAAAGACAAACACAGGAATCTACCCAAAGTGGGTTGAATCCTCAGTACGACATTGCTTTCCTTTTTTTTTTGAAACTCTAACACAGCCATCCTGGGGCTGTTGGGCTAATACTACTTGGAGCCTATTGGTGACTGAAGGAATGGTCTCCTTATCTGAATCTGAGGAGGAGGTTTCATGAGACCGTTTCTGATCACTCGAGGGACCGTTGGGTTCTCCAGGGTCTGCCAAGGTCATGTCCTTCTCCTACTTTGCAACTGCCTCATCTACTTCAATCTCTTCCTCATCTGAGCTGAAGGAGTCGATGTCATCCATGGGAGGCAGTACACATGGTTTCCAACTTTTGGAGTTTGATTTGCGGATGCTCCTCTTCTTTTGGGCAAGGAACGAGGAGCAGGAGTTTTGAAGGTGTCATCTTTGATGGCAGTGACGACATCGGAAGGCGGTGTTCTCATAGTCCAGGGTCTGTGTCCAATGTAAATCTCTCACTTTGAGATTGATTTGATTTGGCAAGCCTTTGTTGATGTCTATTTCAGCGCATATTCTGCTATAAGTGTATATGCTTGATTCCCCCCTGGAAGAATTTGTTGCCAGAAAGCATCCTAGGGTGTTTCCGATACCTTGAAAGACAGAAAAGTGCCATAGAGGGACCTGTAAATTTGGAATACTGACACAAATAGGAAGCTTGGTAATGACGGTCATAGAGGGGTCGAAGTCTGGGAACCATGGTGTGAGGAATAGCCCAGTTTTTCCCCATAACCAAGGTCCTCCTAATAATGCTTTTTTATAATCCTCATCAAAAGCGAAAAATACTATGAAGAAACCCTTTGAGCAAAAGAAAATCATGTTGTTGTTGGTCCAAGTGAAGTGAACCAATTGATACAGATCTGTTGAGCATGGCCATAATCTGTTGAATCGAAAAATAAAAGTATTTTCTACATATAATTGAAACTGGTCATCCAGTAATGGATGGGATATTTCAACTGTTGGTATGTCCTCCATTTTATCCACTAAAAAAGGCTTGGGAGCCTCAGGTGGTTGGGCTACTTTCTTGGGATGTTGTGCATGGACAACATCTTTGTAAGAGAAAGCTTGAGTAGAGGATGGCTGCCCGGAAGCCCCTCCTCGCTAAGGATAAAAACAGAGTAGCGTTTTTTTTTAATATTATAGAAAGAAAGCATAAGAGTGTTCCGAGTTGTTTACCTCCATAGAGGAATCGCTGCAGGGCACAAGGGATCCTCAACTTGAGTTCGAGGGCATGCGTTAGACTCTACCCCAGATCCGCGAATTGAACCCAACAACGTAGAGTTTTTCCATTGAGAAGTGAGATATAAATCTGGAAGGAGGGGGTCAATTCTACATTTTCAAAAGATGTGCGTTGGATCGAGGGTCCAATGTGGAGTAAGGGTAGGCCAGAGATGACAATATTTTCCTTGCTGTTAGCCTTCAAAGGAGAATTGTTCCGTGTTGCGCTGCTGTTGTTGGATTCTTTCACTCTGGAGCACAACAAACCAAGGAGTGCGTCAGTTTTCATTCTGGCAATGCTACCACCCAATCCTTCTATCAGGCTTCCCTAGCATCTGTGAGCAATCGCGCGCCTCTGCCCAAACTGCAGCTAAAACCGCTTTGCAGGATTTTGGTATGGTCGGGTTATGAAGAGGTGGGTGGAGCCATACCACCTTATATATCTCGTCACTGCTAGTGGAGGAGGACTCATGCATGGACAGGGGAGCGCATAGGCTTTGGTCTCGAGGCATTTCTGAGGCGAGACGGCAGTTCTGAGGCGCTGCAAAGCAGTTCTGAGGTGAGACGGCAACGAGGAGGTGTGCGCAGCTACAGATCCGAGCTGCCAGCTTCCTGAGGCGAGAGGGCTCTTCTGTAATGGGAACATTGCATCCGAAGGACTGTTGTGATTCGAGAGCTCGCCTCAAGAATTCGGTCGTTGTGGATTTGTCGCTGCAAGAATGTCTGTGCAACAAAACTAGCACCATGGTGCTCTCAGACCCCGCCCTACGACTAGCAAGTGTTATCAGCTGCATCCTACACATATTCGGTTGCAGCAAACAGAATAGTGGATGGCTATCTGTTGCAGGCGGCGGCGGCTGGGGCAAACCCTAGTTGCGTAGAGCTCTCTTTCCGGACAATCGAAAAAGACTTTGATTGGGATGTTGTTGTCAGGCAGAGACCCATTCAACCTTCTGTACATTACTTGTATAATACAGTCTCATAACAGTGGCGGAGACATGGGGGAAAAAGCCCGGGAAATACAAGCACCTTCCCTTTTACTTCATATGGGAGGTATGGCTTGCCCGGAATAGACATATTTTCCAAGATGCCCCCTTTAACATTGCAAATACCTTCTGTGCTATCGAAAAATGGATTGATGATCAGCCTCCGTCTCGGGATATGGTAGTGGATGGATCTATTTGTATGAGACCTCATGATATCTCTATTCCTGCTTTCTTTTTTGATGGGGCCTGTGCTGATGGGGTTATTGGCTGTGGTGCTTGGGTTAAGTTATCCCAACGGGAGTGTATCCACTATTATTGGAATGGTGGTACAGGTACTAACAATTTGGCTGAGATTATGGCTATCTGGGGCGCTCTTCTTGCGGCATGCCATTTAAATCTCCCTCACATAACCTTTTATGGTGACTCCAAACTGATTGTTGATGGTTTGATGGGTAAAATTTCTCTGTCTATTGCAGGCATCCAGGGCTGGCTAAAAAGAGCTACAAGATTATGGCACAGGTTGAACCGCCCCCCCATTCATCACATATTCAGAGAAAATAATAGCAGGGCAGATGGTTTATCCAAAAAAGGCGTTCGGGCAGATTTTGGCAGTATCTACATGCTCCATTTCCGAAATGGTTCTGTAATATGGCAGAACACCATCCCTTTTCCATGATTCTTTATTTCAACATGGAGATGGATTTTTGTTTTTTTTTTATTTTCAGATAATGATTTTGTTCCAGGTTTTACACCAGTACCAGTCTAGGACGGTAGACGATCTTTACATATATGCATTCTTTTTTTCCTATATCATATCATGTCTCCATCTTTTACTGCCTACTCTACTATGCGTTTTCTGTGGCATCACAGGCGAGACTAATCCTATATCGTTGAGCTGAAAAGGAATTTTTTGCAAGAGAGCCTGTCATTTTACTCATATGGATCGTTGTCCAATCAACAGCAAGCCTGGAATGGATTTTACAAGCGAGCGTGGAATATTAACAAGTGAGCCTGCAATTCCTTTTCAGAAGGGTCGTTTTTTCAATGCCATGGAACGATGAAATTTCCCCAGGGGTCTAACAAGCAACTCTGATTAATTGACTGTATGGGGTATTTTGTATGTCTTTAATTAGCATTCTATTGTCTACTTCAGGTCTACATCACAGGTATATTCAAGCGAGCCTGAAATAGTGTTGAGTGGCCTATCCACTTCTGATATTTTGAGCCTCTTCGAATTGATCTTTTCATTTATATAAAAATGATTTGTTTAAAGATGGCACATATCGATGCCTTTCCTCGTTTCTCTGAGGATCAATATTATGTCAATGTACTATTATTATCAATATAATACAGATGTTTTTTTTCTTCTAAAAAAAAAAAAAAAAAAACACAAATTTTTTTTTAGCCAACTCAGAAATAATCTCAGTTTCATACTTTGTAACTATGGTATAGTTCAAATGCAATCTAGACTAGCCTATTTTATTACCAACATTTGCTTATTTTTTATTATCATACTTACATTTTGAAGTCTGGAAAATATTCATTCACCAAGTAAATAACAAATAAATAAATATTTTGTTCTACCAACTGTTTTATAATTTCTCTATATTGAACATTGGAAATACGTCATTGTAGCTAATCTAAAAAGAAAACTTCAACTCTTTTCTTTTTCTCTTTTCCAACCTTTCCAACCTACTTACTTAGAGTTACTTTTCCATTTTACAAAAATTAAATACTAAGCACCTTACAACTTAATTTCATGACAAAATAACAAAATAACATATTGAGAAGTTTAGAATACCGATTTGATAAAGCAAAAATATGGAAACTTTAAGACTGGACTGGAGCTAACCAACTCCACCCAACCTTGACACTTTTCTCCAAAATCCCCAAGCACTCAGGTCTGCAAGTTCTTTTATGTACTTATTTTGTCACTTTTTGCCTCTCACATAGGTTACCATTGTGTAAATTTTCTCTAGCAAAAACATAGAAACCCTTTTTTCAAAACAATTAGTAGTTGGTAAAAACTTCCATCTCATTCAACACTAGCTCATTTATAAGCCCGACTTCCCCACTCTCAAAGGCAGCTCTGAGAATTTATTGATCAATCATTTCCGTTATCATTAATAATCTAAACATTTAGATAAGATATGTGAGAATTAATTAATAGGGGTAATCATTTTCCATTATTAACTTGTAGCTTTTTCTCTTTTAGCCAAGTGTAGTCTCAGCATTAATTTCCATACTCCTTTATTTTATTAACAACATAATAATTACAAATTTACATTTAATATTTATCGGTAAGACAACACTAATAACCTAGTTCCAAATATGTCTTCAAAGTTACAGAAAACATGATGAACTTTGATGTAATGGAAGTAATATGTATATTCCTCATACGGAATATATAAAATTGTATATGTGAAAGAAAAAAAAGCATATTTCTGCGATGAATCTAATCATTTAAAATTTATTCAATTTCCTTAGTTTGTTAAAAATATGGATTATTATTCAAAAGTATATTTCAATAATTAAAAGGGGAGTAGGTTGAATAAAAACAAAATAAAAATATTGAATCAATGCATTGATTTCATTTTGCATGTCCATTTCTATGTCAATGTCAATTTGTATTTCAATTTAAATGTCAATTTGTGTTTCTATCTCTATATCAACTTCTATTTCTATTATAAACAATGTAAGCTTTGAAACGAGAACTGTAAACTCAAAACCAGAATTCTAGCAAAAAAAACCACAAAAAACAACCCAAAAACGAAAATTGTGTATTCTGAAACGATGTTTTTTAAGGGTAAATTTTCAACATTTTTTAAAAATGGCAGTAAAAACTATTTTTTTGCAAGAAATATGAACAAAAAAGATGAAGAAAACACACTGGAAATGAAAAGTGTTGATGGTAGAATAACCTTCTTCTTTTTCTTTCTTTCTTTTTTTCTTTTTTTTTTCCTTTTTTTTCCGGGGTACATTTCAACATTTTTTAACAATGACGTTAAAGATAAAAATATGGGACCCAAAAAACCTTAAAATTCCAACAATTTTCATCCATGTTGTTAAAATGAAATATCATGATTTTAAAAAACCCTAAAATTCTAATTGTTTTCAACCATAACATTAAAGAACAAATATCATAACTTAGAAAAACCTTACAATTTGACAATTTTTCAACCATGGAATTAAAAAACCTTACGTTTTCAACATATTTCAACCATGACATTTTGAACAAATTAGATGACTAAGAAAAACTTAAAAAATGAACACCTGAATGAAGACTCATTATTGCAAGAGTGATTTTTATTTTAAAGATTAAAAGTATGGGTTTTTTCAAATCTTAGCCTAAGATAACTTATCTCATTGCAACAAAAACATAAAAATCAACCATCCAAATGAAGTATCCCCTTTTAACGAGGCATTAAAATTGCAACATTTTTTTTTAACTATGGTATTAATCAAATGATAATAAAATATAATATCATGGCAATATAGCTTTATAATTTAGAAATTCAACAATAATTTCTAATATGTTCTTTTACTTTTAATCAAAATATCAATACATGTAGATTGAATGAAACATAAATTATTTCTCTAAGTTATTGTTGCATTGTGAATATTCTTAACAAATGAATTCATCATAATTAAAACATATAATCCAACAAACATAGAAATGACTCATAACTCCATGTAAGATTATATGAAAATTATTTCAAGTTATCATGCAAACATCATTTACATAAAATGACTTAGACGATTATTCAAATTCACTCATATGTTCTGGCACACCATCAAAATTTACATATTCATATGAATGATTGGATGCAGATGAAGACGACCCATATTCTTCTTTTTCATCAACTAGTGCCCCATTTGAGTCAACATGCATGCCCAACGTTTCAAGTTTCAAAAGTCTTCTAGATCTACGACTGGGTTCAGCAGAATCCCATCTCAACATTGCTTCTTTTGGTAGAAACCTCTTAAGAATCTCTATTGTCTTAAAATGAAGAGTCCCTCTCTTTGTTAAATGGAAGTCATAAACAAGTATGTCAACATTCTCCAATTTTAAGATATTTGTGCAACTACGATTTATATTTGTACCCTTTTTTTTCTCTTTTTGCCAATTTTTTTTATCAACTGCCATCTCTGGCTTGTACACATCATCTAATGGGTGTGTGTTTGTGGCATACCAATGTACTTCAACAACTGCAACACCTTCATTTTCTTTAATGACCTTTATAACCTTGAAAACCCATAATGGATAACCATGTTGATCTCCATCTGCTAACATTGTGATCATGCAACCCTCCTTACATCATGTATAGAAACCCTGTAAAGGTCTTCCATGGCTTCACGTTGTGCACGAGATCTTCTAGAACCAATATGCATTTATCTTTCCTCTACCTGTAAAGAATTTATAATACCTTGAGATTGTTGTTGTTCAACAATGTTTCTCTCCTCATGTTCATTTGATACATTTTGTGGCTAAATAAATGGATTTTATAAAAGTATATCTCCATTTGTTGATCTTGAAATGATATCACTTTGATTATTAAAAAAAGACTCCCACAAAACAGAATCAGCAACATCAAAGTACTCGTATGTATATCTAATAGTTTTTTTAATTTCCTCCAAACATTCAGAATAATTTATATTTCTCTTCTGTCTTCGTGCATTATGAATTTCGAAGATTGATTGTAATAACAATATTTTGGATGCAAATATTAGATGATCTAGAATGAACTTCAAAAATGTCAAACCTAATGACAACCCCCATTCTATAGTAGTTGAATACTTCTTGCCCCATATAAGTGTTTTACAATCAAATTTTTTGAAACAAAATTGATGTTGGAAGCTAATTTCATTAAGTTGTTTAATACATTTCTCCTCACCATGTTATCCTAAAATAAATATTTGCATGTCAATAGTTTCTTCCAACACATGAAAAATAGGCTCTGGAATGTATGATTTCTTAATACATTCGATTAATGATGGCAGACTCCCAACATCCTTCCTCCTCAATGATACTGAAAAACGACTGAAAATTTGATCAATATGGTCATGAGTGTGCCCAACAATAAGGAAACCAACCTTTACCTTATGAAAAATTATCAATTCAACAAGCATGTTTAGATATCCAAAAACAATCAAATTTTTTTTTTCATGACAACTATTGTCCAATTCAGATATGAAACTTCTAAAAGACTACCAGACCAATGAGAAATCACATCATGAATTATGGTTATTGTCATATTTGCATCATTATGAATATTTGGAGTTGTGAAGTAAACACTTAGCAAAATTTTCCCATTAAAGACCATACAACCAACTCAGTGAAACTGAATAAAATTTTCTTCCTGTAAATTTTTGGTGTGCAAACAAAATGCGGTAGAAATGTTTTCTTTTGGTCTATACCATCGATTATCAAACCCAAATATTTTTTTGGATTATCATAACACTTTTTTTTATGCTTGTACAACTTTGTCCCTTCACTTGTTTGCTGATCACGATGCTCTTGAAGTGCTTTGACAATGGAATTTGCACATAAAAAAAAAAAAAAACCAAACCTGTTAATAAATACATTTTCATAGTTGATAACTATACAATTTTTAAAAATAATTTTATGAATGCATACATCTTTCTTCCCTTTGACATTTATTCTTTTTTTATTTAAGAGAAGCGCATATACTACAAACCCCCATCCTTTTCTTCTTAGGAAAACGAACATGGTTGAATTGTCTCCTCCATAACTTCATAAAATATTGATATGTAATAAAATTACCATCTCCTTCAACACCTTCTACATATTATTTGTATAAGTTGTAGATTTCTCGTCTTGAAAAATTACCTTGAATATGTATTGTGTCTCTATTTGGAATACACTCTCCATGCTTTGAAAACCAATCTTGCATCCCTGACAATGTAGTATTTTCTAATGGCCCAAACTCTCGTTTATGATGTATTTTTGAATAAAATGTGGGATCTTTTTCCAAAATTCTTTGGATTCTTGACATACGAAAATTGTCAATTGAATGAAACATTTTGAAAGCCTTTCTACAGAGCAATAAAGACCCAATATGATAATCATAACCTGGCAATGTAGATTTCATGCACCCCACTAAATATGAATTTTGCATGCTTTTATTGATTGAGAAATATATCTTCCTTTTCTCCAATGCAAACTAGAAATCCATATGTTTCAAGCAATCCTTTTGACAACATTCACTTGAAATCAGGTTACTGATAGAACTTATTCTTGTGAGATATTATGTCGTACCTCTCCTATAACTGGAATATTTTGGATTGATACAAAAAGGTCTACTTTTACTCCTAGATACAATATTTGCTGGAAACATCTCCATCATTTCATCATCCTCTCTACAAGCATTTCCATCGTCATTAGGAGGAATATTATCCTCTCTATGATCATTATTAACATAGTTAGGAAACTCGTCACCATAATTTCTTGGAAAATATTTATTACCATCGTCACCTGCGGGAAATTTTTCACTGCCATCATCTGTGTTTTTGAAATACTGACTTGGAAGATATTCTTCATCATCTTCATCATGCCCTTCATCATTGTTGCTCTCTTATTCCTTAGGATTAGGACTAAGTGGAAAATGAGACTCTCTATTTATCAGAAATTCTTCATCTTGCCTGTCATCATTGCTGCTCTCATAGTCCTTAAGATTAGGAATAAATGGAAAATGAGATTTTTTATTTACCGAAAATTATTCACCGTGTCCCTTGTCATTGCTGCTCTCATAGTTCTTGGGATTAGGACTAAGTGGAAAAAGATTTTCTATTTACCAGAAATTCTTCATCCTTCCCTTCATCACTAATGCTCTCATAGTCCTTAGGATTAGGACTAAGTGGAAAATGTGACTCTCTATTTATTGGAAGTTATTCATCCTTCCATCCGTCATTGCAACTCTCATAGTACTTAGGATTTAGACTAATTGGAAAATATGACTCTCTATTCATAGTGAAATAATTCTTGTTATATTCATCAATATGAATATAATGGTTATGCGACGAAGATGTTGATACTTTAGAAAGATAAACTTGACTATTAGAAGAATTCATGACTCTCAGACAGAAGATGTTGAATGATACAAATGCACTCTCTCCAAATAACAATTTATAGCTTAAAGAATGAAAATTTCTCTCTAAAGATTCCCCCAAAACATATTTGCCGAAAATTTTCCCTCAAAAATTTTGTTTCAAAGATTCCCCTCTGAAATTTCCTTCTAGAATTTATTTAAAAACATTCTACCAAAAATTTTCCTTTAAAACTTTGACCCTACTTTCCATTAAAATTTTCTATACAAAATTTCCTTTAACACATTCTTTCCAAATTAAAAGAAATCTTTTAATTAATTTAATCTTTTACTTAAAATATTTATCATTTACTAGATAATTAAGTTAATTTATATAATTTATATTATATTTTTTATCTCACATTTCACAGAAGTTAGTTTATCATTTTAATATTAACTATCTATTATTTTTTGCTAATTTTAATTTCAATCCCACATTCAAAAACCGATAAAGTAACCCCATAATCTCCGCTATTTAATAGCTTTTGTTGTCACTATTCCTTACATCACATCAAATTTTAGACAAGTTGGAGTGATTTTGCGGAGGAGCTGCATTGTCATTGACAAAACATTCGACAGGAGATTTTTGCATTTCAAAGGTTAGTGTCCCTTCTTTTTTGACCATTTAAAAAGGGATTTCGGGAAAATAGGTTGTTTTATGTTGATAAATTTTTTTTTTTTAACTTTCTTTGTATTTTGGGGGGCACCTCAATTCAATAGTTCGAAATTTAGGAAATTGTTGAAACAAGGCAGACCTAAGTTCAAATCCCACTAAGTACATATCATAAACCTCCACAAATTTACTAGTAGTTTCGTGGCAGGCATGTTTCTAAGTTCCTCCATGATAAAAAATAAAAATTAAAAAATTAAAAAAAAACTATTACAATTTTATTTTATTTTTACATCTATTTAGAGAAACAATTTTTTTTTTTTCGAAATAGAAAATTAAAAAATTTTGCATCTGGGCCAAGCTCACCCGCCCCCACGCTAGAGGGCCACTTTTCCTACCAGGGGGGCACTCTTCCATGCCAGGCGGGAGCCGCGAGCACACACACCCACGAGCGAGCATGCCCGTGACACAACGACCTACCAGGGGGCCGTTGTGCAGGCGAGCATGTCCTTGTGGGCATGCCGGCCCACACAGCAGCCCCCTAGTAATCTGTTGTACAATGACACACACGCTTACGAGCATGTGTGTCGCAGCCAGTGGGCCGATGTGCGAGTGGGCGCGCCCTTGTGGGCACGTCTGCTGGCAGGTCGTTGTGCGCAACACACACGCAGGTATGTTTTCCGCGACACACAAGTGGGAGTGTATGTTGCATCATAGTGACCCCCTAACTTCCAGGGGGTGCCCATGCAGGGGGGGAAATCTGGGAATTGGCCCCCTACCTACCAGGAGGCTGATTCTGGGAATTGGCCCCATTACTGTCAGGGGAATAATTCCGGGGATCGGCCCCTTGCATGCCAGGGGGTTGTTGTGTCGCGAGGGAGTGTGTGTCGTTGGCACAATGGCCTACCATGGGTGCCCATGACACGACGACCCCCTCGGTGGCATGGGCACATGCGTCACTGCGGCCCCCTCGGTGGCATCGACGCACCCAGCACCGTGGCCCCCTCGGTGGCAGGGATGCACGCAGCACCAGGTTGTGGTGCCATGGATGGGTGCCCATGACACGACAACCCCCTGCTTGTTAAGGGGTCACCGTGGCACAAGCATGCCCACGAGCGGACAAGTCTGACCTGCAAAAATTATATAAGTTAAAAGTTTTTTTTTTTTTCAATTTAAAATATAAAAGTTAAATTAAAATCTCGTGTTCTTTAAATTTTTAAATCTAGTGTTCTTTTTTTTTTTTGTTCTTTTTTTTTTTTGTTCTTAAGATATGAGTAGTTTTATAATTTACCTATATATATATATATATATATATATATATATATATATATATATATATATATTGTGTTTTGCAGGAAAATGGCTTCAAAGAAGGTCCTTGTGAATCTTTCTGGACCAAGGGAAGCATTGATATCATCTAAAGTTGGAGGTGGACCCTCAATGAATATTGTTGATCGAAGTCGATCTATGACACATCGTAAAAATCCAGCAGGTGGCTCCTCAAGTGAAAATAATATGATTTCATATTGGAGGAAATCACCAGAAGTGAATCGTACAAAATTTGCATGGTTTGTGAAAGATAAAGAAGACGAAGAAACTCTGCAGATATGTCTATATGTTGGTATGATTTACGATGGTGGAAATTTTGAGGTGCTGGGAAAAGTAATGGACATATGTTTGGTGTCGGATACATAATTTTTTTATGTACTTACAAATCCGCCCAAGTCACATGAGAGGATTAAATATCGTTTTTCATTATCGATGTATGAGACATGAAATTTCTACAAAGATATGTAAACAAATCGTAAATCAAATTGCACAAAAAAAGTAAGTTTGCTTATTTATATTTATGCGTTTTACATAATTGTAACTGTATCATTATATTTTTCATACCTTACTTATTGTTGACATATTGTATTTTGTTTGACAAAAATTTTCGGAGGGTCTCTCAATTATGTTGGGGGGAATATATTATATAGAGTGAGATATTATGGATGTGGTTAGTGATTTCTACACAGATTCAAAAGAAGATATGACAAAGAAGCAAAAAAAAATACTTCATGATGTTACAAGACTACATACATGGGTTCAGCAAAGAATGCCAATAGTGGATCAATCTAGTAAAGTTAAACATGTTACTTTTGAAGATGAGGAAGATGAAGTTGAAGAAGATGTTTCCATTACTGAAAATGAGATTAGAACTGATGTTGGAAAGGAGAAAAGCCATAAAATACAAAAAACAAAAATGCCCAGTAATGTCTCTTTCAGTTAATGATGAGGATATTTCTTATGTTGAAGAAAATATGATAACCCATAGGAGGAATAAATCAAAAGTTGATCATTCTGAAAAAATCGTGGACAATAGTGAAGATCAAAGTGAAGTAGGCAAATCATAACACAAAGTGTTGATTTAAAGGATGCCATTATGAAAACAAAACAAAATGTCATTTGAAGTCGGTTGACAAAGACAAACTTAGTTGAGGGCGGTCATACATTTCAACTTCATGTCAGCCAATTCTATAAGTGAAATGAAGGACAATCTAAATATCAAATTAGAAAGCCACACCACCTCCACGCTTATAACTTGGAAACATTGTTCAGGTACAATCCATATGCACATGTGGATGATTTTGTAGTTCTTGTTGATTCAATTCAAGTTCCTAACGAAGAGGCATTTTATAAGTCAAAATGTTTTGAATACAAATATTATGTAATTGGGGGGAACCATTCTGCAGCGGCCAAAATACAATTGATGGAGTAATATCCCAATAACTCGCATTTTGAAACATTGAGATGTATAATTTATGTTGGTTTAAAAGATACAAAGGCAAATTTATTGGCATGGGATCATAATAAAAAATAATGAGTATAGGATGTCTATGACTTTCATCCAAAGGGTTAGATTTATTCATAATGAGTTTGAAGAAAAATGTGGTGGGATAAGACAAAGGTTAGTTTAGCCTTTTGGAAGGAATGTTGTATGGAAATATATTATCAAATTGAAGAAAAAATCAATTCAAAAGGTGGAAAATTAAATTCAGAGGTATTCAGACGTATGGATAACATTCTCCAATTGGAATTTAAAACTGGAGAGATATGGGAATTGATTAATGATATTTTTTACATGTGGGAGAACATTTCCATAAAAAACCAGAATATTTAAAAGTCTAAACCAATGATATCTACGAGCAGTAAATCAGGGCCTAAAATGAAGCACCTTCCAAATGATATGACTATCACACCTTGGAGAACAATGCAAGGACCGAAGCGTGACAAACTTGTCAAATCAATATTATCCTGTGTGAATTCAGGGGAATTATCATTGCACGAAATGTGCAAGGAATTTCAAAATTGAGTTTGTTGAATTATTTTTACTTATTTTTTATTATAATTTTATTTTAAATATAACATATTGTTGTTTGTAGTATTTTTTATACGTATCACTATATTAATATTCTTTACTTTATTTATTCAGTCACAAGGTTTATATGAAAATACAATAACATATGGTTAAATTGTTGAATGAAGATAGTTGGGATGATGTTGTACGCAACTACCCAGATTCAAGTTCTACATCAACACTAAAATATTTTTATCTTTCATTTAAAAAGGTACATTGATTTATACATTCATTTTTATCCATATTTATACTATTTTTATTTTATAACTTATACATATATTTGTTTATTTCATTATAGATGTCGAAGAAGGATGCAAATGGAGTACCGGATAGTTTCAAAAGATTTATTGAAAAATTTAAGTTGGAAAGGGTAGAAAAGCAACGTCTTAGGAATGTTGAACTTGATCCTAGTCTTACTCATTTCATTTGAAATGGGCTTGACACTATCCAATATCAAATAATACAAGGTGATTGAGAATACATTGCAAAATTCATACCTAAAAGAGATTATTCCCTAGTTATTGCAGATATTCATCATGATTTCAGTATCCCAAACATTGAATATGATAGTGAGTCTTATGCTTATCAAGCTTTTTGTAAAGTGGTTACCAAATTTGTAGAAGTCACAACATCGCCATTTTTTATATTTATGACATTTCATTCAGACACACAATTTGGAATGTTATTATCAAGCTCCAAGGGAAAAGTAAACTCAAGGATGCAGCTTATCGATTTATGTAATTGGGGGGAACCATTTTGTGGAGTCCAGAATACAATTGATGGAGTAATATCCAAATAACTCATGTTTTGAAACAGTGAGATGTATAATTTATGTTGGTTTAAAAGATACAAAGGCAAATTTATTGGCATGGGATCATAATACAAATAATGAGTATAGGATGTCTATGGCTTTCATCCAAAGGGTTAGATTTATTCATAATGAGTTTAAAGAAAAATGTGGTGGGGGTAAGAAAAAGGTTAGTTTAGCCTTTCGGAAGGAATGTTGTATGGAAATAGGTTATCAAATTGAAGAAAAAATCAATTCAAAAGGTGAAAAAGTAAATTCAGAGGCATTCAAAGGTATGGATAACATTTATAGTTGTAATTTAAAACTTGAGGGATATGGGAATTGATTATTGATATTTTCGACATGTGGGAGAAAATTGCAATAAAAAAACAGAAGGTTAAAAATTCTAAACCAATGATATCTACCAGCAGTAAATTAGGTCTTGAAATGAAGCATCTTCCAAATGATATGACTATCACACCATGGAGAACAATGCAAGGAGTGAAGGTTGACAAGATTGTCAAATCAATATTGTCCCATGTGAATTCGAGTGAATTATCATTGGACGAAATGTTCAAGGAATTTCAAAAGTAAGTTTTTTGAATTATTTTTAGTTATTTTTGGATCATAATTTTCTTTTAAATATAACATGTTGTTGTTCGTAGTATTTGTTATACGTATCACTACTTTATTTATTCAGTCACAAGGTTTATATGAAAATATAAGAACATATGGTTAAATTGTTAAATGAAGATAATTGGGATGATATTGTATGCAACTACCTTTATTCAAGTTCTACATCAACACTAAAAGATTTTAATCTTTCATTTAAAAATGTATGTTGATTTATACATTCATTTTTATTCATATATATACTATTTTTATTTTATAACTTATACATAGATTTGTTTATTTCATTATAGATGTCGAAGAAGGATGCAAATGGAGTACTAGATAGTTTCAAAAGATTTATTGAAAAATTTAAGTTGTAAAGGCTAAAAAAGTAATGTCTTAGGAATGTTGAACTTGATCCTAGTCTTACTCATTTCATTTGGAATGGGCTTGACACTATCCAATATCAAACAATACAAGGTGATTGAGAAGACATTGCAAAATTCATTCCTAAAAGAGATTATTCCTTAGTTATTGCAGATATTCCTCATTGTTTCAATATCCCAAACATTGAATATGATATTGAGTCTTATATTTATCAAGCTTTTGGTAAAGTGGTTACCAGATTTGTAGAAGTCACAACATCACCATTTTGAAGATTTGTGACATTTCATTCAGACACAATTTGGAATGTTATTATCAAGCTCTAAGGGAAAAGCAAACTCAATGATGCAGCTTACATGGTACGACATTGAAATTGTATGTTTTATTAATGTTAAAAAAATATTTATGTACAAGTTAAATGAAATTTTATTATTTCATGTTACAGAAAAAAGTCAAATCTTATAAGTTGCGGAGATCAACCAATTATAAGTGATTGTGATTTCATTCATGTTGAATGTTGGACAAAAGATGATAGCTATAATATTATGCTTCTTAATCGGGTAGATGGAAAGAGTCATAGCCAAAACATTGGTTCATGATATTGTTGTAAAAAAACTAACATATGAAGATAAAGAAGCAAAAGTGGAGATAGTTAACATTTATCAAAAACCACAGTCATTGATTAACTATCTTATAGATTTATGTTCAAATGAATGAGATTGGCTTTTGGGTTTATTATCGGGTCCAAATAAGTTTTATTATATAAAATTGAATTTCAATATTTTTTTTATAAGTTTTATTTGTTTATACTAATTTACTTAATTATTTCTTTTGTACTTGATGATTATGTACAACACTAGCATGTTGCCTTCAAACAGAAAGAAATTGCATTATCATTGAAAAAGACTCACTACAATGCAATTTTATTCGACAAAGAATTAATGTTATTCAATTTCTTCCAGATGTGATGCAAGAAGTTGGTTTGAGGAAAGGGGATTATAACGAATCACGTGTAGCAAAAAGGGCAAAGGAACCTCAACCATCGTTGGATGGAATGATTGGAAAGGGATACTTTGGAAGATTCGCAGAAATCAAAGGTCCGTCAAAAGAGGAAAATGACCAAACTAAAGCAAAAAAAATTGTGGAAGAAGATCATAATGAAACTCCTAAATATGATGAGTATGGATTACATGATGTTAATGATTAAATTTAAGTTATGCTTGTAAATCAAGCTCATTTTTTGGAACTATTCATTAGCTACACTTGTAATGTTTCGACTTTGAGATTTTACGCGAAGAATAAGTATTCAATTATTGTTGTTATATGTTTAATATTTGTAATATGTGATTCTCACTTTAAAAAAATTATGTGAATCTTTTTTTTTTGAAAAAAAAAAAAACGTGATTATTTTTATTTTTTGACATAAAATTCATAAAAATTGTTATTTTTAAAACTTTTTTTTGTTAAAATTAACTCATAAAAATCTTTTATTTGACACGTTTTTGTTAGCAAAAAAATCTCAAAATGTGTATTTTGTTGTTATATCTATATCAAAATGTGTTTTTTATGTGAAATGTTAAAAATTATTGTTATTTTAGTGACAAATATTTTATGTGCATTGAAATGTTAATTAACGATACATTAATATATAGAAAATCGTAACTTTAAAATATTCTATGCAAAAAACAAAGATATTACTAAAAAAAATGAGAAGAAAAACAAAAAAAAGACAAGCCTAAAAAACACTTTAAAATAAATATCTCAGGGAAGAAGAAGAAGAAGTAGAAGACAACTACTTCACAAATTTTTTAATTTAAAGAATAATTATCTACACTTGATACATTAGAAAATTTAAAGTATTGAAAATCAGAAAATGGTTGTTGCTACATCAACATTTTTCAAAATGTGCATGAAAAACACTAACATTTTAAAAATAATGTTCATACTTGATACATATGAAAATTTAAAGTGTCAATAATATGTTAAAAAAAAGAAGTGTATTCTGAATCAACACTTTTCAAAATCGGATGATTTTTTGCTACCTAAAAAAAACGAGTACTCGGTACAATTCTCGTTTCAAAGTTTACACTGTTTAGATATCATTTTCAGGATTAGTTGCATAAAATAAGTCATTAAACTAATGATATCTAATATGTTGCACTATGAAATCCCCTCAATTAAATGAAAAGAGTGAAGAGAGCTCTAACTAAATAGTTCAAATATCATAATACTTGCTTAGGTTTTGTAAATGCAGTAGCGAGCTAAGTGGACTTGATTGTGAGAAAAAATACACAATTAAGTGTGCTTGATCCAGAGGAGTCTTTGGATATGTGACTTATCGTGAAGTCCTGGTTACAGAGTGCAAGCCTTGGAGGTGATGATTGATGCTATGTGATTTATTTCCCTAGCATCAATCTCACTTCTTCACCCCTATGAGCATCACTCAATGTAATAAGTGCTATGTTGACTATTCAAAATCATGAGAAATTTGGTCAAGTGAAACTAATACTCATAGATATGGTCATAGTTTAATGACTTACTCTATGCAAATAATCCTGAAAACGATATCTAATATGTTGCACTTTGAAAGTCCCTCAATTAAATGAAAAGAGTGAAGGAAGCTCTAGCCGGATAGTTCATATGACATAGTATTTGTTAAGGTTTTGCAAATATGGTAGCAAGCTAAGTGGGCTTGATTGTGGAGAAAACTCCATAGTTAAGTGCTCTTGAGCCAAAGGAGTCTTGGGACGAGTGACCTACCAACATGTACTAGTTACCAGGTGCAAGCCCTAAAGTGATGATTGATAATATGTGATTTATTTCATCAGTATCAATCCCACGTCTTCACCCATATCAGCATCACCCAATGCAATGAGTGTTATGTTGACTGGAAAATGCATTTGAAATTAATGTTCAACTTAATCCTGGATATATATGTACAAAATTGAATAACCAGCCAATATTAATTAATATTGTCTAGACTTAAAATTAAATTAAACTTATAATTAATATTTTATATTAATTTACTAATAAATTAAATTTATATGATATATTAAATGATAACTTAAGTAGATAATTAGGATAAATTAACATTAAATTTTCATGTTAATCTAGCAAAAAAAAAAAAAAAATTGGCTATTGTCAACCTTAGTAATTATGAGAATTTGATATTATAATTACCATCACTTACAATAATCAAAGAGTCATAATTATTAGAGATATGTTTTTCATTTCCTATCAGTTTAGTTTTTATATTTTTTTCCCGAGTAAAAATCATCAAAGTATGAGAATTAGAATTACATGTTATATTAGATGCATAAAGTGTTATGCGAGTATCAGAAATGGACCAATCCATCGATCCGGAATCAGTTTAGTTTTTATATTTTTTTTCCCGGGTAAAAATCATCAAAGTATGAGAATTACATGTTATATCAGCTTAAAGTGTTATGCGAGTATCAGAGATGGACCAATCCATCGATCCAAAATCAGTTCATAGTTCAAATAAAAAACCAAAATATATACATGATAAGTGTCCATAAATATAAACTTGTGGAAATATCAATCATATAACTAATTAATATAACAAAAATTGTCGAAGAATCATGTTGATCTTCGTCTCATATTGTTGTTGGTTCCTTAATAAAAGGCCTGTGATAGTATTGGTATTGTGCTTGCTCTTTGTGTTCTTGTATTATCCATTGACCCATTGGTTGTTGTGCGGCCTCCTTGGAAAGGTGATCAGAAATCTGGTTCATTTCCCTGTAAATGTGTGAGCAAACAATAAAATCAAAGTGTGATTTTAGAGTTAAAATTTTCATCTAGTAATCCCCCGAGTGTCTGCACGTGACATTGAGCTATAGAGTTGATCCAATTGATGATAATTTTTGAGTCTCCAAAGCTCTGAATCCTATTGCAATGTTTCTCAATTAAAAAAATGAGTAGTCTAAGGGTGTTTAGTTTGGCATAGTTGTCTATGCCCCAACCTAATCCCATCTTGAACATGTAATAATGTTTGTCTGATGTGTATAAAATAGCTCCACCACCACATCCCGCTTCTTGCGCAGATCCGTCGAAATATGCCCATGGATAGGTATTGTCGATAACTTCAAGAATAATGATCTGGGTCTGCTTCTTGGGCTCCTCCTCGGGAATCAAACAGTACAAGGCTTCTATGTTATGACCAATGGTATGGCCCTGAATAGGGGAATCCATAAATATGATTATGTTCCTAGCCGGCCATATGCCCCAACAAACTAGTAGAGGATGATTCCAGATTTTTAATGATGGTGCAGCGTTCCACCAAGTTTGCCAAGTCGAGGTGAGATGATCTCCATGCCATCTGATATTGATATCCAGAGAAGTATATATCTGATGCCAAACCAATTTGGTAGCTGGGAAAAATAAAAATAGATGGTCAATGTCTTCAGCCTGTTCGGAGCATAGAATGCAACGAGAGGGGCCATGAAAGGAGCGTTTTTGGAGATTATCATCCGTAGGCACTTTATTTGATAGTAGGCACCACATTAATAGACGAGCTTTAGGAGGCGCTTTAAGTTTCCATATTGGATGCCACCACCATTCAGCAATAGTTGGTTCATGTTCCGAAATAAGAGCTAAATTTCCTTCTTTGGGGGTATATCGACCTCGGGGGGAGGCGGCCCATATGAGCTCATCTTCTCTATCAGTAATTCTGACATGCGATTCCACAAGGGCCCCAATATATCTGAGCCATTCATTTTCACAAATGTCAGGAATCCCAAGACCCAGTGTAGATTTCCATTCCTGAGTGAGCCAATTAGAATTCTCCTCATCAACAATCTATGATAGCTAAATGATCCTCGCCACTTCGAGGAACTGCCTGAGCTCCAGGGATAATATGTGTGCATTCCCACAGCCAGGCCAAGCATCCTTGCATATACAAACAAGTTCCACAGATCCAATGCGCCAAGCCAATCCTCTTTTGATGACAAAGATGGATTGAGTAATGGCTCTCCATATGGTAGAGGAACCCGGTCTGTTCATGTTCAGCCTTCGGATCCACTCCAGAGTAGATAAGGGGGATCTGTATTTGTAATATACCACCTCTTTCAATACATTATTTGTTGTTAAAAGTTGCCAACTTGATTTAGCAGCAAGAGCGATTTCGAACTTATTTAAGTCCTTTAGACCCCAACCACCCCATTTTTTAGGTTTTGCAATTCACTCCCATCTAACCCAAGCGAATGTCCTGCCATCTTGATTACCCCTCCATAGGAATCTGCGACAATCTGTTGTATTATGGTCGTGACACCTTTAGGGATCCAGACCAAAGCCATCCAATATATCGGAGTTGCTTCCAGTACCGATTTGATCAGCACTAATATGACAGCTCTAGATAACCATTTATGTTGCCAGATGTTGATTCACCTTTCAATTTTTGCAATAAGCTAGGACCAGTCCGCTATGCGATAATCATTTGGTTTGAATCTGTAGCCTAGATACTTGAGGCTCTCTGCAATGTCAAGTCAGCTTTATTGAAATTACATAAGAGCAGACCTTTGTTCATTGAGGGAGCCGCTAACAATCATGAATGTAGATTTGATGAGGTTCGACATCATTCCTATAGCTTTACAAAAGATGGACAAAATATGCCCGTCAATAAATATTAGTACATCATCAACAAATAAAAGATGCGTAAGATAGATAACATCATTCAGCTTGACCCCATTCAATGTCTCGGCACTTCGAGCAGAGGAAGTGAGCTTACTTAATCCTTCCATGATTAGGAGGAAGGGAAGAGGTGATAATGGGCATCCTTGTGTGAGGCCTCGTTCAGCATGGAAGAATTCGAATGTCGCCCCATTGATCAAAATGCTATAGGATACAGATGTGATGCAATTAAAATGTGAATACATTGAAATTCGGTTGCCCTTGAACATCATTTCTCCCTAACATAGAGTGACTTTATTGACATAGCTACATATGTGATTGTTATTAATTTAAACTTGATATTATCCTCTGCAGTGTCCGTAACATGAATTTATTAAACTCATTTTAAATCAAAATTTATGAAAAAAAAAATAAAAAAATTCAACGCCTCTTTAAAAAAAAGCATACAAAATCAATGAAATTATCTAATATGAATTACGGACAGAATTATTATTTAGAAATCTGAAATACCTAATATGAATGTGATATGTGAATAGGGTGAACAAAAAAAAGTAAAAAAGGTTTAATTGTGTTCATTGCTATGCTAATCTAATATGATTCTTCTTAGATTCTTTCCTCCACTGCCCTCCATTGTTACTCTTCACAATTTCCTAACATGTTTCAATTATTTGAATTGATTTATTAAATTTGAATGTGTATATATATTTGTTATATGTAAGTAGCTAAGTCAACTTGTATATTTATTACTTTACCTTTTATTATTATTCTTTTAATAGGTCATTATATATATATATGGATTGATGAATGGTAGGCCTACATACAAGAGCTGGAAAATACCCGAGTGCGCTTAAAAGAGTATCCTGATAGCTTTGTTTGCGTTCATTCAAAATTTGGGATATACTCACCCAAGGCTGGATATGCTTATATTATGGCCACTAAGGAGGAAGGGAATAAATAATGGTGGTACAAGGCTCTGTGGGAGCTCGGTTGCCCTGCAAAATCCAAGTTATTCTTCTGGAACATTCTCTTCCGAAAAGTGCCGACGTGAGATTCCCTACAAAAGCGCTTCCTCAATGGTCCCGGGTGGTGCAGTCTCTGCAAAGAGGCGGAGGAAACTATTGACAACTTATTCATCTTTTGTCCCTTCGCCAAGAAGGTATGGGAATATACTCTTACACTCTGTGATGTGGAATTTTTCTGGGTGGGAAATAATTGTAACGAAGCATGGAAGTCCTGGTGGCAAAGATGCAAAGATCCAGACCACAGATGTTTGCCACTGATTATTTCCTGGGGCATCTCGCTGTCTAGGAACAAATATGTTTTCAAAGATTCCAACTCCTCCCCGACACTGGTGGCAGGTCAAAGTGCTGTCATTTTCACGACCTCCTCATCCTCTACCTCAACTTTTAATCCCAGGCGAGTGCTAAACGAAATCATTCTCCCAGATATTCCTTGGGCCTATTTTGATGGAGCGGTTGCTCAGGGGATATGTGGGGTTGGCATGGTCATCCACAAAAACTCAAACAATTCATTTGCGGCCTCTGTCGATCTTGGCGCGAGAACAAACAACTTTGCGAAACAACAAACCTTAAAACTCTTCTTGTGCTGGCTACTTCACCTGGATATCACCTCGCTTCAAATCTTTGGGGACTCTTTGAATGTCATAAATTAGTTTAAAAACATACAGAGATGTCAAAATTATTTACTATTTCCTATTCTGGACGAGATTCTTCTACTAAAAACACATTTTACATGGATTTATGTTTGCCATATTTATAAGGAACATAACCAACATGGTGGCGTTATGTCTAAGATCGGTCTTAGACAAGCTCAGGGCTCGTGGTCAATAGAAGAAAAGGATGGTATGGTGGTCCGTGTGTCGAACACTAGACCATACTGATGGAGGGCCCTCCCTCATCATGTAGAGTCATGTTTTTAATTACTGGTTTATTTTCTCCAACATTGGTATATATTTTGGAGCTATGTATATATACTGCCTTATACTGTCTACAAACATATATATTTTTTGTATATTTATGGAAGTCACTGTATAAATTACTCATCATTATTATTTTTTGTCCTTGTCGGTCTCTTTACTGTGGAGAGGCCGAGCTTTGGATGGCTTTACGCCATTGTCATATTTGTCGGGTGTTTCTCCTTTTTCGAAGGCCCGAAATGATGACATGCTTATGGTTCCTATGCTTTTTTACCACTTTAGCAGGTCTTCTGTCTAATATGGTCTCTGAGTGTTTTCTTGATTTCACAGTTGGTACCTTCTTACCCATGGGTGTTGGTTGGCTGGTCATTTTCTCTTTGTTCCCTCTAGGGACAAAGACTTATGGAATGCTATGGCATATGTGATGTAAGTTTTTGTTTCTGATAATAAAAAGTTCGATTTTTTCTCGAGAAAAAAAAAAAGAAATATATATATATAAGTTCACTGATCTAGCACAGCGCAATGACATGATCTATTCTCAATCTGTGCTTGAACATAATATTATGTTCTCATTAAGATCCACATAACATCTGACTATCCAAAACCATATTGCAATGGAAATTGATGAAATATTAAAGAACTCTCAAAATCATGGAAATGAGCAATACTGCAAAAGGGTATGCCTTGCAGAGCAATGGCCTATAGCTGCAAATATACCTAAAGTTGAGCATGTATAAAGGCAATATATTTAGTAATAAATGGTACAAGCCGTGATTATCATGTAAGACTCCATATCATAAAGGCCATAAGATGCAGGAAATTATTGTGCAGTAATTATCACATAAGACTCCATAGCAGTTGACACACAAAGAAGTAATTATAACGAAAACAAAGAAGTCCTTGAGAAATGTTTAATGGCTAGAAAATCATGAACATATTGTTAGATTTCTAATAAAAAGAGATCAGTCTATTCGTATTTTCACAGTTCATCCTGAAACAACGTCCTTCGGTCATAGAGTCCAGTTACCATTGACCTCTGAGAATTGCTTCAATATAAACATTGCAGTAGCAATTTATGGATACATTCTGCTCTCAGTTAAGAATTATTTAACTTTCTTGAATGTGAACAGAAACTCCTACTGCTAAGCCAAATTTAGTAATGGCATCTCTCTTCAGCATTTATCTCAAGTTATTGTTCCTCATATATCACGTTTAACTGGTTCCTTTATTGCTTCTTTAAGCTAGCCTGTTAGGCTATTGAAGCATAACAGAACATCCTACTGCAAGGCCAAAATTGAGAACGGCATCCCTCTTGAGCATTTATCTCCATTCATTTCTCAAACACACGTTTACACTGGTGTATTAGGCTGTTGAAACCAATGAAGTTTGACTCGGCTAAGGCTAGGGAGTCTTCCCGAGTCTTAGCTGGGTGAGTATTCGCATACTCAACCATGAACTCACCACTCACCAAGACTCCCCTTGTTCGCCAAACCCACCAACAGTCACCCTTCTGATATTTTGGGTTTTTTTGTATTTGTCAAGTCTGCTGAGTCTTTCCTCACCCTTATGATATTTTGGGTTTTTTTTGTATTTGTCAAGTCTGACGAGTTTTTCCTGAGTCACCGAATCTTGCAGTATTTTTAAAACTAGATTCTTGAAAGCAACCATTTTTTTCTGAATGATAAAAGAAAAAGACAGTATCCAGGAATAAATAACATTTTTTACCCCAAATTTTTGCAAACAATGTTAAAAACTGCCACTTACATTCTAATAAGAACTTGTTGGTATTTAAGTCATTAACCATTCAATCTAGCAAGAAAATGCATAAAAAGAAGAAACTGAATGACACAGAAGGTAATACAAAATTTACATTGTAAAACCTTGACAATGTGTCAAGGAAACCTCCACCGGGTAAGGGATTGGAAACCTTATTGATCAAGAATGATTCGCCAAGTTACAAGCCTCTCAGGAAATCACTAATAAATATGGGCTACTTCACTATATAACTTCCTTTCATTATAAAACTGACTGACAGTAAAAATAAATTTACCCAGATAACTAATCATTTACATTCTTGTCATTTTTCAACAATTTCCACCTTGACAACGATTTTCCTAATCCCTTGCCCATGCCCATTCATCATCTCTTCTGCAAGCTAAGAGAAGCCAAACACCATTGCAGCTTCTCTACTGTAACCGTTGCAGCTAATATGTCTACACGATTCTCCTATGTATGGACCTTCTTGAGAGCTACTTTGCCTCTATCGATCACATGTCTCACAAAATGGTACCTTACATCAATGTGTTTAGTCTTGCTGTGATAAGTTGGATTTGTAGCCAAATGAATAGCACTCTGACTGTCACAGAACACATTAACTTTCTCCTGCTTCCTCCCAATCTCATCAAGTAGACCTTTCAACCATATTGCCTCTTTACAGGCATCTGCAGCAACTATATACTTTGCTTCAGAAGTGGACAAAGCAACGGTTTCTTGAAGCTTTGACATCCAACTAATTGCTCCACCTGCAAGAGTAAAAACATATCCTATAGTAGATCTCCTTTTATCCAAATCACCCACATAATCAACATCCACATATCCGCAAAATGAACCTTCACTACCATTAAAGATGATACAATGGTCACTTGTGCCTCTCAAATACCTTAGCACCCATTTCACAGCTCGCCAATGTTCTTCTCCTAGATTTGCCATGAACCTGCTGACAACTCCAACTGCATGTGAAATGTCAGGTCTTGTAGATACCATTGCATAGATTAAGTTGTCTACCGCATTTTCATATGGTACATGAGACATATACTTCTTTTCTTCATCAGTTCTAGGACTCAAACCCGAAGAAAGCTTAATGGAAAGCTAATGGAACATTAACAAGTTTCACATTTTTCATACCGAACTTTTCAATTATTTTTTCCACATACTTCTGTTGTGATAACCAAAGCCTACCATTTTTCCTATTTCAGTGTATCTCCATGCCCAAGATATGTTTTGTCGCCCCAAGATCCTTCTTATCAAACATCCTAGATAGTTGAGCCTTTAACCTGTTGATTTCTTCTATGCTTTTGCTTGTAATAACTTATAAGCATATCGTCAACATACAAAACCAAGATAATGAATATGCCATTGAAACTCTTGAAGTATACACAATGATCATACTCACTTCTAGTAAAGTTCTAGCTCACAATGAAGGAGTCAAACTTCTTGTACAATTGCTTGGAAGACTGCCTCAGGCCATACAATGATTTCTTAAGCTTGCAAACTAATGTTTTGTTGTGACTTTGTACAAAACCTTCTGGTTGTTCCATATAAATCTCTTCATCCAAATCACCATGAAGAAAAGTTGTTTTAACATCTAACTGTTCTAACTCATGGTCAAGAAATGCATTTAGTGCTAACACAGTACGAATTGAAACAAGTTTTACGACTAGTGAAAAAATCTTATGAAAATCAATACCTTTAACTTGAATACCCTTTTGCTACCAGTCTCGCCTTATACCTTTCGATACTTCCATCAACATTTCGCTTCAGATTGAAGACCCATTTGCATCCAACAACACTTCTCCCTTAAGGAAGCTCTACAACATCCCAGGTTTTTTTCTTGGCTAAGGAATCCATTTCTTCGTCCATAGCCTTTTTCCATTTTTCTCTATCTGCATCATCCACTTCTTCCTGATAACAAGAAGGTTCTCCATCTTCAGAAATCAATGCAATAGATGAAGCAGAATATTCATACCTTTTGGGTGTTCTTCTTTCCCTTGTAGACCTTCTTATAGTGACTGGTTGTTGAACTGATTCTGGAACTTCTACAGTTTCTTTTGCATCCTCTTCACCTTTTTCTTCAGAAGTCTCTCCTTCCTTTTGACTTCCTGGAAAAGGTTTAGCCTCCAACTGAATTTGTTGATGTGGTGATCCCTATTCCTATTCAACTTTTACAACATCTGATTTTAGAAAAGAAGATTCATCAAATGCTACATCTCTACTAATCACTATCTTGTGTGAAGAAGGATCCCACAACCTGTATCCTTTAACTGCATAATCATACCCAACAAAGACATAACATTTTGATTTTGGATCTAAATTTGAGCGCTGACTCTTTGGAATAAGAGCATAGGCATCACATTCAAAAATACTTAAATGTGAATAATCACAAGACTGACCCGACCAAACTTCTTCAGGAATTTTACAATTAATGGCAACTGAAGGTGATCTCTTTACTAAATAACAAGCAGTAGATATTGTTTTTGCCCACAACTCCTTTTGTAGGTTAGCATTGTTGATCATGCTTATGGTTTTTTCCATAAGAGTCTGATTCATACATTCAGCAACGCCGTTTTGCTGAGTATAAACAACAGTTTTATAGCTAACAATCCCTTCATCCTTACAATATTGTTCAAATTCTAAGGAAGTAAATTCACCACCATTGTCAGTTCTTAAACATTTAATTGATTTGCATGTTTTCTTTTCCACCGTAGCTTTAAATTGTTTAAAAACATTAAATACATCATCTTTTCTTTTTAACATATAGACCAAAACTTTCCTGGAGAAATAATCAATAAATGTTAAGTATAATGCACCTCCATAAGATACAGTAGAAAATGGTCCCCAAAGATCAGAATGAATATAATCCAAAATTTCTTTACTATTGACTTCCAATTTTAAATTTTTGTTTACAATGTTTTCCATATACACAATGTTTACAAAAATCCAACCTCAAAGATTTCAAATCAAGAAGCAACTTGCGATTTTGTAATATTCCTAATTAGTAATGGCTAATTGGAATATTCAATTTTGCTCAATTTTGCCTTCTATAGTTTATTCATAAATAAAAAGTGAGTAGAGGGGACATAACTCACTTTAGAAATAAAAGTTCACTCCCTAGTAGCACAATGTTGTAACTTAAGTGAGCCAAGGGGGCCAAGAGACCACGCAGAGAGGGGGCCCACGTAGACACATGGAGGGACTGCACAGGCCAAGAGGGAGCACGTGGCAACGTTGGAGGAGATGAGCCTTAGAGTTGAGAGGGGCTAATGCTATATAGAGGGGGAGAGCGTCCTCATTTGGATCATTCGTTGTTGATGATATTGAGCTGGTCATTTCAACTTCTTGAGCACGCTGGTTGTTTAGCCTGTCTACAGCACTGTTTAGTGCATTGAGTGTCTCCAATCAGAGATCTCGCCTTTAGCCCCGGGGGACTTCGAGTGCCTGCTCGGGAAAGGTGGTTTCTTTAGCATTTTGTGGGAGGATTGATGTTTGCGTTCTCTTGTGGAGCTGGGCATTCAGAGACTGCGCAGTCTTGAGAGGGAGGACGCAGTCCATTCTAGGGGAGCTCCGGATTGAGTTTCTTGCAGGGTTTTGAGCTTGGAGTTTGAGCAAAGGATCAGCCTTTGCCTTTGGGAGGATTTTAATGGAGTTTGAGGCTGCATTTCAATGATTCCTATTCAGCCTCTGCGCAAAGCCTTGGAGGACAGCATAATTCCCCAAGGGGGTGATTTTCGGGGGTCAACCATTTCAGATATGATTTCTGGGTTTTGCTGTGGTTGATGAGCAGAGGTGGATTCCAGATTTTCAGATCATTCCGACGAGGGGATCAAACCCAAGTCATCAATTCAGTTCAGCAGTAGCAGCTACATGACAGTTTTCTAGCAGCTGGGACGCAATTCAGAGAGTAGCCATTTCTTGGATATTCTGAGAGTATTTCTTCACTTGCCTTGAGCGAGTCTAGGTGCCATCACTCTGATCACCTATTGTACTTCATTATATTTCTCAGTATAATAAAATGGCTTAGCATTCTCTCTCTATATTTCTGGATGATTTGTCGTACATTCTATCTATGCTATTGTATGTCTGCTTTACTGTTATCTTTATGTATTTTTGGGAATTCTAGTTCTATACCACTTGGTGTGTTTATCTCATACTCTTAGACAGAGTCTGGAAAGGGCCAAGTAGCCTCCAGATCTCACCCTCTTCATAGAGGTGAAATATCTGGTAAACGCCCTCCCAGTCCATCTCTGGTTGGAGTTTGCTTGTGTTTTAGAGATATCCCCGAAACGGGATATTACAGTGGTATCAGAGCATAGTTCTAGCTCAGCCTGTGGAGCTAGTTGTTTATGACACGGAGGAAGAGGCCATACATTTGTTACAGAGGCAGAAAGTACAGAGATCGTGAGCGTAGGTTGGAGAACACCTATGGAGAGGGGGACTGTGTTCGGGTGGTGGACACAGAACAGGAGGAGCCTGTGATAGACACAGAGCAAGAGGAGCCTGTGTTAGATTCAGAGCAGAGAGAGCCGATGGCAGATGATAGTGAGGCAAAACAGTTTGGGAAGGCACTCCTCAAATCAGTGCAGGATCTAGCAAGATAGATTGAGGTGATGGGTCAGAGATTCACCGCTGTGGAGGCTAGACAGCGTGAGACCCCACGGGTTTTCCAAGTAGGTGAGGGATCGAGTACATCCCACCATTTGCCGAAACATGGTGCTACTCAGCGTGATACTACTCAGCAGATGGCTTCACACGCACCTACACGCTCTACCATGCCCACTTTCTTGGGAGCAGACACAGGGGCAGGAGCCCAACAGGAGGCAAAGCCCGGGCATATGGGTGATTATTTTGCAGAGTATCAGGCCTATGGGCAGGAGCCCAGCAGGAGGCAAAGCCCGGCCATATGGGTGATTATTTTGCAGAGTATCAGGCCTATGGGCAGGAGTTCAGGGATGCTCTCTCATTCAGAGATTTTGTTCAGCTTCAGCGGGACAGTAGACCATGCGACCATCATAGAGGGCACCGGCATTATCATGACGGAGATACCCACCTCACAGCTAGCCGATTCCACTTGCCTACGTTTGATGGTTCATCAAATAGTTCGGCGAAGTCTTGGATGGAGAAGTTGGACATCTATTTCCAGCTTAACCAGATGTCGGAGACGGAGGCCATCAAGGTGGCGATATTACATTTGGATGGTGAGGCCCAGGACTGGTGGTTCCATGGGATGGTTACGCTCGGACATTCTACAATGACGACATATGCCGAATTCACCAGGAGGTTGATAGAGAGATTTGACCGGAGGGATCCGGAACAACAATTTGTTGAGCTGACGAGGCTCAAACAGACCGGAAGCCCAGAGACATACATCACAGACTTCTTGAGGGTTTCGGTGATGGTGCCAAATCTATCCGCGGCACAGATGATCTATATGTTTGTGGAGGGGTTAGCAAAGTCACTTCGGGGTCTAGTCAGATCTACTAGACTAGCTACACTCCAGGATGCTATCAGCAGGACCCGGGATTTACAGGATGCATTGCCCAGGACTCGGACACCTTACCCCCAGAGACAGGGCTTCCAGCCCAAGGGGAAGGATGTGAGGATTATGCCTCCAAAGGGGAATCTAGGAAGGGCACAGATGGATGATGATGCCTGGAGAGAGCTGAAGAAGAAGCGGTTGTGCTTTACTTGTCAGGAGCTGTGGGCATCGGGACATAGATGTGCTGCCAGCAAAGCACATTTTATTGAGGTCTTCTCCGAGAGCAGCGGAGAAGAGGATGAGGAGGATGACGTGGAGGCAGGAGATAGTCATGCAGCACAAGATCCTTTGCCACCTCCACCTCCAGCAGCCGGTGGTGCGGCTTTTGCACCTACCGGAGGGGCCCTTGCAGCATTGCGAGGAGTTCCCAAGTATTTGACGCTGCGCATACGGGGGACAGTACGTGGCCAGCGAGTATCAGTTTTGGTTGACAGTGGGGCAGCCCATAATTTCATCGATGCACAGATGGTTGAGCGGAGAGGTATTCAGACTGAGAGCTTCGATGGATTTTCAGTTTTGGTCCCAGGAGATCAGACCATGATGTGTGCTCATTATGTTCCAGAGTTATCGGTGACGATGGGCACCTATACACTGACTGATCACTTTTTCGTGGTCAATATTCCGGACACCAACATGGTACTAGGTGTTCACTGGCTTATCACTCTAGAGAAGGTCACTACAAATTGGAAGGCCCTAGAGATGGAGTGGGATGATGAGAAGACGGGGAGGCATGAGAAGATACAGGGACAGCACACCTATCCGCCTCAAACTGTTTCGGCTCATTGGATGGAGGCAGTCTTCCAAAAGGGAGACGTGGAGTGGGCAGTGGAGCTGCGTGCATCAAAGGCAGGGACTACAGGGCAAACGGTGCACCCAGAGATACAGTCCATCCTTGACAGGTATGCCACAGTGTTTGGGGATATTCCGCTGGGACAGCCACCAGACCGGGGGTTTGAGCATACCATTGAGCTTGAGCAGGGCATACAGGCAGTGATTACTACCCCCTATAGGCATCCCAAAGCCTATCGGGATGAGATTCAGCGGGCCATCCAGGAGTTGCTGGCCCTTGGGCACATCCGGCCAAGCACGAGTCCTTTTGCTTCTTCCGTGGTGTTGGTGAAGAAGAAGGACGGCACCTTATGGATGTGTATTGACTACAGGGCCCTAAACAAGAAGACCCTGAAGAACAGGTACCCTATACCCAGGATCGATGAGTTGATGGATGAGTTGAGAGGAGCCCGGATCTTCTCAAAGATTGATTTGAGATCGGGGTACCATCAAATTCGTGTGAGGGAACAAGACATTCCCAAGACCGCCTTCAGGTGTCACTATGGGCACTTTGAGTTTTTGTTGATGCCCTTCGGGCTAACCAACGCCCCAGTGACATTCCAGTCTTGCATGAATCACATCTTCCGCAGTCACTTGAGGAAGTTTGTGTTGGTGTTCTTTGATGATATCCTCATTTACAATAGGACTTGGGAGGAGCATCTCTAGCACATTGAGGCAGTGTTGCGCATTTTGGAGGAGCAGCAGTTCTATGCCAAGCTCTCCAATTGTGAGTTTGGGTTGTCGGAGATGTTGTACTTGGGACATATCATAGGGGTGGACGGAGTGAGAGTCCACGAGGAGAAGATCAGGGCCATCAGAGATTGGCCGAAGACGAGGAATGTGACAGAACTTTGGGGATTCATTGGCATTTGTACTTATTACAGGAAGTTCGTCAGGAGTTTCTCACAGCTTGCTGCACCCCTTACAGATTTGACGAAAAAGGGGGCATTCAGTTGGTCGGATACAGCGCAGCGAGCCTTTGATAGGCTCAAGGAGGTGATGAGCAGCTGCCCAGTGCTTGCATTGCCGGATTTTACGCAGCCATTTGTTTTGGAGTGTGATGTGTCGAGAGAGGGGATCGGCGCAGTATTGATGCAGGGAGGACACCTTATAGCCTTTGAGAGACGGAAGCTCCTTCCACACGAGAGGTTGTATTCTATTTACGACAAGGAGATGTTGGCCATTATGCATGCATTGGCCAAATTCCAGCAGTATTTAGTGGGTAACAAATTCAGGGTGAGGACTGACCACAACAGCCTCAGGTTCTTTTTGGAGCAGAAGCAGCTACAGGAGAGGCAGCAAAAGTGGATCAGTAAGATCCAGGCATATGACTTTGACATTGAGTATGTCAAGGGTAAGAACAACGTGGTAGCAGATGCCCTTTCACGTAGACCAGCCACATTGTCTCTTATGAGCTTGGATACAGATTGGAGGGCTCGACTTTTAGTAGAGTACTCCAAGGACAGATTTGCATGTGAGGTTCTAGATGTACAGGTGGCGGATGACAGGTACAGGTTGGTCGATGAGATCATCTACTACAGGGACCGGATCTTCTTGACTGAGGGATCTCAGCTCAAGAAGAAGATACTTTAGGCATCACATGATTCACCTTTGGCCAGCCATCAGGGGTTTACCAAAACCTACAGGGCCATTAGAGAGAGGTTCTCATGGAAGGGCCTCAAGGAGGACGTACTCCAGCACATCAGGGAGTGCGATGTTTGCCAGAGGAACAAGGGGGAGATGAGCCATCCCGCAGGATTATTGCAGCCTCTTCCCATTCCGGAGGGGAAATGGGAGAGTATCTCGATGGACTTCATCACAGGGTTGCCCATGGTGCAGGGCAAAGATTGTATCTTTGTCGTCATAGATCGACTGACAAAGTATGCACATTTTTTCGCCATATCCGCGCACTACACAGCAGCACAGGTGGCCGAGCTGTTCTTCAGAGAGGTTTCAGGCTACATGGTCTTCCTAAGACCATCATCAGTGACAGGGGCAGCCGCTTCATGGGCGGATTTTGGCAGGAGCTTTTCCAGTTGGTGGGGACGGAGTTGACACTAAGTACCAATTATCACCCACAAACGGATGGACAGACAGAGATAGTTAACAAGTGGCTGGAGGGCTACTTGCGTAACTATGTCAGTGGGCAGCAGCGAGCATGGCTGAAGTGGTTGCATCTGGGGGAGTATTGCTACAACACTACACATCACATGTCCATTGGTATGTCACCATTCTATGCTTTGTATGGGTATCATTCTTTATCTTTTGCTGATGTGATGTTTGGTGCTAGCAAGGCTCCAAGAGCCAAGGTTTGGATCCAAGAGAGTCAAGATATTCTCCGAGCTCTCAAGGATAATATGGCTACAGTGTAGAACCAGCAGAAGCTGTATGCTAACCGGGGTTGGGTGGAGAGACAGTTTGAGGTAGGGGACTTGGTCTACCTACGATTACAGCCATACCAACAGTCGTCACTGAAGCAGAAGGGAGCTGAGAAGCTCAAGCCCCGCTTTTAAGGACCATACAGGGTGATACGCAGGGTTGGACAGGTTGCATATAAGTTGGAGCCGCCCCAAGGTAGCAAGATTCATAACATTTTCCATGTATCATGCCTGAAGAAGGCATTGGGGCAGTAGGTGACAGCGACAGATGAGCTACCACCCACGGATGATGAGGGGCATTTGGTGTTGCAGCCAGAGGCTATTATTGATACCAAGGAGAGGCAGCTACGTAGCAGGACGGTCCGGGAATTCTTGGTGAGGTGGAAGAATTTGCCAGACGAGGATGCGACTTGGGAGAGTGAGAAGATTCTGCAGCATCCATCACTTCAGTTGCTTGAGGACAAGCAACATTTTGCCGGGGGAGACTGTAATATTCCTAATTAGCAATGGCTAATTAGAATATTCAATTTTGCTCAATTTTGTCTTCTATAGTTTATTCATAAATAAAAAGTGAGTAGAGGGGACATAACTCACTTTAGAAATAAAATTTCACTCCCTAGTAGCGCAACATTGTAACTTAAGTGAGCCAAGGGGGCCAAGAGACCATGCAGAGAGGGGGCCCAGGTAGACACATGGAGGGACTGTGCAGGCCAAGAGGGAGCACGTGGCAACATTGGAGGAGGTGAGCCTTAGGGTTGAGAGGGGCTAATGTTATATAGAGGGGGAGAGCGTCCTCATTTGGATCATTTGTTGTTGATGATATTGAGCTGGTCATTTCGACTTCTTGAGCACGTTGGTTGTTTAGCCTATCTGCAGCACTGTTTAATGCATTGAGTGTCTCCGATCGAAGATCTCGCCCTTAGCCCCGGGGGACTTCGAGTGCCTGCTCGGGCAAGGTAGTTTCTTCAGCATTTTGTGGGAGGATTGATGTTTGGGTTCTCTTGAGGAGCTGGGCATTCAGAGACTGCGTAGTCTTGAGAGGGAGGATGTAGGCCATTCTAGGGGAGCTCTGGATTGAGTTTCTTGCAGGGGTTTTGAGCTTAGAGATTGAGCAAAGGATCAGCCTTTGCCTTTGGGAGGATTTTGGTGGAGTTTGAGGCTGCATTTCAGTGATTCCTATTCAGCCTCTGCACAGAGCCTTGGAGGACAGCGTAATTCCCCAAGGGGGTGATTTTCGGGGGTCAACCATTTCAGATATGATTTCTGGGTTTTGCTGTGGTTGATGAGTAGAGGTGGATTCCAGATTTTCAGCTCATTTCGGCGAGGGGATCAGCCCCAAGTCATCAGTTCAGTTCAGCAATAGCAGCGACACGGCAGTTTTCCAGTAGCTGGGACGCAGTTCAGAGAGTAGCCATTTCTTGGATATTCGGAGAGTATTTCTTCACTTGCCTTGAGCGAGTCTAGGTGCCATCACTCTGATCACCTATTGTACTTCATTATATTTCTCAGTATAATAAAATGGCTTAGCATTCTCTCTTTATATTTCTAGATGATTTGTCGTACATTTTATCTATGCTATTGTATGTCTGCTTTACTGTTATCATGTATTTTCGGGCATTCTAGTTCTATATCACTTGGTGTGTTTATCTCATACTCTTAGATAGAGTCTGGAAAGGGCCAAGTAGCCTCCAGATCTCACCCTCTTCACAGAGGTGAAATATCTAGTAAACGCCCTCCCAGTCCATCTCTGGTTGGAGTTTGCTTGTGTTTTAGAGATATCCCCGAAACGGGATATTACAGATTCATCATTACCTCAAGACCCTTCTCGCTCATGTGACCCAATCGTTGATGCCATAGGCGACTACCTTCTTCTGCCTTCTCAGATACAGTTGTTGCATAATTGGCCCGAGCACTTCCTTTGAGTCTGTAAAGGTTTCCGATCTTTTCTGCCTTCATAACAACCAGAACGCCTTTTGAAACTTTCAACACTCCATTTTGACCTGTAAATTTGTAACCTTCCGAGTCCAACACTCCCAAAGAAATCAATTTTTTTCTTAATTCGAGTACATGTCTAACATCAATTAAAGTTTTAACTGTATCATCATATATTTTAACTTTGACATTTCCCATCCCAACAATCTGTCAAGATATATTATTTCCCATAAACACAGAATTACCATTCACAACTTCATATGAAGTGAACCAATTTCTGTGCGGACTCATGTGATGAGAAGCACCAGAGTCTAACAACCAATTTTCGTAATTCTGAGAGACATTGAAAACAAGTAAAGCTTCATCTACCATACCTAATTCAGCAAATAAAACTTCATCAATCATACCTGAATCAACTTGATTTGCTTCCTTCTTTTGGTTTTCAACAGATTCCTTTCTTTTCCAATAATCTTTCTTAAGGTGTCCAATTTTGTTGCAGTACCAGCATTTGGCTCTACACTTCTTTCCCTTTGATTTTGATATGGAAGAACTCATTGCTTTCTCCCCTCTTTCCTTGGACTAGCCTTTGGCTAGGCTTCTGGTGCGGAAGTTTCAATACTGGACTTCCTTTGCACTTCTTCATATAATAGAACTCCCACAACTAAATCAAATTCCAAATATTCAGATGTGCTCAAACTGATAGAAGTTACAAAGTGGTCCCAGGACTAGAGAAAAGAACACAACAAGTTGATAGCTTTGTCTTCTTCCTAAAATTTAACTTCCATATCTGACAATTGGCAAATAAGTGTATTAAAATATTTAAGTGTTCTGCAATTTTAGTACCCTCCTTCATCCGAAGGCTATATAGTTGCCTCTTCAAATAAATTATGTTGGTTAAAAATTTGGTCATATAAAGAGTTTCCAATTTCCCCCACAAACCTGCAGTTGTAGTTTCTTCAACAATATCTTCATCCGTCAATTACAACCTAATGGTACTGAGAGCTCAAGCATCCAAGTCCTCCAAAGCTGTCATACCAATAGGTCTCTTCTTCACCCCATCTAAAGCTTTGTGCAACCCTTATTGCACCAGCAAATCCCTTACTTTCAATTTCCACAAATAAAAATTGTTCTTGCCAGTGAATTTCTCCACCTCAAACTTAACATTTGTCATTTTTGCCATTTTCCTCTTACGGGGTTAATAAAATTATGTTTCTAGATTTTCCTTCTAGGGTTTATCTATTTGCAAGGGTTTCACTTTCTGCTTTCAACTAGGGTTTCTCTTGAATTTATTTCCTTTGATTTCTTGCAAAAAATTCTGATTTTGTTTCCCCTTTTTTTTTAATAAATTTCCAGAATTTCTTTCAATCTTGTTCAAGCTTCTTCATACAATTCTTTAAACTCTACTCCATTTTTCTTTCAACATATTTTAAAAAAAAAAATCTGAGATTGCCCAAAAAAATTTCCCTAATTTTCACAAAACATCAAACCCTATTTCATTTTTCTTTCATCAAATTCACCAGTTCACAACAACAGAATTCCAAATTTCATTCAACAAGTTTTTTCGCTGTTACAAAATAAAAATAATTACACGGGCGGTCATGGCAATGTCTTTCCGACGACTCTGCTCCCTTGATTGACCGTCAACTTATTGATTGACTCTTAAAAAAAAATTGCTTTGCACAAACCTTCAAGACGACTTCGATTCGGCAGCGGGCTCTTTACACAGGCAGCAGCCAACTCTTCCCAATCTCGACTCAGGCAGGTAGGGTTCCAAAAAACCAGTGGTGAGCTCTTGATACAGGCAGCATCCGACTCCTCCAAATCTCAACTCAGGCAGGCAGGGTTCCAAAAAAACAGTGGTCCGCGTCCTCTTCACATACGACGACAATGGAAAAAATGCTTAACCAACAGTGAAAGTTCATCCGCTCGAATTTGCATCCTCTTCACACATGGCGGCAATGGCAGAATTGCTTAACCAGCAGTGATAGTTCATCCACTCGAATTTGCGTCCACTTCACACACGTAACAGGACTGACAACAACCCAGAATGGGGTTTGTATTTTTTTCTCGACGGTGGCTCTAACCTTGCGACAGTGCTCACGAGCGGCGGCTCTAGTTTTTCGACAGCGTTCTTCAATCAGAATGGCAGTCTCGTTCTTCAGTCAGAGCGGAAAAGCGGCAGTCTCTCAGACGGTCCTCTTCAAACAGACGGCTTCTTCGTGACTTTCGGCGGACTTCAAACAACTCTCTCCAATCGAAACTTCAAAAAAACGACAGCTCTCTTTTTCAATTGAACCCAACTGCTCTCTTAACCAAACTTGGCTCTGATACCACTTGTTGGTATTTAATTCATTAACCATTCAATCTAGCAAGAAAATGCATAAAAAGAAGAAATTGAATCACACACAAGGTAACACAAAATTTACGGGATAAAACCTTGAAAATGTATCAAGGAAACCTCCATGGAGCAAGGGATTGGAAATCTTATTGATCAAGAATAATTCACTATGTTACAAGTCTCTCAGGCAATAACTAAGAAATATGGGCTACTTCGTTATGTAACTTCTTTTCGTTATAAAACTGATTGACAGTAAAAATAAATTTACCCAAATAACTAATCATTTACATTGTTGTCATTTTTCAATAGAACTAACATAGAAATGTTGATGAAAACAAACAAAATCCTGGCATGGTTATCATGGTGGAAAACAGAACTAAAAATTATACAAAATTCCATTGCTAGAACAAGTTCAAGTGATATTGCTGGATCTTAAGCTGAAGAAATTAGGCCCAAAACTTGCCATAAAGTAGACATGGATACCTCAAGTACCACTAAAGACGTGCCCTTTTTACAACTGGAATCTCCAAGGAACCACCCAATATATATGTTGCAAAAATTTTGAGCTCTTACACTCTAGAAGCATTTCCTGTGCACAATTGATGGACCGGATTCATCGTACTCTGATTTTGCAATCCACATCTGCAATGCACCCGTCACCCGTAATCAAAGAGGGAAGTGAATTATTTGATAGCACTGGGAAGGAAATACATGCAGACACGCACAAAAAATGAAAACAAAACGTAGTACATACCTGCTGGAAGGTAGTCAAAGATGCCAAGATAGAGCCTCCAATCCATACACTGTACTTTCTCTCTGGAGGTGCCACCACCTTTATCTTCATACTACTTGGAGCAAGTGCAATGATTTCCTTACTGATACGATCAGTGATTCCAGGGAACATGGTTGAACCACCACTTAATACAACATTCCCATACAAGTCTTTACGAACGTCCACATCACACTTCATAATGGAATTATAGGTTGTTTCATGGATGCCACAGGATTCCATTCCTATCAAAGATGGCTGGAACAACACCTCTGCACATCTGAACCGTTCAGCACCAATTGTTATCACCTGACCGTCAGGAAGTTCATAGGTTTTCTCTATAGACGAACTTGTTTTTGCAGTTTCCAGTTCCTGCTCATAGTCAAAGGCAACATATCCTAACCTCTCCTTCACATCTCGTACTATCTCACGTTCTGCAGTCGTCGTAAAAGAGTACCCACGCTCAGTAAGAATCTTCATCAATGAATCAGTCAGATCACGCCCGGCAAGGTCCAGTCTGAGGATGGCATGAGGCAAAGCATATCCCTCATAAATTGGGACAGTGTGTGTAACACCATCACCAGAGTCCAGTACAATACCTGGAAAGAATATCAATAAACAATATATATTAGCCTCTCAAATTATGGTAATGAAACTGATTAATGAAATGCATTTGAGTTCAGAATATCACACCGGTTGTACGCCCACTTGCATATAAAGAAAGCACTGCTTGAATGGCAACATACATGGCAGGCACATTGAATGTCTCAAACATTATTTGTGTCATCTTCTCTCGGTTAGTCTTGGGATTAAGAGGTGCCTCTGTGAGTAAAACAGGATGCTCATCTGGAGCTACACGGAGCTCATTGTAGAAAGTGTGATGCCAAATCTTCTCCATGTCATCCCAATTGGTCACAATACCATGCTCAATTGGATATTTTAGAGATAGAATGCCACGCTTTGACTGAGCTTCATCTCCAACATACGCATCCTTCTGCCCCATACCAACCATGACACCCGTATGCCTTGGTCTACCAATAATACTGGGAAAAACTGCACGAGGAGCATTATCCCCCGCATATCCTGCCTGCCGTTTTAAACAAGTAACATTGCAGTACCATTTGTAGATGTTATCTAACTACACAGGATTGCATAATATAATATTGCCTGAAGACATTAATATGTAAAATAAATGTTCTAAATGCAACTCATCATACACTGACTTCCAACATAGATTATACTCACCTTAACCATACCAGATCCATTGTCACAGACAAGAGGCTGGATATCCTCATCACCCATTTTGCCCCAGGTATGAAACAACCTGTAACAGAAAGAACCATTACCTCAATTCACAATCCACTGAAAAAGGAGACTACTCATATCATAGTAAAAAATAAAGGGATAGAACTCTGATGCTTGTGATCCCATGTCAAGGGATGAAAAGGAATCCTGTGATGAAATCCAAGTACTGCTGCATCATCAGTGAGGAAACTGAAATATACCCATAAAGGTACTAGGACTTTACTCTCCGATGCAAACCACTACCATACCCAATGCTGCTATCAAACTTAGTTCCACAGAATCTTTCAACCCTATGCAATTTACTGGATACATCTAAATCTAGGTAGTTAATCACATTAGGAAGCACCCACAATTTTGAGATTGAACCTAAACAAAATTCAATAGCATCCGCCCTATAGCTTAAATGCTAGTAAGATGTGTATTCAACATTGATCAAAAGCTAGAACCTGAGAATGAACCTAGCTTTGAGAAGATGTGCATATTAAAATATGACAACAATTAGTTGAAAGCAAATGTGAAAACCAAAATTTACCTAATACATATTTGGTGGTTAGTCTAACAGTGTTGGTTTATGAAACTGAATGTAACAGTGCCAAGATAGTTATATCAAAGCAGCCCAAGAGATAGATGGAATGGATAGTAAGCCTAATTGTAAAATTCTTCTTGATTAATAAAATACCGTACTTTGCCCCATGGATATTTCCCTGATACATTGTCAAGGTTTTAGCACATAAATTTCAAGTTGTGTTATTCTGAATCTTGTCGTTATATCTTTGCTCTTGTTAATATTTAACAGACTTCGAGCTCCATGATTGTATGCAGCTCAGGAAAAAGGGTGTATGCAGCTCAGGAAAAAGGGAAGTTGTAGCTGCAGAGGTGCAAAGGTATTTCATCACGCAGAGAGACAAAGTCAAGTGGCAATCAAACCTGCAGAGATCACCAAAACCCTCATAGTGGAGAAACGGCAAAGCACTTAACAAAAAAAACCTAGCCACCTGTTTGCATAGAGGGAAAATCGTCTGGATTGCAAAGAAAGTCAAGTTGAAAGCAGAGGAGATTACTGACCACTCGCCTACCACTCATTCTATCCCGAGGAGTTTTTTGGAACAACACAGATTTAAATGGGTAAACCCTGGCTTCTGGGGCCATTTTTTTTCATGCAGAGATAATATATTAAAACAAAAATCATGGAAGCTCATTTTTCTTTTAAAGGAAGGTGGAGCTGTATACATTTTTATAGTGTACATCCAATTTCCTTTTTAAAAAATTCAAGTTTGGACCAGGGGGTTTGAGAAGTAAGGTTAGTGAAAAACGAGGTTTGTGAAAATATCATTTTCACAATTTTCTGAAATTGGAAAAAAAAATCAATTTGGAGGGGCAGTTTGGGCATAGAGAATAATAGCAAAAGTGATGAATAACAAATTCAAAGGTCAAGAAATTTAATGGTAAAAATAACTTTGAATTATGGAAACTTTAAACGCAAGATTTGTTAGTACGACAATGGTTGCATAAGGCGTTAGACGGAAAGAGGAAGAAACCTGCAGCTATGACCAATGAAAAGTGGGAAGACTTGGATGCCAGAGCCTTCAACACAATTTGGTAATGTCTTGTGGATGATGCCTTGTTTAACATTGTTGGAGAAGTAACAGCAGGAGGTTCCTGGCCAAAGTTAGAAAGCCTTTATATGACGGAGTCATTGATGAATGAAATCTACTTGAAGACGCAACTGTACAGTGGACCACGGGGTTTGAGAAAAAAGGTTTGTGAAAAACGTGGTTAGTGAAAATATCATTTTCAAAGTTTTCTGAATTGACACAATGAAAAAAAATTCAATTTGGAAGGGCAGTTTGTGTGTAGAGAATAATGGAAAAGGTGACAAATGTCAAATTAGAGGTGGATAAATTTAATGGTAAAAATAACTTTGAATTATGGAAAATTTAACAGCAAGATTTGTTAGTCCGGCAATGGTTTCATAAGGAATTAGATGGCAAGAGGAAGAAGAAACCTGCAGCTATGACCAATGAAAAGTGGGAAGACTTGGATGCCAGAGCCCTCAACTCAATTCAGTTATGTCTTGCGGATAATGTCATGTTTAACATTGTTGGAGAAGTAACAGCAGCAGGTTCATGGACTAAGTTAGAAAGCCTTTACATGAAAAATTCCATGATAGATTGAATCTACTTGAAGAGGCAACTGTACAGTCTGAAAATGAAAGAAGGTACAAAAATTGCAGATCATTTAAATGTTTTTAATACCATTATATGCTACTTGACTAGTATGGATGTTAAAATCAACGAGGAATACAAGACAGTTAAGTTACATTGTTGTGTTCATTACATAAATCGTGGGATCATTTTGTAACTTCCGTTAGCTTTAGCACAACTGAGACTCTTGAATTTGATTTTGTTGTTGGAGCATCGTTGTCTGAGGAGGTGAGGAGAAAATCTAGTATTGAAACCTCCACACCAAAAGCTATGGTGGCTAGAGGTTGGCCCAAAGAAAAAAGAGAAAAGTCGGGAGGTACATCCAGATCAAAGTCAAAAGGAAAGAGAAGAAAAATTAAATGTTGGTATTGTCACAAGCCAAGGCATCTCAAGAAAGATTGTTGAAAGAGACAGGAATCGAAGGAAGACTCGAAAAAGGAGGAAAATCTGCTTGAATCTGATCCAAGTATGATTGATGAAGTTTTGTCTATTTGTAATGTTCCTCAATACTATCAAGAAAGGTTGTTAGATTCTGGTGCTTCTCATTATATGTGTCCACATAGAAGTTGGTTTTTCTCATATCAAGCTATTGATGGTGGAATTGTTCTTATGGATAATAAGATTTCTTGTAAGATTGTTAGGGTAGGAAGCATCAAAATTAAATATTTGATGATATTACAAGGACATTAGTAAGAAGTTAGGCATGTGCTTTGAAGGTGTCCAAGGGTGCTTTAGTGGTTTTGAAGGCTAAAAAGATAGGAAACCTTTACATGCTGGATGGAGGTGTTGATTTTTCCTTGGCAATTCAGAATCAAGTTTATGCCTAGAACACGATCATGAACACACTAAAATGCCACAACACAAGCACTGTGCACAGCGGAAAATGTATAGTAGTGAATCAATGAAGTACACAAGAATTTTGTCAACCCAAAACTTGCTATATTACAACTTTAATACAACAAACATAGGGCTCTCGTACCAAGGATCATGGCCCGTACAATTATCCCTGATACAAGGAAAAGACTACGGCTTGATGTCAACTAAACATGACCATCAATCTGCCCTTGAAAAAGACACAATTGACTTACTTGTTCATGAAGCACTTACCACAACCCTTTCAGTCCATTTGCCTTGAACACCTAGAAGGTCCTTTGCCACCTATACACGTAGATATCTTGCTGCTCCAATACCTCTGCCACTGCTGTTCACAAGGTCCTCTGCAACTTCAGATTTGCTTTGACGATCAGCTCCTCAAACTGCCTTCTATTAGTAGTCAATGCTCCTCCAAGGATCACTGAACATAGGCTCCAAAACTTTCCTCCAACAATAACTCAACTCCTCCTAAGTCATTGTACTTAGGGTCTTCTACAAGTTGCCTTCTAACTATCTCCTTATTGCTCCAAAGATGATTGAATCTAGGGAACACATGTACAACCCACACAATAGTGATTTTTCAACCCAAATCACAGTACTTAGGTCTGCAACCAACCTCTGCCCAAAACCCTTATTGAACATACCTTCACACTCCACCAGCAGCACCCTTCTCAAACAAAACTACCCATCTACCTTCCCTTCATAATAGCCCTATACTCATTTCCAATTCACACTCTTTCTTCTGCAATCTGAGAAAGTTTTGGCCTCTTTTACCGGTTGAAACTCCTGCACAATACTCCTGAGGAATGTGGCCCTATCACAGAGACAATTCACAACCATATGCCCTCTTCTTGTAGAGTCTCAACCCTCTTCTTTATGCACAAAGACTAGACCGCATAACTAGAATTTAGGTCAGATATTAAGGTGGTTGTACATGTGCAAAAGTAGCCCTAACTAGGGCCTGAACGTCACAAAATAGAGACCTCAAACTTGCGCAAACAAACCTTCACAAGAGCACAAAAAATTCAGACTTTAAATTGTCCTCATACCTGGGCTTACTCGGCCTTCATCCAAGCATAGAATAACCCTCAAAGCTCCAACTCATCCCTCCTTAAGGCCTATGGATTTCCTGAGGTACTCACACTTCACTTGGGCAAATATCTCTTGAGAAAATATGCTCACATGGATGCCTCAAATGAACTCAACCTTATCTCCTTTTATAGTGTTCTTGGTGGAGTTCATTAGCCACCAAGGGTCACCACTTATGCCCAAGCTGACCTAAGCATATCATGTTTAAATACCAATAAATCATGACATAAAATTTCTTTGATTTATCTTTGCCCACACCATTGAAGTCCAAGGTGCTCCTTAGCCCATCAAGGGCGCCCCTCATGCATCCAATGAATAAACAATCAATTTTTCACTTGGGTCCTTTGCCCACTACTTTGTACAAAGGCCACTACTTGGGTACACAGCCCACAAACCACATTTTGTTGATCAACTCCTCACAAACCTGGTACCCCAAGGGTTGTGGGAGTACCTCCCAAGCTAAACATTTCAACAATCACTCTTAGCGAGGGAGGTACTTCCACTGCTCGGAAGTGACTCGTCATCATCAGCATCACTAGCCAATCTCTTGCATCCACCACTGCAGCATACTCTGTAGAATGAACCACATTATTCTCGATAGTGCCCTTGCCTCAATCTTGTCAGAACCTGAAGATTCAAGCTTCCATAGGGCAGTTGACAATCCTTTGTTGTCTCCCTCTAAAGCTAGACTCCCTCTGAATCTAGACTCCCTCTGAGTCTACACAACCTCCACTAGCTCACCCCGCTTTCCCTCTTGGAAAGTTCTACTTTTGAACTTGTGTCTTTCCAAGGTCAGTCTAAGTTGCGATCAAACACTAAGTCTAATCACTCTAGATTTTGGGTAGCATCAGATGTGCTCTAGCTCCGAAACTTTGTGCAGGGGCTAGAACACATGAGATCTCCATGACCCAGAAATCGTTTGGATAAATTCCACCAGGAAACTAAGTTATTCTAAAAATTAATTATTTTAATCGAGACCCTAAGTCTAACTTAGGGAAATTAAATAATTAAAGGGAATTAATTTAAACATGTGGGTGAGAATGTTCTAAGTGACATGGATCAAGTCTTTTCTAACCTTAGTCGTTGATTAGAGATTAGATCACGGTTATTGACTTTTCAACGAGAAAAGTATTAAAGGAAGGCTTGGGGTCAGTTGGAGAACACATACAGAGCGGTAGCACTTGAGCTAAGTCGAAATTATGGGGCGCGATTTGCTGAGAATTTTCGAGTGAGCTTACAGTGTTCATGAGGGGCAGATTGGCAAGGGATTATTCAGATCCGAGGCTGAGAATACATAGGCAGAGAGGCAGATCCAGACCAGGCAACATAGAGACCCAGCAAGAAGGACACAGCCCAGGCAAGCTCACGTAGAGGCTGACGCAGGCCCTTCAGAGTGACGCAGAGGCAATGTTGAGCCCAAAGGGGTGACGCAGGAGTAGCCTGTGCTGCGCAGAGGCTCTAGCAGCTACGCAGGGCCGACACAATGCCGAGAGAGGCAACGTCGGGATTTCCAGTGGGCTAGAAAGGGCTCATATTCAGCATTTCCAAAAGGTGTGAAGCCTCAGCTGAATTTTCTGTCTCCAAGTGATAGAGGTACATCTGTCGTGACTTCTCTGTTGGAAAAACCACTACTGGTGCCCTTGATTGTATTTAGATATTCTGCTTAATAAACAAACCCTCTATGAGTTGTTGCACTGATTTTCCCGCATTGGGTTTTTCCAAGGACATTGTCCAAAAAATACTGTGTCCTTTGTCATATGTGCATTATGCTTCAGTAAATGATCTGTATGTATGTGTAGGCTGCAGTAGTATTTACTTTGATGTTTTTGCTGAATATTTCAGAAAAATAACTTGTTGATTAAATATAACAAGTAGGAGAAGTAAATCAAAAAATTGCAATAGGGTTTTTGTAACTTAGGTGCAGAAATTTTCACATGGTATCAGAGCAAATGCAGATCAAGCTGAAGCCATCAGTAAAGAGCTGAAAAGTTCTTACTGCGGGAGGGCACCTAAAACTCACAGATCCAGAAAAAGGAAATGCAGTAATAGAGGGACAACGTAGAGCCAGCAAGGGTGATGCAGAGCCTGTCTGCTCATGTAGAGCTGACGCGAGCCCAAAAGGTTGACGCAGAGCCTATCAAGCTCACGTAGAGCTTACACATGCCCAAGAGGGTGATGCAAACCAAAGAGGGTGATGCAGTCAAGGAGGGAATGACGTTGTGCCGGTTATCATGGCTGGAAGTGTAGTTTTCTGATCTTCGAAGCTACTGGTGGGGCATTGTTTCTGTCGGTGCAGAACAATGCCTAGCAGGGTTGACAAAGTAAGGGGGAACAGTTCCTCAACAGACTTTCTAGACAAGAAATCTGAGATTCGATCGGTGAAGTGATCGTAGAGGGTTGATTCGACAAAGTTGGCAGAGGATTTCTAGGAGGGAAATCACTAGTCAGAGGAAGCATAGTCTCTAGAGGGTTTCTATCGCCAAGAAACCCAGATCCAGTCTCTTGCTGAGAGTAGCAACAGTAGAAAGGAGAAGAGCTTTTTGCTTCGACATTTTTTCAGCAGAGATGGTCTCGCACGAATTGAGAGATCATGACAGTTTGGACGGGGTGTCTAATTTTGTCATCTAGAAAGCAAGGATCTTGTTAGTCCTTGACGAGTATGGTATCCGAGAACATGTTGAGAGGGTTGTGGCGGTTCCGATCGATGTTGATCCTCTAAAGAAGTATGAGGAAAATTAGGCAGGAGCTAAGCGCTCGATCATAGATGGGGTGAAGGATCACATGGTCCCACATATTTCCGAGAAGAAAACAGCAAATGAAATGTGACAGGCACTAGAAACGTTGTATCAAGGTAGCTCCATCCAGAGGAATATGCTTCTGAAGAATCAAATGTGATTGTTTGCGATGCACAAGGGAGAGGAGATCGATCCTTTCCTCTTTAGATTGAAGGCTATTCGAGATCAGCTAGTTGCAATGGGGGCAACTCTTGATGACGGTCTCTTGGTGAGGACTGCCCTGAATGCAGTCGCCGATGATGGGGAGAGTTTTGTCCAAAGTAGCTTGTGCAGAGCACAACTTCCAAAACTGGGAGGACATGTGGGCAATCCTTCATCAGGAAGAAATCAGGAGAATAACCAAGAGGGGCAGCAACAGCGGAGGAGCCAAGATAAATAAAGAGGGCAAGGAAGATGCAGCGCTCGCATCAAAGGGACAGAGGCTGCAACAAGGGAGGAAGAAGAAGGACCTCTCAAAGGTCCAGTGCTTCAGATGTGGCGAATTGGGACACTTCGCCATACTTGTCCTCAGAAGAAGAAGGGCAAGGAAGATTCTAATTCCAAGGCTGTTGTAGCCAAAGGGGATAGTGGCAGTGATGACAGTGTTGCCATGAGTGCTCATGTGCCTCGAGAGAAGAGATGGGGCGACATTGATCTGTAGTTGTCTTGAACTGCAGAGGAGGGGTAGGATCCTTGAGGTGCCCAAACTCTTGGATCGCATACGAGCTACGGGAGCCCTCAAAGACAGTAGCAGGATGACTGGAGTTAGTTGGTGCAGAGGATCGTGGAGGTACTATGGCAGTGCTTCAGAGGGTCAGCACAGAGCAGCAACAGAGGGTGTTTTCGATCAAGATGTAGCCAAACTGACTTGTCTGTCTGTATATTTGGGTGATGTCCTTCAGTTGCTTACTTCTTAGCAACTAAGTTGCAGTGCATCAATTAGCAATGGCAGTGCTATGGGCAGCATGATGCAGCATTTGAGAGGGAGTTGCAATACAGATGAGGCAGTGACTATGGCAGAGTCATGGGCAGTAGTACGGAGAGCAACAGCGCAGTGGATGAGGGGCAGCAGTCGAGCATCAACAGCGGAAAGGACCGATGCCATGGATCGGGGTAACGCTATGGAGTGAAGTGTTGCTAGAGCACATTCCTCACTAAGGGGTTGTGTTGATATTTTGGGTAGCATTGGATGTGATCTAGCTCTGAAACTTTGTGGAGGGGCTAGAACACATGAGATCTCCAAGACCCAGAAATCGTTTGGAGAAATTCCACCAGGAGCCTAAGTTATTCCAAAAAATAATTATTTTAATGGAGACCCTAAGTCCAACTTATAGAAATTAAATAATTAAAGGGAATTAATTTAAACATATGGGTGAGAATGTTCTAAGTGACGTGGATCAAGTCTTTTCTATTCTTAGCTGTTGATTAGAGATTAGATCACGGCCCTTGATTTTTCAACGAGAAAAGTATTAAAGGAAGGCTTGGGGTCAGTTGGAGAACACACACAGAGCAGTACCACTTGAGCTAAGTCGAAATTTTGGGGCGTGATTTGCTGAGAATTTTCGAGTGAGTTTGCAGTGTTGGTGAGGGGCAGATCGGCGAGGGATTATTCAGATCCTAAGTCACCTGACATGGGGACACGAAACACGATGGACACGCGGATTCAAGTGTCGGATTCGGACACGGTGACCCCCCAGAACAAGACACGTCCGGACACGTTATATATATATATATATATATATATATATATATATATATATATATATATATATATATATATATATATATATATATATATATATATTTCTTACACAAATTCATTGATTCAAACATAGATCTTCATCTAGATGTAAGTTTTACAAAGATTTAAGATACATAATACATTGATACATCATACAATCATACATATTACAAAGTAATAGACATATTCATCAATGATCCAATAGGAGAAAGACAAGATACTGTAGTTTTCTGTAATATCCCCAAAGGGAAATAACCAGTAATAAACAGAAATATGCCAGACAGATATAGAAAATACAATGCTGAACCAGATCATGGAACAATTACACATAGAATGCCAGAAAACTGAGCCATTTTATTAATCTGAAAGTACATAGAGAGGAGTACAAGAAAATCAGAATGAGTGCACCTATCCTTGCCCTAGGCAAGTAGAGACCCTCTCAGACAAATAATGGCTGCTACAAGGACAGCGTCCTAGCTGCTCTGAAGACTGAAGCTGGACTGCGCTGGAACTATGAGCTGAAGACTGAAAGATAGCTGATATCAATACTCCAAACCCTCACCAATGGAAAACGCTGTCAAGCCCTGCTCACATGACCCTGCTCATCAGATCAGCGTCCTCCCAGATGGACCAGCGTCCTATATGCTCAGATCTGCTGGATCTGAAGCCTCCAATCCAGATCTGCGTCCTATCCCTCCAGATCTGCGTCCTCCTGTATCAGATCTACTGCTATTTCTTCAGATCTATGCTAGATCTGCCAATATCTCTTCAGATCTGCAACCTCAGAGGCTAGATCTGATGTTATCTCTTCAGATCTAGGCTGGATCTGCCAATATCTCCTCAGATCTGCAATCTCCCAAGCTGGATCTAATGCTACCCCTCCAGATCTGCAACCTACGGAACCAGATCTGCAAATATCTGCTCAGATCTACAATCTCCAAAGCTGGATCAATGTGTTACATAAGTACTAGCCTCTAGGTAGTACACTGCCAATGGCAAATAGAAATAGTAAATACAAAACAACTACAAGTCTACAAGACTACAAGCCTCAAGGCAGTGCCGCAGTAGGTAGCTCATGACTCATGAGTCATCAATCCTCATCATCATAATCAGCATCACTGTCCTCATCATGATCATCATGCTCACCACTGCTCTCCTCTGTTGCATCCTCCTCTTCTGTATCCAATGTCATCTTTGCATTTGTTGGTGTGGAGGATGACCCCTCTACTATATTGCCATCATCAAATGTGACAGGCTCTAGCACTGGCTCATTAAGATCCAAGTTGGCCAATGCCAACTCAACACTGTTGTCCAAACCCATATCATCAGGAAAGACATCCCACATCTTTGTCTTTCCCTTCAACCAATCCTCCCTTTGCCTGTAAATAAGACGAAGGTTGGTGTGCACATACACCATTGTCTCTGCCCTAGACTGCTCAAGCCTGCTCTTCTTCACACTATACAAATTCCCATATGTGCTCCAATTCCTCTCGCAACAAGAGGATGAAGTCACTTGAGAGAGGAGCCTCATGGCTAACTGCTGTAGAGGAGGGCTTGCTGCCCCATGAGTTGCCCACCAAGAATGGGGCTTCTTAGCCCCCCTGTCTCGAATCAAATCATAGCCTCCAAATCGCCCCCTGCCAGTGGAAAAATCTGCAAAGGCATCCTCCACCTCATCAAGGGATGCCCTATCCCGAAAAATCCTCCTCAATGCATCTTTCCTCCCCTGTGAGATTTCAGCATCCATGTGAGGAGGGAATCTGCGGGAAGGTCCACCATTCAGCCACTCATGGTTGTAGTATTTTGGGTTCAAGGAGTGAGCCAAACAATGTAAAGGTGTGCAATTCTTGTCCCATCTGCTGACAAGAATATCCTGTATGCTGGTGAAGAAGGCCTCTAGTGATGTCTCATACTCTGGGCACTGACTATGTAAAACAATGTTCCTCACAGACTCAATCATGGAATCCCATCCCTCATAAACCTCTCCTAGGATGGGTTGGTCTGTATCTGCAAATCGAAGCAAGGAAATGATAGGGTCCATGATCTGAATACGCAGATCTACCTTCTCCCACCAGACATCATCCAACACTGTGTCCTTCACTTTGTTTGAGGTTGTTTAATCCGTCTTTCTCCAAAAAGACCAAAACTTTGAAAAAACCATGGCCCCAAGAGAGGTCTTGAACTCCCTCAACCTCTTTAGCATGATGAATGAAGAGGCAAACCGTGTATCTACAATCTTCAACAATGATAGATTGGTGTACTCCTTGTAGATAGTGAGGGCATTTGTATGGTTTTGTACAAAGTTGTGGCTATGCCGTGCATCCTCAATAATTCTTCCAATCCAAAGCACATTAGAGGCAATAGATTTCAGTGCTAAGTTCAATGAATGGAAAATGCAAGGTGTCCAAAATATTTTTGGATATTTAGCTTCCATAATCATGCTAACAGCCTTGCAAACAGGTGCATTATCTGTAATGATTTGCACACAAGAATCAACACCTAAATCTTCAATAATTTTAATAAATAACTCACCCATATATTGTGCATCCTTGTATTGTCTTAGTGCATCCACTGATTTCAAGAAAACTGGACCATTCAAGGATGACACCATGAAGTTGATGAGTGTTGCCGTGTTGGATCTGTCCATCAATCAGAATTAATGGTAACCCCAGATGTTGGCCATGCTGATTTAATAGGCTCAAGCATTTTGTCCACCTCTTTCTTTGCCTTTGTCAACAATGTGGTTCTAAGCTTCTCTGACCCAAGAGGCACATACCCTGATGGAGCCCCTTAACTTAGAGCTCGGCACATCTCAATAAATAGAGGTGATCGTGCAACATTAAAGGATATGAAGTTCTAATAGAAAAAAATGCAAAGGTGAGATCAAGCTCTTCCCTCTTCTCTTTCTGGAAAATCTTGTCCATTGGACCAAGTGCAGTTGCCTTTCTTTTTGCTGCTTGTCCCCCACTAAAACTCTCAAATGGGAACTTGTTGCTTCTTTTCCTCAAGAGTGGAAGGGGGTCATCAGTCTTGTTTTGTTTTGATTTTTATGCCACATTTGTCGCACAAAAAAATGCCTCTCTCTCCATTTCCTTCCTCCTTGCTAATGCCACCTGTGAACAAGTTGAAATGCCACAACTTGGCAAAGCCAACAAATGAGCCTTCACACGGTAATATGTGCTCATGAAATGGTTGTGGCAAAAACTGCATTTCCATGCAACATTGCCTCCGCCCTTCGCCTTGCTGCCTGGCCCTGCCTCTCTTGTCACATATTTCCACAATGGGTATTTGGGGTCTTGAGTTTGTTTTCCCTGAACATTTGAAGTTGTTGTTGTAGCCCCACTTCCAATAGATGGAATACTTGCAGACCCTGATGAAATAGGGACAGGATGGGCATCTCCAATGGGGACATTCTTCCCCTTTTTATTCCCCTGCCTTGTTGCCCTTGATTGAGCTATGAATGTTGTAAAAAATAAACAAAAATGACCAAATTTGTCAAACATATGCACACGCAAACCAAATGCAAAAACATAGAGAGATAGTGCACTTACCAGTTGCTTGAGTCTCCTTGAAAACACTCCCTTGCTCCTTGCTACTCCTTGCTCCTTGCTCCTTGCTCTTTGCTCAACTCACACACAAGCTTTGGTGAGAAATAATGAGGAAAATTGCACTTTTATAACTCAGCGGACGCATTTTCGCCTTGGTCGAATCCGGAAAAAAGGGATTCGATCTTGACCGTACAGGACACGATCGGGACTTATCGTGTCCTGTACGGACACGATCGAATCCGAGATTTTGAACTCGAATCCCCACGAGTCATGTTGGATTCGAATGATTCAAGACACGTGGCCCTATAACAACGAATCCAGTTCTTCGTGAATCAGATCTGAGGCCAAGAATACATAGGCAGAGAGGCAGATCCATACCAGGCAGCACAGAGAGCTAGCAGGAAGGACGCATCCCAGCTAGGCTCACCTAGAGGCAGCGCAAAGGCTGACGCAGGCCCTTCAGGGTAACGCAGAGGCAGCCTGTGCTGCGCAAAGGCTCTAGCAGCTACACAGAGTTGATGTAGTGCCAGGAGAGGCAGCGCTGGATTTCTAGTGGGCTAGAAAGGGCTCGTATTCAACATTTCCAGAAGGTGTGAAGCCTCAGCTGAATCAGCCATCTTTTCTGTCTCCGAGTGATAGAGGTACATCTACTGTGATTTCTCTGTTGGGAAAACCACTACTAGTGCCCTTGATTGTATTCAGATATTCTGCTTAATAAACAAACCCTCTAAGAGTTGTTGCACCGGTTTTCTCGCATTGGGTTTTTCCGGGAACATTGTCCAAAAAACACTGTCCTTTGGCATACGTGCATTATGCTTCAGTAAATGATCTGTATGTATGTGTAGGCTGCAGTAGTATTGACTTTGATGTTTTTGCGGCAATAAATGGGCGAGGCAAAAGGAAAAGGTTTGAATCGGATGATCGGGAAAAATCGGAAAAAGTAAATAAATTCAATAAATAAAGATACACACATATATTGAATTAAAACAAATATTTTTCATTGATATTCAATAAAGCCATGTCCAAACAATGCATAATATCAATAGATGTCCAAAATATCATGAATGAATAAGTATCTCATATATGTTATGAGTCCAAACATGATCCGAAGTACTGAGTCCTAACTAGTGACTACATAGAACCAGAAGCATATGCTTCTAAAAGTTTACAAAATTGAAAATACTGCCAAGCAAATCAGTAAAAAATCAATAACTGAGAGTCTAAGACTCTAAGAGTGAGAACTAGAAGCGATTCCTCCCACTCCTTCACTTGCTTGACTCTCTAAGTTCTCCAAGTCATGTAGACTTAAAAGAAGAGGCTCCTCCTCTATTTGGACCCAATCTGATGCATTTGTAGTTTGCAGATCTATCTCCTCAAGGTCGATTGGTGAATGATCCAAACCTGTCATTATCATGAGACATTGAAATGTAAATTAAAGTTTGAACTTTAAAGTTTAAATTTTAAAGTGCAAATCAAATTATGAAAACTTCAAATTCAGGCTCTCACCTAGTATTTGCTTGTTGCGAAGTTGTAGATTGTAATGGACAAATACAAGGTCATTTAAGCGCTTTTGTGTCAATCGATTGCGCTTCTTAGAATGTATTTTCTCAAACATGCTCCAGTTGCGCTCACAACCTGAAGCACTACATGATTGGTTTAAGATTCGAATGGCGAATCTCTTCAGATCTGGGGTATCACTACCAAAATTTTGCCACCAAAGACCTAGCAAATGCCAAGTGTTTGTGAGTAGTAAGTACTAAATAGTAAAAACTTAAAAGAAAACAAAATTTAATAAAACATTTAACATACAAAATAAATTTTAAACAAATTTAATGAATTGATGAAGCCTTCAGGGTACCTGGAAGCATCTTAGTCCTTTCTCGTATAGCACTGGTATAGGCAAATAATTTGGCTGGCGTCCTATAATCCTGTAGTTGGGAAAAGACACGGCTTTGAATTTCTGGATCAGGGGAGCACCTTTCAATGCATGTCATAAGTCCTCTGCCAACCTCCCCATCTTCATTAAATTTGCTCTTATCATAAAAATACTATGAGTTTAAGAAGTACCCAGCAGCATGTAAGGGGGAATGCAATTGCCTATCCCAACGTGCATCAATAATATCCCAAAGAGGCAAATACTTTGCCTCCTCATCCCCATATCTTCTTTTGATGGCCTCCTTTGCGAGATCCATCGCCTCATAAATGTAACCCATAGCGGGTTTGTCACCATCAACCATCCTGAAAGTTAGCTTTCAAAATTAAGGAAATATGAAACTTTGAAAATAAAAAGAAGCTTGAAATGAAATTTTAAAAATGAAAAAAGTTAAAAGACTTGAAGTACCTGAGAACTTTGACAAGGGACTCTGTCACAGCAATAATCTCTTCGGCATCTTTCCAAAAACCATCATTAAACACAAGTGCAACAATTTCAATGCCTTCAAGGGCCTTGGAATGTTTAGATGCCATCCACTCAGGTCCCAAGAACATCCTCTTCAGATTTATCTTTTGCTCAACCACAAATTGCAAAGATATGAAATTTGTTGCAAATCTAGTCACTGCAGGTCGAACAATTTCTTTACCTTCAGTGTATTTTCTCATGGTGTTTAGGACAATAGTGTGGTTGTACAGGTATTTGGTTATGGATTTTGCCTTCTCCACAACCTCATGTATCCATTTAAGCTTACCAATGTCCTCAAGCATTAAATCTATGCAATGGGCAGCACAAGAGGTCCAAAAAATAGTGGGGTGCCTAATCTCAAAAAGTCTACCAACAGCCATATAATTAGCTGCATTGTCGGTGACAATTTGTACAACATGTTCTTCTCCCACTTCTTGAACGACTTCCTCCATCATTTCACAAATAAGTTGGGCAGTCTTAACCTTTTCTGAGGCATCCACTGATTTGAGAAATATTGTGCCTGCTGGACAAGATACAAGGAAATTTATTAAAGTTCTATTCCTCTTATCAGTCCATCCATCACTCATGATGGTGCACCCTGTCTCTACCCATGATGAACGAAACTCAGCTAGCACAAGCATGACATCTTCAACACTCTCTAACAAAAAATCTGTCCTAAGGCTCTCTGATGTAGGGGCTTTGAATCCTGGACCTGCAACAGCGACTGCATCAATCATAGCTTGCCAATAAGGACTTTTGGCACAATGGAAAGGTATGTCAGAATAGAACCAAAAGTTAGCAATGGCCTTCCTTGCCTGTCTATGGATATCTTTTTTCCAACCAGTGCCATCCAAGGTAGGTTGGGAACCAGGTTTTGTGCGGGGAGGAAAAAAAGTGTTTATGTTTCCACCTCCAGTGTTGAATTCAGGTCGATTCATCTGGGCTTGAGTTTGACTTGGACTTGGAGGCATGTGTGAGAAACTTGGGAATGGCATTGAGGACTCAATAGAAGGAGATGAAAAGGGGGTATTGGAAGAAGAAATGTCAGCTCCAAGAGTTCCTATTTCTTGTTTTTGCTTTGCTCTCTTAGCATTATGCTGACTCAACATGTCAAGGGCCAAGGTTGCTTGGTGTTTGACATTATCATCAACCTTGCTGCAAAGACCTATATCATGCCCGGGTATCTGTGCAAGGTGGTACTTGAATCTATAGATGCCTCCACTACATTCACTTTTGCAAAATTTACAAAGGAGCTTGGCGCTTCCGGGAATCTTGTCACAATAAGCCCAAGCAAAATCCTTCTCCCTCGGCATTGTAGTTGTTTTGGACTTGTGTTTAAATTATGGCTTCTGTTAAGATTGAAGAATCGAGATTTGAAGTTGTGGCTTTGCTGCTTTTGTTTAATTTATGGCTCCTGCTGCCTGCAAGACAAAAAATAAATAAAAATTAAAAACACAGATAAGTAGGAGAGAGGGTTTTGCTGCTTTGCAGCTTGCTGCCAAGTACTTATTAAAAAATTAGGTGTGTGCTATCCAAATCCAATGAGTCCTGTTCTCATATTTTTATTTTTGTCCTTATAATTTTATCATAATAATAGCAAGAAACGGCAGATATGTACTGAACTACCATAGCATCAATGAAGCACAAACAGTCAACTGAGAATATTCATTAACGCAAAGATAAAACAGCACAGGGAGAAAAAACAGGAAATGAATAAAGTTTAAACAAAGGGGAATCACCAAAACTAAAAATTGCCCAGCAAAAGGGCTCATGTGCCTCATCACCTTGTTTTAGTTTCATACGAGAATATTCCTGAGCTGGGACTCTGCTTTATTCCAAACAGATATGCTAATGGTTGTGTAACAATGTAACATTCTAATTCCTAGTAACAAATTAAGACTTTTGGTAGTCCAAGATGGACAGTGATTTAAAGTTATTAGTGATTTTTTGGATGCCATCTGCACAGATTTCTCTGGCGAAGCAGCGATAGTAGATACTTTTGCTATTTCTCGATCGAGTGACTGCAATTGATGCAGTCGCTGTTGCAGTAATCAATTGATACTCAAGTTGAGTTCTATCGGAGGGAAGGCTTGACTCATTAGTAATTACAATTCAATGATTCATCGAAATTTCCGATAACAAGTGGCATAAATTTTCGTAGGGCCGACTCACAGAATGCTCGTAGGCAGTAGAATTTTCGTAGGTCTCTGGCGCTGCTCCACGGTGATGCGGTGATGGCAATCGTGACTTCACACTCCAAACGGTGATCAAGTTATAAACACGATTACACCATGATGTGATTCGATTAGCTTATAGACTCCACGATTATAAGTATCCTCTGTAACGGTAAATGGCGAACGGTTTGAAATTTGTTTTGAAAGCGACGATGATAATTTATAAAAAAATCTAAAACCTAAGCGGCCGATTGATTGGGAAAATGGAAAAATGGCGAGTTAGACCAGGTTGAATGTGAGTTTGATCATGTGGTCCATTCTTTGCTCTTTTGGTAATTGGCGATGTGACTGGCGATTAATGGAAACTTAATCGTGAGAGTCTGTTACCTTTGGTTTTGCTGAATATTTCAGAAAAATAACTTGTTAATTAAATATAACAAGTAGGAGAAGTAAATCAGAAAATTGCAGTAGGGTTTCCGTAACTTTGGTTCAGAAATTTTCACATAGATCACCACAACTCAACTTAGCAAGAGATCTCATCCTCCTAGGTCAAATACCGCATGTTTATGTTGCAGAAAACGATGATCCTGAGGTCATTTCTGGGTGGAAATTGTGCGGAAAAGCATTTGGTACAGCCTCGAAACATGTTTCAGGCTATACAACCACGTTTCACGTGGGCGAAACATGGCCCAGTACGGCCTGAAATGTGTTTCCAGGTCGTACGACCGCGTTTCGACCTTTAAGTTTTTTTTTTCATTTTTTTTTTTATTATTTTATTTGGCAAATAAAATATCTTTTGGATGCTTCTTGATGCCTCTCGTAAGTTATAAAAATACTCTCGCCTCATTCCCTCATCACGCAAATTGAGCAAGTCGTTTCACTTAGAGACGGACGATTTTAGCAAGGAGAAAAGAGTAAAAGAGCAGTGGTTTCAACTACGGCGTTTTCAACAGTGAGCAAAGGAGATTTCAACAGCAAGAGAAAGAGATTTCACAAGAAGATCTAAAGTGGGAAGTTTCTGGCTACGAAATTCTTGGTTTTTGGCTCAGCTACAACCATATTTCTCGTCTTTTCTGGCGTTTTGGGGTAGCTTCAGCGACAAAAAATTAATTTCGGCAAGAAGCATTCATTTTATTCATTTTTTCCAACTATTTCTTCTATTTTCGAGGATTTATGCTACCAAAAATATGAAAAACGAATTTTCTTTACAGATTTTTTTTTTTTTTTTTTTGTAGCAATGGCTTCCAACCAAAATGCAAGTTCAAGCTCAAAGTCCAACCCAAGGGTTGAATAATATCGTCTTTGGAAGCATGTTCAGAAGCTTCCAAAATTTGGAGGTGGTGGCTCATGCGAATGGTGACATAATCTTTGGAGTAATTCGTACAAGGGCTCCTACCCAAGAGTGAAGGAACATCTTTTGCATGGAGGACAAGGGATTGCATGTTGCACAAAAACAACAGACCCATTGGTTAGGAGGGTGTTATCACTCCGCCAGATTCCCAAGGCTGAAGAAAGAATCCCAACAGAGGTAACCACAGACCAAACTTTTGGCTTGGTAGCTAGCCCTACCAAGTTGAAGAGGGTTCTCTCCACAAGGTCACAGTCAAGAGGGTTGGAGAAATTAGGATTTTTAGGCTAGATATGAGTACACTGGTTGTTTTGATTTGATTTGGTTGGGTTTCACCCGATGAAGAAATTAGGTCAAGGGAGCTAGGTCAGGGCAAATGAGATAGGGTTGCAGGGATTCAATGGGGCAAGGTAGGCATAAGGCTTATCACTTTAAATATGATTGTGATGAGATGGTTTTAAGACCGATGAGAATCTAGGAAGAGCATGGGAAATGTATTCTTCCTAATCAGAGGAAAATCGACAAATTATGATATATTTCCCTAATGTGTTCTGCGTATCAACTTGAAAGAAATCATACAATAGAGATGTAATGAACATGAAGACAACACATTCTAACATATGAAACTGAAGGAAAAACAATGATAAACATCACACCACATGTATCCCAAAAAACAGTTGCAACTCTTCTTTATTAACTAGCCAAAACTGAGTACAATAGTTCCTTGATCAATAAGCTAACATCTAAACTGATTCCAACCTTTCAAAATGAGTCAAAAATGACATGATATAGGCCTCAAACAACCTCCCCCAACCTAAGGGGTCGAATCCCTAAGTTGAGGAACTGATCCACAATAATCTGAACTGATACCTAGACTGTAGGAAGGTCCAAGTGACTCCTCCCTAAATTCATTCAAACTAATTCATTTGACTCAATGATAACTTTTACCTAATGAATCTACCCCTAGGTAACTTATCCATATCATAATTACTTTTACATTCATGATTTACATTGGTAAAAACATGATTTCTTGAAGAAAAGTCAAAATTTCAGAGAAACTTGGGAAAAATCAGCAAATTGGTCATTTGCGCCCTCCACTGTGCATTTGCGCCTTGGCAGGGTCATTTGCACCCTCCATGTTCAGGGCCACTTTTGGCTGACCTATAGGTGTCCAAATCAGGCCCAAGATGGCTTGTTGGAAAGCCCTACCTGTCCTCTTTCTAAATATGCCTCAAGTTCTGAAAATTAAGGTCATTTGCCCCCTCAAAAAGTCAATCTACCAATAGTGGTATTTGCGCAACGCCTAGGTCAAAACAGGGGCAAAAAGGTAGTTTTTTAATGGTTTTTTGAGCTTTTCACCTATCAAAACTGCAAACCAAGGCTGGAAACATGGTTTTCTGAGATGCATTGGTCATTAGGAATCCAATGGTGCCTCTCTTTCCCTCAAAAAGTGCCCCAATTATTTGCGTAGCGCCTAGGGTGTTGCACAAATGACCAAATTTCTGCTAAATCCCTGTTAAAAAAACTTAGAAAATCACTGATTTTGTAGGAAACTTTTGGAGGCCTTCCTGGTGTCTAAATTGGGCCCAGGATATCTCGTTGGAAAGCATATCCTATCTACTTCCAGTTCAAACTTCAGTTTCCAAAATGAAGGCCATTTTCCCCCTCAAAACTTCATTCTCCCAAGACTGTTATTTGCGCCCTCACAGAAGGATTTGCACAGTGCCTTTTTGTAGACCACTTTTGGAGGCCTTCCCAAACTCCAAATTGGGCCCAGGATAGCTCGTTGGAAAGCTTATCCTGCCTATTTTCCAAATATGCCTTTAGTTTGCAAAATAGACTTGATTTGACCTGTCAAAAAGTGATTCTCCCAAGGTCACTCCAGAAGTGCAAAAAACCTCTTGTAGCACCTGTATTTTTGACATTTATCCCAAACCATAATACTTGTGTAACAACTGAAGGACTTTTTTTGTTTCTGACCTATGATGGACAAAAACCTCTCTCACTTTTGTCAAATTCATCTCTGTTTGGTCAGAAACATACTTTGAAGCAAAACTGGCCCTATGAGTGGCAAATGATTTGTCCCTTGGAATGACTTCTTGAAAAATGGTGGGGACATGATGTTTAGGAGCTGAAATGACTTCATACTTTGCTGATATAATCTCCCTTATGCCTCCTCTGCTCATATGTCTTTGATTCCATAGCAAACCCTAGCTCAGTGGGAGAGGAAATTAGGGTTTGGTGTAGGAAAAACAGGGGATTTAGGACTACCTTGTAGATTGACCATGGAGGTCAGACGAGTAGTAATGATCTCAATACCCTAGTCATGGTGGAAGAAGAAAACACCTAACAATCTAAACCAGTGAACAAATTTTTATTTTGAGACTCGATGAAATACTAAATATTTGAAAAAGACTCGGACAAATTTAGAAAGAGAATACCTATTTGATCACTGGTGACAGGAAAACTTGACTGGCACTAAAATTGGCCTTATTGGGGATGGCACCTCCTTGGAGGTGTCAATAACACCATAGACCAAGTGCCTAACCATGTGGGCCAATACGGTCAAAACTCAAATTGAAAAACATGACTAAATGTTGACAACTCAAATGACGCAAACTGACTTTGAAATTGACTGAAAATATTAAAAAAAACTTACTAAACTTATTAATGGCAGCATATCACCGAGACTTGAGGGCTTCAAATCCTGATGACAACCACCTGCCTACTGAAGACATATGTACAATCATGTGAAATGATCCTTCCAGTGTAACCAATCCAGTAGATGGCTACTTACTGAAATTCTGCTCTCATTTTCCTCGAGCAGGCAGAAAAAACAAAAACTAGGCCACTCCAAGTGTCTACTGAACATGTGCTTCTGGTCTGTGAAAACAAGAAAATACATCTTCCCTGCTAACTGTAGCAGATCAGTAAAGAGATCTTCAAAAATCTGAAATGTTACCTTGTCTCGAGATCAGCAAAAACACAAGCACACTCTTCATTCTGATCTGAAAAAACACTTGGTTGTTGATCCATAGGAGAGTAGAGGGAAGTATGACTTTCTGCTATCTGAGTGACGGCTACAAATTCCTGAAGCATGAGCAACTCTGATTATGTCTCTGGTATACTATCTCTCTTAGGCTCGTACTCCTCAAATTCATATTCTAAATCATCTTTCAACAAAAAACATTCTTCAAGATTGTTAAACATGATAACCCTATCTTCTTCATGAAAGAAAACAATATCTGTTAGCTGATCTCCTTGCAGAAAATCATCATCGCAAATTGGTCTACTCACAACAACTTCCTGTATGGCTTCATCTGTCTCATGACTATCATCATTCAAACCCAGACTTTCATTTTCAATAATGGAAGATGCTTCGCTCACACATTCTTGACTGTGTGAACACTGTAAGAGCTGCAAATCTACATTCGCTTGGGCTGTAACATGATTTTTCAGGAGCTGATCTATTTCATATTCAGACAAAGGAAAAAACTAAGTTTTAAAGCAATTTACATTAATTTGGTGATTTTCATTTTCAGGATGGGGAATTGGCACTTCTCTTTCTTGGTCCCAGTCTGTCTCATCTAAGGAGGGAGTTACTGACTCTTTTTTGTGATGAAAAGGGTTCTCGTGCAAAGGCTCAAGGATCTCTTCATCCAAGGAGGAAACTGTTGATTCTTGTTGGGAAGAAAAATTATGAAGGGATTCTATGATCTCATCATCTAGACACTCTTCATCCCCATACAACTTTTCAAGAAACTCAATGAAATCATTAGAGATCTCACAACAACTATCAATCATCGACAAAGAAGAATTAGAGCTTTGATAATGTTGAAAGAAAACTGAATGAAAGTCCTTTAGAGAATATAAACTCGCAGATAGTAGATTCTCATACCATGATTTCGCTTTTTCCTTCAAGCTAGCCATAACCATCTTCATTAGAAAATCTTCGGGAAACTAAGTCTTTAGTCTATGAATATGCAAATGAAATTTGACCAAATGCAAATTAGCATCTTCACCGTCTTGACCCTTAAACTTTGACAGTCCTAATTGCCAATCTATATGAGGAATACGGTTCAGAAAACCAGGAATATGAGCTTGATTCATAGGAGCATACCTTCGAGCAATCAAATCCATTTTGACAACAGTGAGTTCCCCAAGAATATCTTCAAACTACCAGTTCTTGAAAAGTTGAGTTGCCATGAAAATTATGAATCTTGGGATTTTTCGATACTGGAGTTGCCAGGTGAATGATGCACAGCCTTCTTGTGCCTGATCATTGTTCACCATCAAAAATCAAATATGATATTTGTCGTTCTTTCCCAAGGAAGATTTTTCTTTTTGCCTCTCCGGCAACGACGCCAGAATGTTATCACTCAGCCAGATTCCCAAGGCAGAAGAAGGAATCCCAACAGAGGTAACCACAGACCAAACTTTTGGCTTGGTAGCTAGCCCTACCAAGTCGGAGAGGGCTCTGTCCACAAGGTCACAACCAAGAGGGTTGGAGAAATTAGGGTTTCTAGGCTAGATATGAGTACAGGGGTGCTTTTGATTTGATTTGGTTGGGTTTCACTCGATGAAGAAATTAGGTCAAGGGAGCTACGTCAGGGCAAATGAGATAGGGTTGCAAGGATTCAATGGGGAAAGGTAGGTATAAGGCTTATCACTTTAAAGACGATTGTGATGAGATGGTTTTAAGACTGATGAGAAGCTAGGAAGAGCATGGGAGATGTATTCTTCCTAAACACAGGGAAATGGACAAATTATGATATCATTCCCTAAACAGAGCATGAGCAAGCATGTGTTCTGCCTATCAACTTGAAAGAAATCATACAATAGATGTAATGAACATGAAGACAACACATTCTAACATATGAAACTGAAAGAAAAACAATGATAAACATCATACCACATGTATCCCAAAAAACAGCTGCAACTCTTCTTTATTAACTAGCCAAAACTAAGTACAATAGTTCCTTGATCAATAAGCTAACATCTAAACTGATTCCAACCTTTCAAAATGAGTCAAAAATGACATGATATAGGCCTCAAACAACCACTCCCAACCTCAGGGGTTGAATCCCTAAGTTGAGGAACTAATCCACAATAATTTGAACTGATACCTAGAGTGTAGGGAGGTCCAAGTGACTCCTCCCTAAATTCATTCAAACTTATTCATTTGACTTAATGATACCTTTTACCTAATGAATCTACCCCTAGGTAACTTATCCACATCATAATTAATTTTACATTCATGATTTACATTGGTAGAAACATGATTTCTTGAAGAAAAGTCAAAATTTCAGAGAAACTTGGAAAAAATCAGCAATTTGGTCATTTGCGCCCTAGCAGGGTCATTTGCGCCCTCCATGTTCAGGGCCACTTTTGGCTGACCTACAGGTGTCCAAATCAGGCCCAAGATGGCTTGTTGGAAAACCCTACTTGTCCTCTTTCTGAATATGCCTCAAGTTCTAAAAATTAAGGTCATTTGCCCCCTCAAAAATCCAATCTCCCAATAGTGGTATTTGCACAATGCCTAGGTCAAAACAGGGGCAGAAAGGTGGTTTTTTGATGGTTTTTTGAGTTTTTCACCTATCAAAACTGCAAACCAAGGCTGGAAACATGGTTTTCTGAGATGCATTGGTCAAAAGGAATCCAATGGTGCCTCTCTTTCCCTCAAAAAGTGCCCCAATTATTTGCGTAGTGCCTAGGGTGTTGCGCAAATGACCAAATTTCTGCTAAATCCCTGTTAAAAAAACTTAGAAAATCAATGATTTTGTAGGAAACTTTTGGAGGCCTTCCGGTGTCCAAATTGAGCCCAGGATATCTCGTTGGAAAGCGTATCCTATCTACTTCCAGATCAAAATTCAGTTTTCAAAATGAAGGCCATTTGCCCCCTCAAAACTTCATTCTCCCAAGACTGCTATTTGCGCCCTCTCTTAAGCATTTGCGCCCTCACAGAGGGATTTGCGCTGCGCCTTTTTGCAGACCACTTTTGGAGGCCTTCCCGAACTCTAAATTGGGCCCAGGGTAGCTCATTGGAAAGCTTATCCCACCTAATTTCCAAATATGCCTCTAGTTTGCATAATGGACTTGATTTGACATGTCAAAAAGTGATTCCCAGGTCACTCCAGAAGTGCAGAAAACCTCTTGTAACACCTGTATTTTTTACATTTCTCCCAAACCATGATACCTGTGTAAAAATTGAAGGAAGTTTTTCGTTTTTGACCTATGATGGACAAAAAACTCTCTCACTTTTATCAAATTCATCTGTTTGGTTAGAAACATACTTTGAAAGAAAATTGTCCCTATGAGTGGCAAATGATTTGTCCCTTGGAATGACTTCTTGAGAAATGGTGGGGACATGATGTTTATGAGCTGAAATGACTTCATACTTTGCTGATATAATCTCCCTTATGCCTCCTCTACTCATATGTCTTTGATTCCATAGCAAACCCTAGTTCAGTGGGAGAGGAAATTAGGGTTTGGTGTAGGCAAAATAGGGGATTTAGGACTACCTTGTAGAGGGAGGGGAATGAAGGGTTTAGGGGAAATTCTTGGGAAAATTTTGGGGGATAGGGATAGATGCTAGAGAGTATGGGAAAGTGGAATTTCAAGGATTGAGTGAGGGTAAGGGGTCCAAAAGGGCAAAACACGGGCTTAGTCTAGAAAAGTGTCAAATTGTAGCAATAGGCTAGGGCTTGTGGAAAATGCGTATTTTGAGGAATAGGAGTAATGGAAAGTGTTTAGGAAGGTATATTAAGGATAGGGTAAAGTGTAAGAGCATCAGGATACAAGTCTTGTTGATGGTTTAACCATGGAAGTCATGAAACCAAGAAAAATGTCCTCAAAACCCTAGGAGAGGGTATTGAGCTTTCCAAGCACAACTGAGAGACAAATATGGTAAACACAAAGCCACTTACTTGGAAATGATATTTTGGAACCTGAAATTGTTGAAGACCTTTGACTATTACTACTTCAAAAGATAAATTTGATGGTGAAATGACCAATTTTCATGATTTTGACCCTATGACCTAATGATGGCACAACATGGAAGAATGAGTTGAATAATGACCATGATGACTATGGGACTCTTTCAACAATGAATGACCTGACCATGATGATGTCCATTGACCATGGAGGTGAAAGGAGTAGTAATGATCTCAATACCCTAGTCATGGTGGAAGAAGAAAACACCTAGCAATCTAAACCAGTGAACAAATTTTTATTTTGAGACTCGATGAAATACTAAAAATTTGAAAAAGACTCAGACAAATTTAGAAAGAGGATACCTATTTGATTACTGTTGACAGGAAAACAACAAAGGGCATATTAAAGAGAGCAAGATGAGGTGGATCGAATTAAAAGAAGGGATGAAGAGCTTAGTCAAGCTACTCCTCAAGCTCCACCAAACAGTGAGCCAAGGATTGTAGTTGAAGCAAGGAAGAGGAGAGCCACTCAACAACAAGAACAAACACCATCCAAAAATACCAGAGGAGCATCTGCTGCAGTTCAAGATAGCAGAATTTCTAAATTGGTGAATGTGCAAGCAAGAGAAGAAGTTGATTCCAGAGTGGCTAAGTGCATCTATGCATGTGGTATCCCATTCAATGTTGTCCGCTCTCCTTATTGGAAAGATATGATAAGGGTAGTTAACAAATCTCCTCAAGGGTACAAGGGGCCCAACTATGAGAAAGTCAGAACTCAGCTTCTCAAAAACGAGAAGGTGCTTGTGGAGGATATCTCATCACCAATTCGTTCTTCCTGGAGTAGCTCTGGGGTTACCATAGTCTCAAATGGATGGACAGATATAAGGTGTAGACCATTGATAAATATCATTGCCACTTCACCAAAAGGAGCAATGTTTTTAAAGGCGGAAGATTTCTCAGGAGAGGTAAAAGATGCACAGTTCATTGTTGATGCTATTATAAAATCTATTGAACAAATAGGACCTAATAGGGTGGCGCAAGTTATCACAGATAATGCAACAATTTGCAAAGTTGTAGTTTTAATTATTGAGGGGAGGTATGACCACATCTTATGGACACCCTGCATTGTCCATAATTTGAATTTGATCTTAGAGGAGATCGACAATAAAGTTCCATGGATAAAGGAAATCACAGGGGAAGCAAGGGAGATTTTTAAATTCATCACCAACCACCACCAATCTCAAGAAATATTTCGAGGGTACTCCAAATTGGAGTTGTTAAAAGTTGTTGAGACAAGATGTGCCTCAAAATTCCTAATGTTGCGTCGCCTTGTTGAGGTTAAGAAAGCATTAGTTTCTATGGTGGTGAGTCAACTTTGGGCTGAATGGAGACATGCATATTCAAAGTGGGTATATGTGGTGCGTAGATTGTGCCTTGATGAGGATTGGTGGAGCAAGATAGATTTCTTGCTAAAGTTCACAACCCTTGCATTTGAGCTTCTTCGGAATGCTAACACTAACCAACCTTTCTTAGGGGAGGTATCTGATGGCATGGATTCCATGGTTGAGAAAACTATGGAAATCAGTTCACAAGAGTCACCACAACTTTTGTTTGTTGATGATCATTTTGTTGATTTAGTCAAGAAAATCATTGTTGATAGGTGGAACAATTTCAACACTCCAGTGCACACTTTAGCACATGCCTTGAACCCCAAATTTTATGATGAGCAGCTTATTGCTCAAAGCAATGGGAAGAGGAAGGCACCCCATAAGGATAAAGAGGTGGCTAATGGGGTGAAAAAAACCCTTATGAGAATGTTTCCAACTCATTTACACAAGAGGTGGAGGAAGAATTTGCCAGTTTCGTTGCAAGATTAGATGATTATTCAGATTAAGATATATCAGCTTTGGAGGAGAGAAGCACCATGAATCCAGTTAGGTGGTGGATTTGTCATGGAGAAAATGGTGTACATTTGCAAAACCTTGCCATTCGTGTCCTTTCACAAGTGGAAAGCTCTTCATTAGCAGAAAGGAATTAGAGAACCTATGGTTTTATTCATTTTGTGAAGCGCAATAGGTTGGGCTCACAAAAGGCAGAGGATCTTGTTTATGTGCACTCCAACCTTCACCTTGCATCTCGTAGGGGTCCAGAATATAGTAGCGGTCCTTCTAAATAATGGGATGTGGATCCAAAAAGTCCTAATTTGGAGCTCTCTCTTGCTGCCATGAATATTGAGAACCAGGAGCCGCGAAGTGGAATTGGACGATCATCTTCTTCAGCTCCACCATCCACTGTTTAGCATGCTTCTTCTTCTATTTTTGATGAGGATTATGATGATGAGTATTAGTCTTTTGTCTTTATAGTGCTTGCAGGCTCATAGTCTTTATTGTACTTGCAACCTCATATATATAATAAAGGTTGATTTTGAGATGTGGTTATATAATAAAAGTTGATTTTGGATATTTCGATATTGCTATTTTCATTATGTGATCATTCACGAGTAAACGTGATGTAAATTTAGAGACTTATAGTTTATGCATTGACATTGGACAATTTAATCATAATGTTTAAACTTTAAATGTAATAAATTATAATGTATCATGCATGCTTTATGATTGCACATAACATTTCTTTAATGTCCTTATAAATATATCGTGTTTCCCCATTTCCAAAATTTTGGGGGGTCACATTTCGTACTCGTACCCATTTCGGAAACTCGTACCCGTTTCCTCGTATCGTGCAACTTAGCCTCATGTGCACATGACTCCAATGTCAGATGTGCAACTTCACAACCCAATGAAGATACTAGTTTGCCATCATTTCGTCTTGCACACGAAGCTAACTCGTTCATGCCAAAGAATCCCTTGAGTAATCCCAACGATCTTTGACAAGTCATCGAAATTCCATGATCTGCCACCTGCCACACAACAAACAGTTGTTCACCAAGTTCTCAACCAATCCACCATAAATCCCAGCCTATCTCGTCACCCAGCCAGTCAAGACAACATTTCCATGTTCTTAGCTAACCCTTTTGCTCCATGTTTTAGGCAATTTCACAGCTCCCTCTTAAGCTGCACGTTGTGGACACTCTAATTTAGTTGTGACTTCAAAGTAGCTTTGATCCCATGTTGATTTTTCCTTGCCAATTCAAAATCAAGTTTATGTCTAGAACACGATCACAAACACACTAAAATGCCACAACACAAGCACTTTGCACAATGGAAAATGTACAACAATTAATCATTGTACACAAGAATTCTGTCAACCCAAAACTTGTTATATTACAACTTCAACACAACAAACATAAGGTTCCCATACCAGGGGTCATGGCCCTTACAATTAGCCTTGATACAAGGAAAAGGCTAGGGCTTCAAATTTGTTGAGATTTTGTGTATTTGGGGTAGCATCAGTTGTGTTCTAGCTCCCAAATTTTGTGAAGGGACTAGAGTGCACTTGATCTACAACACCCAGAAAGGGATTTGGGAAATTTCATCTGGTTTGGGAGATATTTAATCAATTAATTATTTTAATGTATTTCCTAAGTCTAAACTTAGGAAAATGAGATAATTAAAGTTAATTAAATTAAACATGTGATGAAATTGTCTTAAGTCACACGGACAAGCTTTCTTTTAATCTTAGACATTGATTCAAGATTTGATCATGGTCGTTGGTTTCCCAACGAGAAAAGTATAAAAGAAAGGCTTGGGGTCATTTGTAAAGACACACAGAGGTAGAGCACTGAAGCTAAGTTGAGATTCTAGGGCAGGTTTGCTAAGAATTCTCAGAAGTGTTTCAGTTGCAGAGAGGGGAGTTTAGACAAAGGGGATGATCTGCTCCCAGTGTCTAGAATCAGCAAAAGACAGAGATCAGCTCAAAGAGGCAGCACAGAGAAGCAGGAGAAGCAGTGACAAAGAAGGCAGCAGCTGCGCAGCGTAGGGGCAACTTCAGCTACGCAAGTGTTACGCATTCCCTCCCAGGGTAGCGTGATTCAGCTGGAAACCCTCAGGGGTTACGCATAGACCCTAAGGGGCAGCGTAAGGACTGCGTCACCCAATCTGGGGTAACGTAGCCCTTTCCAGGGTAGCACTAAGGGACGCAAAGGCTGGAGAGGTTGATGCATGGGCTTCAGGGGCAACGTTGGGGTTTCTAGGGCCTAATTTTGGCTGAGTCCCGTAAATCTCATTTGAGGGTGTGGATCAGTCCACATTTTGGCTTCAGAATAGCCAGTGAGTTGCAAATCTATTCATCTCTGTCAGGTTTTCCAGATCTGGAACCCAGCTTTGTTGTATTCAGAAAACTCTTAATAATAAAACCCTCCAGCAACTAGCAGACCGGTTTTCCCACATTGTGTTTTTCCGGCGACTATTTGTCCAGAAAATCACTGTGTCACTTTGTCTATGTGTGCATGTATTTTTTCTAGATCTGAATTGGTGAAAGTCTGTTATGTGTTTTGCTTCGATATTAATCTGAAACTTTTAGTTAATAACTTAATTAAGTATGAGGAGCATAACCAGATCTAACAGTAGATTTCTGCATAAGTGTAACATTCAGAAATTTTCACAAAGTCAACAACATATGACCATCAATCTACCCTTGAACAACACACACTTTACTTACTTGCTGATGAAGTGCTTACCACAACCCTTTCAAACAACTTGCCTTGAACACTTGGCAGGTCATTTTCCACTTATACACGCAAAGATCTTGTTGCTCCAACACCTATGCCACTACTGGTCACAAGGTCCTCTGCCACTTCAGATTTGCATGCACGATCAGCTCCTCAAACTTCCTTCTATCAGTGGTCAATGCTCCTCCAAGGATCACTGAGCATAGACTCCAAAACTGCCCTCCAACAATAACTCAGCTCCTCTTAAGTCACTGTACTTAGGATCTTCTATAAGTTGCCTTCTAACTGTGTCCTTGTTTCTCCAAAGATGATTGAATCTAGGGCACACATGTACAACCATCACAATAGCGATTTGTCACCCCAAATCATAGTACATAGGGTTGCAACCAACATCTGTCCAAAACCCTTGTTGAACAAACCTTCACACTCCACCTTCAACACTCTTCCCCAACGAAACTACCCATCTCCCTTCCCTTCATAACAACCCTATACTCTGTCCCAATTCACACGCTTCCTTCTGCAATTTGAGCAAGTTTCAGCCTCTTTTACTCACTGAAATTATTGCACAATACTCATGAGGTATGAGGCCCTATCACACAGACAAATCATAACCATATGTCCTCTTCTTTTAGGGTCTCAACACTCTTATTTATGCAAGAGACTAGTTCACATAACCAAACTTTAGGGAAGAACTTAAGGTGGTTGTACATGAGCAAAAGTAGCCTAACTAGGGCATAAACGTCACAGAATATAGACCTCAAACCCGCGCAAACAAACCTTCACAAGCGCACAAAAAATTCAAACTTTAACTTGTCCTCATACCTGGGCTTACTCAGCCTTCATCCAAGCATATAATAGACCCTCAAAGCTCTAACTCATCTCTCCTTAACACCTACGGCTTTCCTGAGGTACTCGCACTTCACTTGGTAAAATATCTCTTAAGAAAAGATGCTCACATGGATGCCTCGAATGAAATCAAACTTATCTCATTTTATAGTGGTGGAGTTCATTAGCCACCAAGGGTCACCACTTATGCCCAAGCCGACCTAACAAAATCATGCTTAACCACTAATAAATCATGAGATAAAATTTCTTTCATTTATCTTTTCCCACACCATTGAAGCCCTAGGTGCCCCTTAGCCCATCAAGGGTGCCCCTGATGCATCCAATGAATAAACAATCAATTTTTCACTTGGGATTTTCACCCACTACTTTGGTTACAAAGCCCATTACCTGGGTACACAACCCACAAACCCAATACCTCAGGGGTTGTGGGAGTACCTCCCAAGCTACAAATTTCAACAGGAAGTACTCAAATCAATGAAGTAACAATGGTATCTTAGGAGCCAATTGAATCCACTCGTTTATGGAAAGACTACGTCATATGAGCAAGAAAGGACGATAGATATTGATAAATGGAAAATTACTTCCAAATTTTAAAACATTGAATTTAAATTTCTGCAAGCAATGTATATTTGGAAAGTTGTGTAGACAGAAGTTTGAAGCGAGAAGCCATATTAGTAAAAGTATTCTTGATTTTATCCATTCAGATGTTTGGAGGCCATCCCCTACGGTTTTCTTTCAAGGATCATCATATTGTCTAACATATATAGATGATTTCTCTAAAAAAGTGTAGGTTTATGTCATGAAAAGGAAAGATGATGTGTTTAATACATTTAAACAATTTAAAGTGATGGTAGAAAAGAAAGTTGGCAAAACAATCAAATGTTTCAGAATGAATAATGGAGGTGAGTTCACTTCTTTAGAATTCACAAAATATTGCAAAGAAGTTGAAATCATAAGACACAAACCACTGCATATATTGTTAAACTTTCAAAACAGAAACCCTACTGCAGTATCTTGATCTACTTCACCTACTTGTATGATTAATTAACAAGCTATTAATTTGAAGTACTTAGAAAAACATTAAAGCAAATACAAACTGCAACCTACACATTTACAGATCATTTACTCAACAACAGGCACATGTGACAAAATTACACAAATTTTTCGGACAAATGTCCCCAGGAAAACCCAATGCGGGAAAACCAGAGCGGCAACTCTAGAGGGTTTCATTATTATGCAGAATCTGAATACAACAATCTGGGCACCAGAAACAGTCTACCCTACAGAGAAAATACACGGCAATTGTACCTTATCACTCGGAGACAGAAAATATGGTTGATCCAACCCTCTGCAGGGAATTACGAATTCGAGCCCATTCTGGCCCACTGGAAACCCCCAGCACAGTTTTCTCCAGCCTCTGCATCAGCCCTCTAGCCCAGCGCAGGCTACCCCTGCGTCACTCTGAAAGGCTCTGCGTTGCCTCTGCATCACTCAAACGCCTTTGCGTCAACCTCTGTGTCAGCCTGGCTAGATTGCATCCCTCCTACCGGCATCAGCGTTGCCGTGGTACGATGTTGCCTCTCTGCTGCTTTATTCTCGGCCTCGGAGCAGATCATCCCTTGCCGATCTCTGCCCCTCACTGCACTGCAAACTCACTTCGAATTCCTCAGCAAACCCCGCACTAGAAATTCAACTTAGCTTCAGTGCTCTGCAATGTGTGCGTCTCCTCCAACTGACCCCAAGCCTTTCCTTTATACTTTTCTCGTTGAGAAACCAACGGTCGTGATCTAATCTCTTATCAACGACTAAGATTAAAAGAAAGCTTGATCCACGTCACTTAGAACATTTCATCACATGTGTAATTTAATTCACTTTAATTTTTCAATTTCCCTAAGTTAGACTTAGGGTCCCCATTAAAAATTTTAATTTTTTGAATAACTATTACACCAGATGAAATTTCTCCAAACGCTTTCTGGGCCTTGGAGATCTCGTGTGTCTTAGCCCCTCCACAAAGTTTCAGAGCTAGAGCACACCCGATGCTACACCAAAATCTCAACATATACTCCCCAGCAAAATGGCATTGTAGAACGCATGAACTAGACTCTTCTAGAAAGCGCAAGGAGTCAACAATGCCAATTTGCAACAAGATTTATGGGCAGAAGTAGTCACTATTGCTTGTTATCTTGTAAATTGATAACCATCAGTTACAATAAATTGTAAAATTCCTTAAGAGGAATGAACAGGTCATCCTTGTGATTATTCAAATTCAAAAAAAAATTGTTGTGAAGCTTGTGATCTTACTCATAAGAATCAATGTTCTAAGTTAGAACCTAAATCAAAGAAATATATTTTCTTGGTTATGATGATGTAGCTAAGGGATATATATTGCGGGATCCTATTTTCCACAAAATCATCATTAGCAAAGTTGTAATATTTGATGAACCTTTTCTAATTAAATTAGACATTGTAAAAGTTGATTTGAAACATGAACAGGTACCATTAAATCAATAAATTTAGTTGGAGATCCAACCATCTTCAAAGACGAGCAAGAAAATGATTTTGATGATAAAGAAGTCATAGATGTTGAAGATATCTAGGAAAATGTGAAAATTGCACAACCAACACCAAGAAGATCTACACGGGAGAGAAATCTTGCTAAAAGGTATACCAATTTTATTTCATTTGTTCCTTGGGTTATTAGTGATGGGGAACCTTCTTGTTATAAAATACAATAGATGATATCAGTAATGCCATATGGAAGGTGGAAATTAAAGAAGAAATGGATGCCTTGGAGAAAAACAAAACTTGGAATTTCCTATAGATAGAAAGGTTGTTGGGTGTAAGTGGGTCTACGCATTGAAGAAAGGAGTTAATGGTAATGTTGAAAGGTATAAAGCCAAACTAGTCACAAAAGATTGCTCTCATATGAAAAGTATAGATTTCCATGAAACGTTTGCCAATTGTTAAGCTTGTATCTATTCGTATTGCATTGGCACTACTTGATTTGCTTAATTTTGACATAAAACAATTAGATATTAAAACAACATTTTTACATGCAGATGTGGATGAAGAGATATACATGGAACAGCCATAAGCTTTTGTACAACGCAAAAAAAAGTTCGTTTGCAAGCTCAAGAAATCAATGTATGGATTGAAGTAATCCCATAAGCAATGGCACGAGCAGTTTGATTCTTCATGATGAGCCAGACTTATACTACAAGTGAGTATGACCATTGTGTGTACTTAGTTTGAATATTATATTCACTATCTTGGTGTTATATGTTGACGATATGCTTCTTGCATGAAAAAGCATGCACGAGATCAATAGGTTGAAGACTCGAATGGCTAGGAACTTTGATATCAACGGTCTAGGAGCAACAAAACAAATCTTGGACATTGAAATACAGAAACAAAAAAAATAATAAGTTCAAGATTTTCACAACAGAAACATGTTTATAAAATGCTTGAAAAAATCAAGATGAATAATGTGAAACCTATAAATATCCCTTTTGCTTCCCATTTTAAGTTTTCTTCAGGTTTATGTACTAGTAATGAGCAAAAAAAGGAATATATGTCACATGTTTCATATGTGAAAATTTCTAAACAGAAATCCTACTGCAGTGTCTTGATTTACTTTTCCTACTTGATTTAAATTACAAGTTAATTTTCTGAATTATTCAATAAAATCAACAAAGTAAACACAATTGCAACCTCCACATTTACAGATCATTTACTGAACATACGCACACATGAGAAAGTGACACACAGATTTTTCGGACAAACGTCCCCGAAAAAACCCAATGCGCAAAAACCGGTGCAGCTAGCTCTAGAGGGTTTTATTATTATGCAAAATCTGAATACAACAATATCTGGGCACCAAAATGGTTCGCCCTATAGAGAAATTACACGGTAGTAGTACCTCTTTCACTCAGAGACAGAAAATATGACTGATCCACACCCTCAAACGGGATTTACAGAACTCGAGCCCTTTCTAGCCCACCGGAAACCCAGTGTTGTCACTCAGCCCTCTGTGTCAGCCTCTCTAGCCTGCGTCAGCCTTTGCGCTGCCCTGGATGGCCCTGCGTCAGCCTCTCAAGGCTTATGCTTCCCCTGTGTTGCCATGGCTGGGCCTGCATCACCCCTGAAGGGTTGTTGCTGCCTCTGCGCTGCCTTCTGTTTGGCTCTGGCTGAACTGTGTACCTCTGGCTGGCCTCTGCGTTGCCTGGTACACTGCCTCTCTGTCGTCGTTGTATTCTTGGCCTCGAATCAAATCATCCCTTGAAAATCTCTGCCCCTCACTACACTGCAAACTCGCTTCGAAATTCTTAGCAAATTCCACTCTAGAATTTCAACTTAGCTTCAATGTTTTGCCGATGTGTGTGTCCTACAATTGACCCCAAGCCCTTCTCTTATACTTTTCTCATTGGCAAACCAACTGTCGTGATCTAATCTCTAATCAACGGCTAAGATTAGAAGCTGCTTGATCCACGTCACTTAGAACATTCTCATCACATGTTTAATTTAATTCACTTTAATCTTTTAATTTTCCTAAGATAGATTTAGGATTCTTAATTAAAAAGATTAATTATTTGAATAACTATCAAACCAGATGGAATTTCTGCAAACGCTTTCTGGGTCTTGGAGATCTCATGTACTCCATTTCCTCCACAAAATTTCGGAGCTAGAGCACATCCGATGCTACCCCAAAATCTCAACACTCCCTCTTAGCGAGGAGTGTGCTCTATCAATACTTCCACACTGAAGCATTGCACTGATCTCCGGCACCGATCCCCGCGCTGATGCTTGGCCTGCTGCCCTCCATCACAGTGTTGTTGCTGCTCTCTGTACTGCTGCCCATGACTCTGCCACATTTGTACTGCAACTCCCTCTCAAATTGTTGCATTGTGTTGCCAACTGCTGCACTACAGCGCAGTTGTTGAAAAATAAGCAACTGAAGGACCCCTGCCCAATCTCTGACAGATAAGTCAGTCGAGTTGCATCTCATCACTAAAGCTCCCTTGGCTGTTGCGCTGCGCTATCCTCCTGAAGCCACTACGCTGCTACAACTCTGCACTGCGTAAGTACTGCCTCTCTGTGTTGTTGCTTCTACGTTATTGTTGCCTCTGCACTGTGTTGCTCCCTCTACAGTGTCTCAGTTATGCCCTCTGCTTCACCGTGATCTCCTGCACCCACTGCTCCACTTGTCCCGCTACCATCTTAAGGCTCCCGTAGCTCGTATGTGATCCAAGAGTTGGGCACCTCAAGGATCCTGCCTCCCATCTATATATGTTCTACAGATCAATATCGCCCCACCTCTTCTCTCGAGGTTCATGAGCACTCATGGCTACATCATCATCAGAGCCATCATCTTCTTTAGCTGTCGCAGCCTTGGAATCAGCTTCCTTGTCCTTCTTCCTTAGAGGACAAGTGGTGGTGAAGTGTCCAAGTTCACCATACCTGAAGCATCGGATCTTGGATAGATCCCTCTTCTTCTTCCCTTGCTGCTTCTTGGATGCAAGGGCTGCATCTTCCTCTTCCTCTTCCTCCTTATTCACTTCGTTGGATCTGGTGTTGTTTTGTCTCTTGGTCATCTGGCGGATTTCCTCTTGTCGGAGGATAGCCCACATGACATCCCAGCTTGGAAGGTCTTGTCTGCCCAAGATGCTTTGGACAAATGTTTCTCATTCATCTAAGATTGCATTTAGAGTAGTCCTCACCATGACATCATCCTCCACTTTAACCCCCATGGCAATCAGTTGATCCCAGATCGTTTGCAACCTGAAGAGGAAAGGATCGATTTCCTCCCCCTTATTCATCACGAAAAAACTCATCTGGTTCTCAAGAAGCATCTTCTTCGACAAATTTTCCTTGATGCATTCTGGTCAAAGTTGTCCACATAGCATTAGTCGTCTTCTTCTCGACAATGTGTGGGACCACATGATCCTTGACCTTGTCCATGATAAAGTGCTTAGCATGTGCCTCCGCTTCATTATGCTTCGTGAGAAGAGTAGCGTCAGTTGGTGTAGCCGAGACGTTCTCTACATGTTCCAGAAGTTTGTATGCCTCCAGGACCGTCAGGATTCCGGCCTTCCAGATAGCAAAGTTGGACAAGTCATCCAACCTATCTTGATCACGCCGTCCATATGGCACCATCTCGCTGAAAAAAATATGTCAAAACAGATGCTCCTCTCCCCGCTGTTGTTGCTGCTCTCAACAGAAGCCCAGATCTAGAGTCCTTGGCAAAAAGGTACCCTCTATAGCAACTGCTCCCTCTGACAATTGATTCCCCTCCTCGGAAATCTGCAAAATCCCTTGAATCAGCCCTCTTCGATCACCCTCCTGATCAATCCTCAGATTTCTTTCGCAAAAAGTTGTCGAGCGGTTGATCTCCTCCCGCTCTTTGTCAACTTAGCTAGGCACTGTTCTGCACCGATAGAACCTGTGCCACACCAGCAACCTCTGAAGATCTGAAGCTCCACTTCCAAACTATGGCAAATCTGCACAGCGACCTCAAAACTAGATTGTGTCCCTCTGGCTAGCCTCTGCGTGAGTAGACTGGCTCAGCGCAGGCTGCTCCTGAGTCACTCTAGAAGGCTCTGCGCCACTCAGCTGGGACTGCGTTAGCCCCTGTGTGGCCTCTATTGGGACTGCGTCCTCCTGGTGTTGCGTTGCCCTCTCTAGAACTCTGTTGCCTTCTCTGCAGCAAAAATTCTTTGGCCGTTTTGTTGGTGATTCAGCTTGATCTACAATACTTTGATACCATGTGAAAATTTCGAAACATAAATCCTATTGCAGTGTCTTGATTTACTTTTCCTACTTGATTTAAATTACAAGTTAATTTTCTGAATTATTCAGTAAAATCAGCAAAGTAAACACAACTGCAGCATACACATTTACAGATTATTTACTGAACATCACGCACACATGACAAAGTGACAGATTTTTCGGACAAATGTCCCTGGAAAAACCCAATGCGGGAAAACCGGGGCAGCTAGCTCTAGAGGGTTTTATTTTTATGCAAAATTTGAATACAACAATATCTGGGCACCAAAATGGTTCGCCCTACAGAGAAATTACACGGCAATAGTACCTCTTTCACTTGGAGACAAAAAATATGGCTGATTCACACCCTCAAATGGGATTTAAGAACTCGAGCCCTTTTTAGCCCACCGGAAACCCTAGTGCTATCCCTCAGCGCTCTACGCTAGCCTCTGCACTGCCTTGGATGGCCCTGCATCAGCCTCTCAAGGCTTACGCTGTCCCTGTGCTACCCTGGTTGGGCCTGCGTCACCCTTGAAGGGTTGTTGTTGCCTCTGCGTTGCCTTCTGCATGGCTCTAGTTGAACTGCGTATCTCTGGCTGGCCTCTGCGCTACCTGGTACACTACCTCTCTATCGTTGTTGTATTCTTGGCCTTGGATCGAATCATCCCTTGCTAATCTGTGTTTTAAAAACCGACCGAATCGACCAAGCCAGACCCCCCGCTCGGGTCGGCTCGGTATCAAAACCGGTCCAGTGGTTGGTCCGTTACCGCACCGACCAAGCCAGAGACCGATTCGGCCGATTCAATAACGGACTGGCCGATTCGACCGAGCCCGTCTTAAACCAACCGAGTTAGTCCGCGAGGAAAAAAGGCGACAACTTGGACTTCAAACTCAATTTGTTTTGGTTTTTTTTCCTTAATTCCTCTACCCTCTCCCAAGCCCATAAAAGTGACCCAACCCCCTCACATTTACGCATAGCTATCTCATTGCAATTGTGTGAGCATTTGTGAGGAGTTTGTGAGGAGTTTGTGAAGATTTGGAGTTGGTTTTTGGAGTAGTAGTGAGAAGGAGCCATGGGTTCTCTAACTCTGATTCAAAGTCTGAGCCAGATGATCTTGCCTTGTTTAGTAGTAGTGACTAGTGATGTTTTGTTGTAGAGGCCATTTAGAGCCTCCTTTGTTATGTGTTTTGTTCTGATCTCTATATATTACATGTATTGGATAGTGCACTGGGTGCCATTTTGATATAATAGATATATTCATAAGCATACCTTGATGATATGTTGTCTTCTCTCTATATTCTAATGCTTTGAGATTGGAAACATGAATGAAATTATTTAAAAATATGTTTTTTCATAAAAAAATAAAAATTTAATGTATTTTTTACAACGACCGAGTAATTGAAATCAACTAGGCTGAGTCGAAGTCGGAGTTAGAGTCGACCCTCGACCGGTTCCAAACCCGAGTCGAAGTTTTAAAACATTGGTTCATAGGTGGCATGGCTCACTTATGAAGAATTTTGTGAACCAACCTTCACTTGACCCAACTGTCTCTCATCATGACCCATGAATTGAATCTAAAGGGGATCCAAACCATGTGAAGTGTCATGTTGTTGCCCAAATTGTACAGGAAAGATGCGACAACGCTCAAGATGGGGGTTGTCACTCTGATCCCTACCCTCCCCATTCTAGTCGTCTCCCTACATCAAGTTATGGGGGGTGGTCCATGAGGATAAAAGACTTATCGGCAACCGACAAGTCCAGGAGACACAATTGAATGGCCTAGCAACCTAGTTAATTATGATTAGCAAGTTCAATTATTAGCACAATTAGATTAAATTTTTAGAGAGACCAATTCCTTCATGGACTCAAAATACTTGCTTGACGTGAATTATCTACCAATTCATTAGATGAACAGTTGCTACTTTAGGATGCTCACTATCCTATATGATATGCAACACCTAAGATCTAAGTGAAATGCAAGATCTTGGTTTATTTTAAATTAAATGTCTAATTAGATGAATCCTTCCTCTCAACTATTTTGAAGCTAGTCTCTAGTGTAGGTTGTGAGAGAGAAACCCAGGGAAAGACAACAAAAGTTATATTAACGATGCCTTCCCTACGGTTCTAGCCACCCAATGCCTTCGGCACTACAAATATTGTGGCTCTGATGACAGCAATGTCACCATGTTAACCACAAAAGAGGGCTTAGGCTTCGCATGCTAGGTGAGAAAGGTGGTTCTATCTTTCTATCAACCAAGGTTATTCTTGGAGGTAAGTTAATTAAGACTATTCCTGAAATGCAAGTGCAAGATGAATGATTATCTTTAGGTGATATTGTTAAGTGTCTTAAGAACTTAAATACAAATTACAATGATATTCAATTTAGATCAATAAAGTACTTAACAATGTATAATGACAATCTTCACCAAAAGAAAGTGCTCAATGAACCAAATAGATGGTGCCAAAAAATGTTGTCAAGATCACAATAGACAATTTCTCATGAAATGACCATAAACATACGAAATCCAATGCCTCTTTCAACAATTCCTATTAGATAATAATGACCTTTAAACACAATTAGCAACTTCTTAAGATTATTTAGATTGTAATAATAGAATGTCAATGTTCCAATTAGATACAAAAGAGAAAAATTGAATTCCTTATGAACACAATTAGATCTTATCACTTGCAAGATTATAAACTTAGATGTGTCAAGCAAGCAAAAATTTATGATATTATTTAGGTAAAAATATGAGAAGACAAACAAGACCAGGTCCCTTATCCTTTGGGTAAATAGAATCAAGACCTATTTGATGAGGAAGCTCGAAATGCAAGGGAAAAAATCAGCAAGTTAGAAACATTAACATTCCAAGCAATCACATTGATACATAGAACTTATGAAAAGCTTTTAGCAATGCCATTTCATATCCAAATCAAAATCAGCTAGAGTATGATATAACCATCGAAGTAAAGAGAGCAGAAAACAATCATCAAGAATATGAGTTAACAACAGCCTTTTTTATCTTCATTACCAATTTTGTTTACATATAAGGTTTAGAGGGATAAAGAGTCTACGCCCAAGAAATTTGCACTACTGAGTAAACTCTTGCAATGGTGTCCAATGGAAGCTCTGAATTGAACTCCCCAAATTGCCTCACTAGGGAGACACTTGAAGTTCTCTGAATGAGGGTGTAATTCCCGCTCAGAAATTCCTTGTGCTAAACAACATGGGTTGACTTAGCTAAACAGCTCAAGAGAACTAGAGTTGAATTGTAAAATAACCAAAGATGCCAAAAGTGAGTCCCTCAAGCTCTATTTATAAATTGTTGGCCTTTTCTCCCCTTGTGGTCCCCACTCTCTCTCTCTCTCTCTCTCTCTCTCTCTCTCTCCTAATTCGCACTTCCTTCTCTTCTCTCTCTCCTCCAAGAGTGTGAGTTCCCTCTTGGGTTAAATTTCTCTTTCTTATGGCCCCCACATTCCACTAGAGCTGCAATTTTCCCTTTTTCTCCTAAATCCCAAAGCCGAAATGTCCCCTCTTTCCAAAGTTGTCTCTAATGTGGAAAATCAAAACTGGGGACATGACAGTCCTCCCCGCCAAAAATTGTTTGTCCTAAAGCAATGCCTAAACAAATGCCCTCTCCAACTGTTGATCACCACTGTCACCGCCAATAATACCAGGGTCCCAAATGTGCTGCTGAGTCATCCTCGATCTCTGCACTGTCCTGTCATGAAAGAATCTCTCAATACCAGGATCCCAAGCCATCCTGATCAATGTGAAGCACCCCTTTCTCCACTCACTGTCTAGCCAGGTATAGGTACCAGAAGCCCTCTGCATACTATCAATAAGTAGAGTGTCGTGATAACGTATGACTTTGTCCAACTCCCCACAAAGTTTCCCTACTGAGTAGTCCCCCTCATGCACGCCGAGACTAAACTCTTGAAGATACAATCCAGTCCTTGTGGGGATGAAGTCTCCTCCGCATGAGCTCCTCCTAATATCCTCCTGTTGATCAACCTGCCATGCTGATGAAGCCCCTCATGCCATCAACAAGTCACTAAAGCCCAACGAAATATCTAAGTGATCTCCCCCTATAGTAGCCAATTCATCCCTAAAGGTCGTTGAGCTGTCAATTAATGTGATCCCCAGGTCCCATGCTAGTCTCAGAAGGGTGCCACCATGTTTTCGTTGCACCACTCTGACTCTAACAGACTGCCCATCATGCACACACTGTGTCGTCCTCCCATGAAACTCGATGACGAAACAATGATGAAGGCCAAGCTCATCCTGCCTAGGTATCTCTATGATGTCAATATCTACCCATACTTTGCTAATTCCGATGTTGGGATGCAACTGGACAAACCTGCCTCACCACACAATGGAGGCCTCAGCGATTCCCATGCATCAACCCAAAAGTGAGCTAGATCACCCTCTGCTATGGACTTGCACCTCACGAAATGGAGTAGTCTATCAGCCAACTGAATCCCTGGATCCCATAACCAGATTTGTTGTGAAGTAGTCCTGACGACTACTGGAATCCACCTACTCCACAACTTTGCTCCTTGCATGCAATCGATATATAGACTCCACACGTCATGAATCAATATAGTGCATGTAAAGTTGCCCTGCACCTACCATACCACACCGTGGGATCTGCTATCTTGTATCCTGGGGGCGCACCTCGATACTACCCGAAGACTAAACATCCGGCCATAAAAAGGTCAACCACATGTTGTATATGCTCTTGTGACACCTCAAAATGCCTCGCCCAAAATGTGTCATGCATCCCTTTAAGTGTGAACTTAAGCGTGGAACATACGCTACCTCCACAGCAAACCACGTGCTCCCCAAACCGATACCTGTCAGATCGAGCCCTGACCTAATGCCACCGCTGAGAAGTCTCTCCCTTGGTGCACTAAGTCCCATCCATATATCTTAGGTGAGCTCCCCGCACACTAATGCTCGTGCTAAGAGTGTCAAAGGACAAAAACCAAATAATTTTTAACTTTTAAGCAATGTAGAAGAGGGATAGACGTGTGAGTCCCCATGGATATCATCAAATGTCGCTCATCTACGTCCTCATCGATCTTGGGAGAACTACACCCAAAGGTTTGCCTGATGTCCCCGTCCATAAGTCTCCTTGGAGGCAACACCCCAAGACCTCACTATGCAACACCATACACCCCTGCATACAGCTGAGTATCCCTAAACTCCTCAGCATGCCACTGTATACAACAACTTATCCCTATACACCACTGGATACCCCCTGCTACTGTTTTACCACCCTGTACCATCTCGTTTCCTACCTGTGCCATTGTACCTAACACTCCACACATATACTCAATGCGATGTGAGTCACTCCTACTCCATAGCGCAAACCAGCGTGTTATGGCCCACCAACATGCATCTCCATGCTCCTCTGCAAGCCACTCATCCTCACTACATAGCCCTATACACCATTGGATGCTATCGTCTAAAATTGGGTTTATATGCATCAGGGTACTACTACCTATTGTCATACCACCCTCTAACATATGGTATCTCGCATGTGCCAAACTATCTGTCACTCTGCTAGTGAACCCACCATGACACGCGTCATATCTCCTCATTCGTCTTGGTAGACGAAAGTGGCCAAACTCCACAGCTGTTAGAAGGGATATCGCTATTGAATCGATCCTCGGTGGCTCTTGTGCCCAATGCATCAATGGGAGAGCATCGTCTCCATACAATGCCTGTCCAATGGCCTACCCATGTCACCTCCTCCGACTAGCTCCTACCAAAGAATGCTAATCATCCTGCGACCCCATGCACAACCAACATACCAAAACAACCCATGGAGTCTTCTTAGAAACTGTCGGGCCACTACTGTCGACTGGAACTCTCCTGAGGAATGTATGTGTTCAGTCACTGGGTCAACTATCTCATCGATGCCATAGGCCATCCCACATGTTTGATATAGGATAGGAAGCCCCACCTGGATCCCAATGCCAACCTAGGCCTCTAGTACCCTCAGTGTCTGAGAGCTCTCGCTAAGCTTCACTCCAGACTATGACCATCTCCATGAGTCCAGGCCACTCCAGCGGGTACCAACTCAAAATCTCTCACCATCCAACCCCAAGGGCAGAATCAATGTGTGTGTACCCGCACGCGCAACAACTCCAACCTGCTAATGTTGTGCCCTGTGCAGCTCATGTCACCTCATCTCACAATCCTGGTCAACACTTGAGATCTTTATGGGTAACTCTGCCTTCCTCTCTTCAACGCACAAAGGTAACCTAGTGTTGCAAGCCCCATCTATATATTACTAAACAGAGCTACTTTCTAAATGTACTATAGCTTTGTTGATTGCCTATGCATCTGTCTTCTCCCTATCGATGGCTAGCCCAAAAGGTGATTATCCATCCTCATCTGCCATGGGCTCAACATGAGTCACTAGTTGCCCCTCCATAGGTAGCTCATTATGCATAACATCCTCATCAAGCTCATGCCCCCCTATGTGATCAAATCTCCTCTAGTGCCTCTCATTTGGCAGACTTGGGCCCACGCTAGATGATTTAGTACCCACCTGTACCTCATCAATGGCTGGTCCTAAAGAAAAAAACTCACTCGTCTTAACTATCTCTATCTCTTGAGCCTTAAGAGGGCTCTCCAAGGTTGGAAGCTTATAGTCCTCATGGAGTAGATTTGAGCCATGATTTTCCTCGTGATCACGCAAGTTAATGGGCACCTCATGTGTCTCCTTGCCAACCATGGCCCCTTCAGCTACTTTTTCATCTTCTGTCTTGCTCCACCTCATCATCCCTACATAATTACACTGAATTCCCATTGATTTGTACATGTCTCTTAGTTGACAGAACTCCCAAAAGGAGAGAGACGCGTGAATGTCATGTCCCAATGATTGGTACAACTTTCAATTTGCGGCAAATAACTACACATCAGTAGTAATCATGTGTTGTCATCTTGATGCATCACCCATAATTTTGGGCATAGTGGATTTGTTATATAACTTAGAATGGTCCTAATTCCCAATTGTGGTATGAATCAATTGCTCGCCCACATCAATCATCATTTGTTGCATCCTAATCACCTCATTCAAGGTTACTACCATGTTGTTTGATTTTAACCTTTCTCTAGATCCCATGACCTCTTAGATTTTTATTCTAGTCCTAGAAGTCTTCTTCTTGTTATCACTTGGCTTAAGGCCCACAACTGACCAAAATCATGCTCTAATACCACTATAGTATTCCTAATGGTAAAATTAACAATAATATCCAAACATGTTCTAAGAACAACAGGGAAAATATGAAATCAAAGTACTCAATCTAGAACACCAGTAAATAGAAGCATAAAATCTGGGCCATTTTATTAATATGGGGAAAATTTGAGTACAAGTGTCAAAACAATGGAACCTGGGCTTGCTATGCAAGTTATGCAAACCCCAGGTGATACAATTCTAATCCAGAGGAAATATTGACCCAAACTGGTACTGCGCACTACCCAGAAAATTATTATTGCTACTAGAATGGGACTGAATATTTTGTTCTGAAGAATGCCTACATCACCCCGAAATTGCAGCCACAGACTCCCCTCCAAACCCCCAAAAATACCCAGAAAAGGTTTGTCCCAACTCCAAGCCAAAATTGAACCCACAAAATGATGCAAATTTACCAACTAACTAGTAATACGCCCTGCTATCAAAATGAGGATTTCAGGCCCGAATATCACCTAGAAAATTCTATAAAATTAGTTGGAGACTCCTCTCAATAAACCCACAAAAATGCAGAAAGGGTTTGGTTTGAATCAACTAACCGCAAGTGACCCCCAACATGTTTGAATTACCCAAACTGGCCAGAAAACACCCCACAGTATTGATACTACATAATTATGCCCCAAATCCACCACAGAAAATTTCTCCCAACTTTGGCTAAATTCTCCACAGAGAAATACCTCCTATTTCCAACCCTTATCTCTCCTGGCTCCACTTCTCTAAACCCTTGCGTAGCACTTGGTCGATAGCTTTTGCGTACCTATCAAAAGATAGAAAAATCGACCCAGGTAATAGCCTCCAATCTAGCCCGGCAAATCACTGTCCAAACTCTGGTCTAACAATAAGAGAATTCACTGCAAAAACCCGGAGCCTTGAATGTTGAGTAAACTCCTGCAAGAAATGGGCAATGTTGAGTAAACTCCTGCAATGATGTCCAATGGAGCTTTGAATTGAGCTCCCCAAATTGCCCCACTAGGGAGACACTCGAAGTTCTCCGAAATGAGGGTGGAATTCCTGCTCGGAAATTCCTTTGGTTGAACAGCACGGGTTGTCTTGGCTAAGCAGCGCAAGAGAATAAGAGTTGAATTGTAAAATGACCAAAGATGCCAAAAGTGAGGCCCTCAAACTCTATAATTTGTTGGCCTCTTCTCCCCTTGTGGTCCCCACTCTCTCTCTCTCTCTCCTAATTCGCACTTCCTTCTCTTCTCTCTCTCTTCCAAGAATGCGAGTTCCCTCCTTGTGTTGAATTTCTCTTTCTTGTGGCCCCTACATTCCACTAGAGCTGCAATTTTCCCTTTTTCTCCTAAATCCCAAAGTTGGAAATGTCCCCTCTTTCCAAAATTGTCTCTAATGCGGAAAATCAAAATTGGGGATATGACAATAATGTTCCTTTCTAACTATTCACTCTCAACAAGTTCTACAAATGAGGCACAAGACAAGATGCCAAAGGGAAACTTAGCATAAATGAAGCCTAACGCTCCCAAAAAGTCAAGCTTACTCTTCCTACCCTACTCTACTGCCCCATGTATATGCTACAAGCTCTAGGAATGTGTGTGTTATCCTTGATAACACTTAGAGATAGTTTGGAGTTAATTTGTCAAATTAGCTAGGTTTTTAAATTTTCTCAAAATAAAATTACATGTACAAAGTGTCAATTTGGTCACCTAGTCAGTGTGTAGAGTCAACATGGGTCTAAGTGGGGTCGACAGTATGAGTCAGAGTCCAAATCATCATTTGTGTCAGCCTCACTTGTTCATGATTATTGTTTAGCCACTTTTGTCGAATTTCTTAGTAGGTCCAGTTGTGAAAACAAAGGGTTTGCTCCGAAAGTTCACAAAACTTCCGTAGCAAATCTATCACTTCTGCCACGTGTTCCGCTACGAAACCCTGCTGATGTTGGTAACAGTCCATTTTTTTTAAATCACGGGTTAGAGTCTCGACTCTCGATGGATCATGAGTATATGTCAGAGTTTACCTTTATCCATGATCCCCAAATGTCACATTGCAAAGCACATGGCCCATCGTTCTCCATTTTGAGTTGGTTTTGCTGTCATAGAGAGGTCTAGTTGTCATTAGGAGAAATTGCGAGTGGCAAGAAGGAGATCATTACATTTTGCAGCCAGGGCACAGAAGAAACAATACAAAGGAGACCCTGTGGTATGCTATGAACCCACAGACATGAAGCTTTTGGAAGAAGACCCGATTTTCAGCCAGTCATTTGCCAGCGTTGGATGCCTGCGTTTTTGCCAGAAGTTTCAGAGTTTCCATGGATGGATTGCTAAGGATTTTGTTGTGAATTTCACAGGAACATAAACCAAGATTGGCATGTTGAATTTTGCAGTGTCCCCTGATAAAATTTCCCGTGCTACAGATATTCCCAGGTCTGGTGAGATGTGGTTCAAAGTTCAGAAGTTCCAGTCACTCAACTGTGATGATTTTCTCAAGGATGAATACAGAGAAATTGACATGACTGCTGGCATTTCTAGGGTTTTCCTTAAAGAGCATTTTTCCAAATTTTTAATGGTCATCCTGAAATATTTTACATGTGAAGGAAGGTTCTATATGATTTACCAATATCACTTCAGATTGCTCTTACATTTTACAGGTAAACAACTTCTACCTTCCTATCTTTTAAGGAGTTTGGGAAAGATGGTTGATAAAGTTCAGGCCAAACTTGATGCTAGCAATACTTCTCTCTTTCATCATGGCCTCATCAAATTGCTTGTTTTATAAGAGTTGAATAAATTAAACAAAGATTATCTTACTTTCTTGTTCTTGAGTGGTTATGAGCTAGATGTTGCTACCCCTTCTAGAAAAACTCCAAAATCTCATTCAAGAACTCCTAGGGAAAAGAAAGAACCAGAAATGGAACATACAGTGAAGACTTCCACAAGTACAGGGAAAAGGATGACTAAAATCAAAGCAGAGGGAAAGGTAAATTAGTTGATATTCCAGAAGTGATTCAACTTGAAGAAAGTCCAGTTTTGCAGCCTTTGCAAGTGACAGAGACAGAAATTCAGAAAAAAGAACAAGAGGGCTAAGAAGCTTGAGTTTACACAAGAGGAACATGGTTTCATTTTCAGACCAAGAAAACTTGTAACAAGATCAATGCAACAAATAGGAAAAATACCAGAGGTGCCCTTCGAAAACCCAGAGCTAGCAAAGAGAATACAAGGAAAAGAACCTACGCAAGAAAAAAGTCAGATAGAAGTTTTACAGGAACAACTAAGAGAGGCTAGACAAGAAGTGATAGAATCAAAACTAGAAGGAAAGGAGTTGGTGGAGCAGGTGTCAAAGCAGATAGACTTCTATGATGAAGTTGCAAAAAAATTCAGAAGGTTGGTGAAGAGGACTCTACCATTGCACATGATGTTAAAGCATATGTACAAAAGGAACAGATGGCTACAGGCAAGTCAAAGGATTGGAAACTCAAGTAGGGTTGATCAAAGGTGAACTCTCAAAAAGAAATCTTAAGCTTTTAGTTGAAGTAGCAAGCACCTCTTGAGTACGATAAATTTCTCACAATTTTGACTATAAAATGCTGAAAGGAGTGATAAGAAGGCAGAAAAAGTCATAAGAAAACAAAAAATTCGAAAATTCAAACTTTCGTAGCAACTCCCCATAGGTAAGCTGAAAATTTGCTACGAAAATGTTATAGCATATCATTGATGAAAATGCAAGTGAAACTTTCTGATGGAGGAGTTCTATGTTATGGATTTAGCTAAAATGCATAAGAGAAGACTTTAGAACTTACAAAAAGATCAAAGAAAAACCAGAAGAAGTTTTTGTGGCTTGCTACCAAATTTTTCTACGAAACTGTCAAACCACTTTTTTTGCGTTATAAACTTTGATTTGTCATTAGACAACAGGGAAATCAGATGGGCTACAGATTATAGGGTGTCCACATCATCAGACAAAGAACT